>NNCF01126033.1:171492-226547 GCA_002313205.1 Laupala kohalensis | reverse complement strand
AATGCCAGACTCAGCTCGGGGCCCCGTGTTTGCCAAACACGTACTTACTAGATGTTAGTCCCCTGGGGCGAGGTAGGAAAATGAAAGATACCCTAGCCCTAATGGCGTCGGGATCGAAAAGAACAAGAGGTGACCAAGGGAGATCAGGAAAGAGAAAGGAAGGAGCATAGCACAAGTAAGTGGAAGCAATGCCAGACTCAGCTCGGGGCCCCGTGTTCGCCAAACACGTACTTACTACATGTTAGTCCCCTGGGGGGGATTCCCTACTAATTAAAAACTAAGCTATAAGTGTTTTTGGACAGATTTATTTTAGGTTTTTGGATAGTTATATTGTTTATACTACTTTGTACCTGATACTAATAAATGATAATAATTAATAATTATTACTTTGTCTATGTATTATTTAAATCATATCGAAGTATTTAAAATAAGTGCATACAAATCTGCTCTCACGCTGTATGTACACCTGCCTAGGAGTGCCAAACATTTAAATCCGTCTCTGCTTCTTCCCCAAGTGAGAAAAATAAAAAGTTTATACATGATAGTAATAATATTTTCACTGTCAATAATAATATTTTTATTCCATATCTTTTTTCATCAAAATACAAATCTTGATAATAAGGAACAAATATCCATTAGCACCTAGTGTTTGTTGGTTGTGAAACATTTTATTTACAACACATCATAAATTATTTGCTTCGATAGTTGAATTTTACAATGCACTTCTAGTAGAATACGCGATGGTGGACGAAGCGGGGTTCGCGGCAGGTTTTCTCGGGATACTCCGTTTCCTCTGCCTATAATTCCACCACAACATTCACTCACCATCATTCACCCTCATGTCATTCATTCATCGTCACCTCGAGGAGGTGCGTCAGGAAGGGCATCCGGCACCTTTGTAATTCCCCCGCCATGTCAAAAAGAAGCATCATATCCTCATCTCCGACCCCTACAGACAAGGGAAAGAGAGTTAAGGTATATCATATTTATAAAGTACTATTAATTGCAACATGAAATTAGTAATCTATGATGATTTATGAGTGATTTTTCATTTTCAATTTGGCGTTTAATCAGTTTTATGTGTCTCCTGGACAAAAATGCTTTAGGTGGGCGTGAACCATAAAGGTTAATTTTGGTTACAATACGTAAAAATGTATTTCCCAGATTGTTCCGAATGTAACTTGGTTGTAGAATATTATCATTTTGACCACCAGTAACAACAAATTGGTTCCCTCTCGAGGTCGTTGTATTTTGTCGTTTTGATGCTTACAAAGTTTCTTCTGGAGTGGACTTGAACAGACAAGGATTAATGAACCAAAGATAAAGGATGAGATATGAAATAGCGAGAACACGATGTCGGAAATTATAATGAAAGCAGTCTGGATCGTCTGAGAAGAAGCGCAGCTGAAGATCTTAGCAACCCAACACTGTCAACAATCTATGTGATCCAAAATACAATGTAAAACAAATAAACGTAAATATTATTTCGGGTGAAACTTACATTTTACCCTCAAAATTAATACCAATATTATATTGGATTATCGAAGAGTTGTGCACTGACAGTCAGTTTTGGAGGGAATCATGAAGATGATTAAGGCTAGAAAAAAAGTACATTTGTTTATTTCAATTAATATATACATTTTTGATAAAAATGCATTATTTTTATTTTTACACTACGTAAGACAAGAATCTTAATGACCGGAATACACCTGATAGCTGCTGGCGCGAGTCTGGAGTTGGAGACATGCGATGTGTTTGCATGATGAGTAAATCCACGCTTAAACTACATAAATAAATTGTACACTCTAATTATATTTGCATTGCATGTATGGTGTATATATGCTCATAAATGTACCTGTAATAATTTTATTTTACTGACAGAAAATATATCACAAAAACTAAAGCTTCTTGGAGGGTGGCCGGTTCCATTCGACCGCCCCCAGTCGTTGAGCCCCTGCAATCCAAGATTATACATAAGATCCAAGACTTTATTCATTAATTACTACATCGATTACAAATAAAACGAAATTTAAATTATGTTTCTATAGACAAATGTTGATTTTGAAAGAAGGCTACGAAGTATATAAATATAATTTTACATAAACTTAACGAGAAAAATAATTTTGTGACGACGCTGTACATTTGCTGGAAATGGATGACTACGATGCTATATTGAAAAAATTGCAGAATGTCTTCCCTTCCTATAATAAACAATATTACTATCCACTACATCGCAAAAGAAAATATTGATTAATGGCGATAAAATAACCAGCTAATAATTCTCTCAAGGAAGGAACAAATAATTCCAGTACAACTCCGAAGGCAAATTCTTCTGCTAATTGTTCCCGACCTGAAACAAACAAAAAAAATTTTTTTTCTGATAATTCGTGATGTTTATATTCAAGCGAAACGCCTTTATTGTCGGAGTAAATGTGAAAATGCGAAACGCGCCGCACCGTGAGTGCGTGCGAATGAGAGAGTTAAACAGTGGGAGAGAGGTTTTACACGTTTCATGGACTCCAGGTTCGCGTCACGGTCCATCGCCATTTTCAGCTGACCGTAGATGATATATATAATGTCAACTGTCTTGCTTCTCCTGGTTTTCACAACAGACTAGGAGTGATGAGGATTGATTGGCATGAACCGAGAGGGTAGAGAAGAGGGCAGATTAATTTGAGCTACTTCTTAAATTAATTCGCAACCATCCCGATAGAGGTGCAAACATTGTCCATGGATATTAACACTGAATGTTCAGTCTGGCTTGAATCTGTGGTTTAGAACGGAACAAGCATCACAATTTATTATTAACGAGCCGCTTTCTATATTCTGATTCTTTGTTTTGTTTAGCAAGTTACGGTTTGATTGACAATTGATTTTTCATATAGATAAATATTCCATAATCTATTCGTGAGAAAGATTTTGTAAATTTGCTGTCAAAATAATATATTGATTTCAAGTTCTTAGTAAGTTTTTTTTGAATAGATTAATTTCTGCAGCGTATTGCTAAGGTCTTTTGCAAGTTATATGTATTTTATAAATAAGTTTTATTTATTGTATGCAAATGGATTGAATTTATTTAAAATATAGTCAAGGGAAAAACTAAGTCAATGAGTAGATCGAATAATAGTGCTGACAATGGAGAACTTTGTTATCTTATAGACATTCCACTTTCTTTTATAATCCATGCACTGAGTATTACGAATTTTTAAATAAATATCCATAGGGATTCAAGGACAATTATTTACACACAAAAATTATAACGTGACTGGAGTGAAGATATGGGAAGTCAGCAAGTTCCCAAATAAATAGATGCTGGAAGTCAGCTAATTCTAAATAAATAGTTCATAGATATGCAATTACTTAACATTAATTGTAAAAAGTATTTTGTTACTTTTTACAATTAATGTTAAGTTTTATGTGAATTAAAACATTGTACATATCTGTCTGTTTCAAAACATCTGGCAGTAACCTCACAGAACTGACCAAAATGTGTTTTTATTTAACACACACACAAAGAAACCGAAACACGAATATCTTCCGCATCTGAAATATAAAAATTTCTCTCCTATTGGGGGTCCCGAGACACTTTTCTCTGTAGGCGTGGGGGAACTGACAATGTAACCCCCCAATTGAGGATAATTTATTGTGCCACGATCTAACCCATCGATTGATTATTTTTACACTTAAATAAATCAAAAAGGGATCAACAATCTTTTGGAACAACAACAACAACAATTTATTATAAAAACACATATACTATATTGGCAACATAACCCTTACATTGACCAATGATTACTACACATTACGACATTCTCAACTCTAGTCTTCTTGTATCTTCTCGTCTCGATGTTGAAGCGCCGACCTCGCACCAGGATGCTCGGGCCTCCCCGGAAACCGCTCGCTCGTGACGCCTCGACACTACCGACCCTCAGGAATCACGAAGAATGATGAAATCAAGCTTCTTCTATATCATATCACTCGAAAGACAGTTCAACATTCAACAAGATGTTCTCTTAACAGACCGAGAAACAGAACTCCTCAACCCGCGTACTTCTAGGAAAGTTCCTTTATCTCGTACTTGACTGACTGAGTGAGTATAAGTGAGCGAGTTGAATGAATGAGTGAGAATTTTTCCTCTTGTTTCTTTCGTGAGGTAAGCTTTATGAAGAGTAGGGGGTAGGGTTGACATCCCGCGGCCATACGCTCTGATCACCAGGGCGGAATAAATTACTATTGACTGGCGACGTCACTCGCGCGTATTTGAAGTCAAATATCTGAGATGTCTCATTATATTGATTCGAAACGCAGAATTAATTAATTTTTACTCATTCATGGTCATATACTGAAGAGTTCACTCAATTATTTGTAAAAATATTTATGAGAATCCTATTCTCAACAACAAGTGATAACTCCAAACATTTTTTTCAATTTTTTTAACTTATTGAAGTTAATTTTCTATTAATAGTAATTTGAATTCAAGAAATCTTTTCTTTTGGCATTAAATGTTTAATTAAAATTTTGCTTAAATTAGAAGTATATTGTTTTGTTAACCAGTGTTTCATCCCACCCTCCACCCAGCAGAAACCCTGTATCTTATTCCGCCAATAGAGTTTATGCATTAATTTCGTTGTAGTCTACATATCCAAATGAAGCTTTTTATCTCTTTCTTTACCGTCAAATGAAAAGAAGTCCAGCAAGATGAAGACTTTGGCAGAGTTACCGATCTCATAACAAATGTATCCCTTTTGTTTCAGTTCTCAACGTCCTTTTCCTTGAATACATCATCCTTTATCTTGCATTCATTAATCATTGTCTTCACAGGGACTTTCCTGGTGAGACATCTTTAGCACTCGAAATGAATGACAATAATCTAATGCTGAATCATTGCTGATTATTATTGTATTGGCTCCACCGCTTGAAATGTTGATTGTCTCACACGAACTGGAACGAAAGCTACGAAAAAATTGTAATGAATACGTTCAAATATGTTCATGTCCAAAAATATTGAATATTTTTATTACGATAGGTTTATTACTAAGATATTTCAATATGGCTATTCTTTTCAGGTCAAGAAGTTCTGAAGTAGTACACCATTTTCAGTAACGTAAAATTATTTTATTTTTCGAATAAATAAAAGAATAGTGATTCATTTTCTACGTTATCCAAGTGTATTGAATATCAAATAATCCTTAAAACATCACTATACTTTCCATTTAACCTTCATTCCCAAGATTTGAACGAACAATACAAGTCTAAAATAAATTTGAAGGATTTTCATCAATTCGCATAAAACAACAGCAAAACAAAAATTCGCTACAACAAACATAGCAACTGCGTATTTTCGGAGCGATATACGATGACATACAAATTAGTGTGTCAACTGTCAAAATATTGTCTCTCCATAAATATTTCAACAATGTATGTAAATATGCCATGAACAAAATTCGTGGAAAAGATCATTACTTAAATTACTTCTTTCCTTCATCTATAATATTAAAAATACAGTTTTCAAAGTATTTTATATTGTATCTAAGGCATATTGTTTAGTGTGTTATTGTGCCTTCGAGAAGAGTAGGCATAAAATCCTCTAACTTTGCGAATAAAAAAATGAATAATTCGTTATACACTTTACTTAACAGTTAAGCTGTAATAAAGTACTATTACCATGAACAACTATACACACAAAATTAATTAATGAAAAAGTAAAAATTGTCTTACCAAGAACAGCATTGGTGCCTTCGTTCTTACACTAGTATTAGGAAGAGGATGCGCTAGTAAAATAATTATTGATTCAATCTAGCCCTTCTTGTTAAATTGAGAATTCAACAATCACACTCCTTTACCAAGGAAAGAAGTATATGTGTGAGAATTATTATTAGGTTACCTATCTTGTTTACTCGGCTATTTAGATGGGTGTGATGTGTTTTGAAAATAGAAAAAAATGAGCCAATAAAAAAAATTTCGGCCATTTAACGGGAGTTATTCCAACGGAAATAAACGTTAATATAACATTTCCGTTCCGTTTCAAAACGACGATATAAATGAAGAGTCATAAAAGGATTTCAAAAACACTTCCATTTATTAAACTTCTCAACGCTCACGAAAATGGAGAATTAGCTCAGAATCAAGTCGCGAAATGTAGCAGTTACAAGGCGGAATATACAGAGCTGTCAAAAGTAGCGCGTCAGAAATATTACCCGAGTTACTACGTTTCCTTTTGATAACCTCGATCTACAACGTAATGCGAACAAGAAGGTAGCAACTCATTATTTATTCCGTCGTTCTTACTTTACGTTTACCTTCGTGAAAGTTGTGTGAGGGACATGTTGCTTGTCTCACGCATATGTTGGGAATGTTCCTCATAGCGACGTGAATGAATATTCGCCGCTGTATTTCATTACATAAATGGAGAGCGTCGTCGAGACAAGATTATTAACGGCGTGCCGTGTGTTCGAATGCTGTTATCGTTGGATCACGTGAAAGTAGGTAAGCGTCTTTGCATTTTAAGACGGTGTATGAATTGACATGCTGTAAAGGTAGGTAATAAAAGGTAGAGTATATGAGCAGTTACTCCGAAAGTGATGTTTCGATGTGAATGTGACCGCACAATTCCCTTCAGTTGTTTCACGTTAATCACACGGGGAAGTAACGTTTTATTCTCCTTAATACGAAATTTTATTAGTTTTAGATGCAGTCTTTGAACTGAGTGATTCAACTTGAAACGTGTAGCATAAATTATTCTTAACGATTTCGAAGTCTGGAGTCGATAAATTTCGAAATTATTACTGTTTAGCTCGCTTTATGTCTATCAAAGGCAAACTTGCGAAGTAATTTGGAATCAGATCCAGTAATAAAAACACACTGAGTATTTGCGAGCACCTTTAAGTTCTGAAGAAAATACAATAGTTTAGATCTGAGCGTCATTTGAGGGGGGATGCAGGATGATTAGTTGCTCAACCATAACAATTTTGGGATCGAAAAAATGCAAACCATGTTCCTGCTAATTAATAGTTCATTAAATATATTGATAACGACACCTTAGTTCTTTTGATCAAGGTACCAGTCCACACAAAAAAGTAATAGATATTTGTTAAACTAATAATACCATTTGTGACAGGTTAGGTATCGAAGAGTAACTAAGTTACAGTGTGTCGTAACTAAATCAGTCATTTTATTATACCATTTTTTATTCAGACATTTTAAGAAAGACACCTGAAGAATTGTTTATGTAGGTTTTGCGTTTTCTGATAATACTAAGAAGTCTGGAAAACATAATTGTTTTTGTTTGATACCCCCAAAGAAAATTTGAAATGACTCCCGGAGTTGATCTACAATTATTCTACCATAAAAAATATATCTAGACTACTCGTACCACGACACACCACTGCCCCCAAGGTAGTGATACCACCCGCCGCACACACAAATATTCAATACCGTCATACACTGAAAAAAATAGCATTTTCTTTCGAAATTTTTCGAATTTTTCTCAAAATGCACAAACGCTACCAGATGGCAAAGAGGAAATTCTGATTCAACACCTCTGAAAACGTAAGGAACGATTTGAGAAAAAATAAACTTCTATATTTTTTCCTCGCCTAACTACCATATGACTGGACTACAAGGATGTTACTTGACTACTTAAGTTAAAAAAAACGACGGCTCTGACGCGTCTTAACATGCTGGTAATCATGTGAGTCGTATGTGAAAATCTCCTCGTTTTTTAAAACACGGATATGTAAGAAGATAGTGAATTCAAGAAGCAGTGTTTTGGTAAGTAATAAACAAAATTCGTAGAGAATTGTACATGAGATACCTAATTCACAATTGTGTATATCATATACTATCTGATTCACAACTGTTTAGATGTCATGTTTACGTTGTTAATGCTAAATATGAAAGCAAGTGAAACTATATTATTCAGGTCAATAAAAACAAACGTTCATACTATCGTACAGAATGTTAGATATGCTTAATTTTCGTTAATCGCAAGGGTGTAGCTAGTCGTATTGAAAATACACTGTGAAAAGTAGATATTTGATAAGTGATTTTTGTTTTGGTTTCTCTTTGTGAAGAAGCTCTAAGAGTGGGGGCAGAATCAAGAGCGGCGGCGCGGGTAACTCCTTGCGGCGATGGGATCCATAAGAGCTTTCAGTTGTCTGCGCCCAGTGGCCATCTGTGGCAGAAAATGAGAAAGGTGTTGAGGTGTGTGAACGGATTACTTGCTCGGCCGCCGAACAGAAAGAAAGAGGTTGGGAAATATGAAACGACGTGGAGGCAGTCACAAATAAAACAGGATTATTCGTCGGTGGGGGAGTGGTGTTTTTTCATGGAGGGTACAAGAAGAGGACGTTTGTAGAAGAATTCGGTAAAGAAATAGAAAATTGGTGTTTGGAGGTAATTGAATTGATAATGTTATCGCTGCGAAAACTGAATATTATCATACAAATTGAACAATTTTCCATCCTCTTCTTCGCACTAGAGTCATGACAATGTTGAAAAAGGAGAAATTCATAATTTAAAAACGTTACATGTTACGTAATTGTGCATTTCAGAATCGAAAAAAATAGTTCAAGTAAATTTTAGGAATATATTGTATTAAGACTGAATTTACAAAAACTTTTTTCTTTTTGGTTTGACGATAAAGAATTATGCGGAGAGCAGTTAAAATTGTATAAAACTTTCTACAAGCATAACTTTCTACTTGTTTTTCCTTTACCATTTAACAACAAAATCCAAAACATGGTTTAATGTAAAATCAGGAGTAAAGGAAAAAATTTCTCATGTTTTTCCATACGTTAAACAAAATAATGTGAGCAACACATTTAGGGCAAAAAGTAAATAATGCACTATATTACTGAAAATTTCTATTGGATATACACATAATGTGATTCATGAACTGAACTCAAAGATTAGAATAAAGAAAATAGAACGAAACGAGTGACGGAAGAAATAAGGAGGAAGGTGAGAGTAATGGATTAATATGAAATGGGTTGGGGTGGAGGGTAATAAGTTACAAAATTTTGTAGTTTGTATATATAGGTTAGAGATGGTAAATATTTCAGTTTTGTGCTCTGATTTGGGTTCTATTTTGTGTTCAGAATCCCAATTCTTGTCAATACGAATAGCTCAAAATATCTGTTGGAATTTCCGGTGAAACGTTGACTTATATTAACAAGAAACGTCTCGAAAAAACAATTCAATAAGAGTCGCGAAAGCTCATTATGAAGCATATTAAGAACGGGGAAAAAAATCATGAAATGGAATTATCTCTCTATCACGTATTGATGACACGCGAATAACTTACTTTGAGAACGTTTGAATCTTGGTCGGGCGCNCACGCGAATAACTTACTTTGAGAACGTTTGAATCTTGGTCGGGCGCTTGTAAGAATATACTTGATGTTGTCCGTCGCCCACTCATTCGACACAGAGAGAAAACTACCGGTAATAGGAAATGAAATATTACTGTTGATTTGATATTCTACATTATTGTTAGAAAACATTCATCGGGTTTCGAGCTTTCGAAAGAAAAGTTATTTCATACGTATGCTTTTCACACATCTGTGTTTTATGTGTTGATTTGCTCTCCTCGGTGCTGAGACTGTTTTGGGGTTCTTTTTTAATGTATATAGTGTCCCGGGCCAGGCCATCTGGGACACTATATACATTAAATATCCTGTATAGTAAAGTAAAACAAAATTTGCTGAAAATTTTAAAATTTGATATTACTTTATCTCATTTTCTCTATCGAATGATAATGGGCAACCTTAAAAAAATTAATGAGAGACGGGGTTACCTTCAAAATCTTTTATGCGAACGTTTTTAGAACGTTTCTTTAGTAAAGAAAAATATAATCTTTTGAATTAAATATATTATTGTTTTATTGCAATGGAATAAACTGCTCGCAGTATCGAATTATTGGAGAATTTTCATAAAATATTACTCACTATATCATCGGATATACTTAAACAAATACTTTTCGGCATACAGATTCGGCATTATATCACGAGCGATTTTCAAATTGAAACAATTTTTAATGCTAGTGTCACTCAAATGAGGATAATTGTAAAATGAGAAATGTTAAGTACTTCGATAGATACTCTCAATGTTCTATTCAATACTTTTGAATTTGATTTTTTTGTAAAGCGGCGTATGTAATCCTCAGATCTGTTCAACAAATGAACAGTATTGCAAATAATATGTTCATAAAATGGTTTTATGAACAATTACCTTTATTCATCCTGATGTTCACCTTTGTGATCAGAATTTGTGCTTATGGTCAGACATTATGCTTAGACGTGGGGACTTCCCACGAGCATTTATGTTTTCATTTCAGTAATTGATAACAAGCCTTTTATACTTCAAAATTACAATTAAAAGGGATATTTATGATTTACATATTATTTTCCGTATGTTCGTTCATCTCACGAACAAATTAAGATATCATTGTAGTTTTTGTACGTAAACGTGGTATTTTCATCTACACTAAATTATGAGAGAGAAAACAGACTAAGAATATGGCATGGTATCAATTTTCAAGGAATACAATTTTGTAGTGGTGAATAAAGGAGAAAAATACGATATTTAAAACTACGCGAACAATATTGGACCATTTTCATGAAACACTACATTCAAAATTTCCTACTGAAATAGTCAGAGTGATATTAAATATTTCCAAATACTGAGGCATTGAAAAACCACGCGGTCTTCTTACGATTCACATTGTGCTTGTTTTTTAAAGACTTTTTATCCGTTCATTATCCCACCAATTGCAAAATGCCATGGCTACAAAGTAAAGTCTTACAAAACTTTCTACCTGTAAAAGTAATTTTGCGGAATCTTTTCTCTCAGAATGAACATGTAAGAAGTTGTGATACATCAGTTTAGGCTTAGTAACATTGTGTTATTCACATGAATTAAGTTTGGGTTATTATTTTCCTTGCCATCGTCATAGTGCTTTCTGTGGTTGACTCAAATTTCCAGAAACAATGAATTCAGGAAATGTGAAGGAATAGGCACTATTAGTTTAGTCACGAAATAAACGTGATGTGCATGTGGAAATTATTTATTAGCCAAACCAGTCATATATGTATGTCGAGACTTTGTGTTGGTAGTATATACATGATAGTATTAAGATGTAGTCATACCACTATTTTTTTTGTGAATGAATTTTTGTGAAGAAAATATGACTACATCCTCTTTATACCACCAATCGTACCTATTCAGTTTTCAACTGAAAGGATTAGGTAAATAATAGAGAAATTGAGACAAGACCAAACATATTGATCTCAGAAAGCAAATTTCACGGTCCTCCAAGAAGTTTACTTCGCTTAAAATGACGATTAACATGTAACAAACTGTCAAGACATGAAATGCTCCAAACCAATTATGAGTGACTGATTGAGGTTGCTTCCTCGTATTCTTCCAAGTAAGCGGAAAGTCAATAATTTAGACTTACAGAGAACGTCGCGTGCAATATTCCCTAAGTTTTCATCGCAAGACGACATAAGGCTGCGGTGTTTCTCTTCACTTTCAAAATATAAAGAAAAAACCGCTGCCACCAGTAAAATATTGACTCATGAAACTCCATCGGAAATTTTTCGACGCAACAGGAATAATTTTACGTGAAGGATGGAACTTACGAACTCATATTAATTTCGTTCAACTTTTTCGACGGGAGAATTTCAAAGTTATATTTCTTCATACATCAATATGGAATCGGAAGTTATCTCAATATCTTCGAGATGCAATTTCTAAGATTTTACACTCCGTATTTTAATATGAGAGACTAAACAGGAAAATTGGTCGAAATATTTTGAATTAAAATTTTATTTCACAGTCACGTTGTAAAATTCTATTTTCATAAACAACTGCGTGTTTTTCTAGACATATTGAACATGTTGCTGTTTTTTTACACCAAAACCAAGACAAATGTGTCTCGTATCAAAGAGTTTTCTGCAACTCGACAATTTTATTTCCATCCCCTCTACAATTGAATGGTGAAGTGTAAGAAGGTGATAAGTAATATTCTGTGGGTATTGAGATGAAATGAATTTAAGATTTTATGCTATTTGTTTTGTAGAATATCATAGAGAGATAATAATTTCATATTTCATGCGTCTAAAGAAAAATAGTCTTCCAGAATTACTTTGAGATTCCATAAAATTTTAATAAAAACAGTGCCTTAGCAAAATTTAAGACGTTAAAAAACTTCACTATTTTGGTCATGGAACAGAACTGATAAGAATACTAAAAATTACGATATTTAATGGTAGATTTGTAAATAATTTTTAGGAGAAATTTTAATAAAGTGAATTACTAATTTAAAAATACAGGCTATATATTTTAATACAATGAATATAAAAATGGAAGAAGAAATTAATTTAAGGAAAGCTGGATCAGTGTTGTAAATATAACATCGCTTAGAGGTGTTAATACATCTAAATAAATTTAATTAAATGCATTATTGACGTAAAGAATCAAACTTTGTCCCAGATGTTTTGACTTCGTCACTACTGTACACTTCCGCGAGTTCGAAGCGTACACGATGGAAGTGGGACAAGAGCGCAAAGGGCCAAAGGCTCAGCACGGCGACTCCCCTGACTGTCCATGGTCTTCAGAGAAACGCCCACAGGTCTCCTGCAATTTCCGGTATCCGGATCAAATCTAAGCACGTTCTTCTCCCCGTCTCTTCTTATTCTTCTTTTCTCCTTCCTTTACTTCTTCTTTCACATCATCTTCTTCGAACTCCAATGACTCTTTCTCGGACTTAACGTGCGCGGTAATCGCTCTTCATATTGATCCGGAGGCGATGAATGGTGTGGAGGGATTGGGGGCGGGTGCTTGACCGTTTTCGGCGACTGGCGATCGGCCTTCTTTGAAAATATTATGACAATAAAGAAACGGCCTCGGCGTTTTTCAAAGGACGATGAAAGACTGAGATACGATTTTCAGGGAGTGTTTGTCGTCTGTCGATGGGAAAACGGAGGATAAACACACGGTTGCTTGCAATGGTGGGCGGGAAGTAGATTTAGATGTATACCGTGACGTAAAGAAATGAAAAAGAGACCGAAGAGATGCAATGTCGGGATGTACTCGAAGGTTGCAGTTGGAATTTTTGTAAAAACAATAACAACTGTCGTCGTAAACATTATGGACTCATAGTGTCCATATGAGGTAAGTGACCCATATGAGATATACCAGACAATAACGTTTTCTTCTCAGCGTTAATCGATGCAGAGCAATACATTTCATATTTGCTAGCTGATTTGTTATTGTAATTTGAACAAAGAGAGTAATTTCGTTGTTTTTTGACGCATCTCATTCTTCATAACTTTAAAATATATGAGAACTATCGTGTTGGTTGCATCCAAATTTTAATTTTTTTCTTTCTTCTATTTCTCTTGTAGTATTCTAGGTTAATCTATTTCTTATAAATTGAAATGATTTAATTTAATTTAACTATGATTCTTATATTTTCTTTAGTGTGTAAATGTTCAATTAATTATGTATTTGTTTGGTTCGATGTAAATTTTTTCCATGCACATTTTTTATTATTTCATTATATTGAGATTTAGGTGAAATGGTGGAAAAGAAGGCCTCATATCTTGATCCACATCACAAATAAATTCAATTCAATTCAATTCAAAGAAATTATTTCAGTAATGTGGTGACTTGTCACTACACTCCAGATCATACTCTGTACAATTTTCTGTTACCCAGCTCAAAGAAATAACACGAGGTTTTTTCATTTGTACTTTTATTTAGGCTATTGAGTCAATAGAAGATACGAAATATTTATTTTTCTTCAGGAGCCTTTTATTTTTTTATTGCAACGTAAACAACTATTTGGAATGCATAAAATACTTGTACGTATTTCCTTATTAAAAAACTAAAATGATTGTATTCGGAAATTAGTCCATGTTAGATCGTTTTTATGTCCTAAATTATCTTTATTCGCCGAGATTTATCAAAATCGTTAAAGCAGTAGAAAAATTCCAGAATTATAAATACACAGTGAGTAAAATAAAACTGGTTCGGAAAATATGTGTAAGACTGACACGGAATTGACTCTTGTTAATGAACATGGGAACTGTCCGTCATAGAAAATGCTGGTAATGGCTACCGATGCAGCACTGTGAGACTGAAGGATAGCAGCGATAGCGTTTTCAATGCTCTTCAGTAGCTTTCCCAGTATGTGATTAGAGTACACCTGACCCTTCAGTTTCCCCACAGGTCAAAATCACAGAGGGAGAGATAGAGAGAGAAAGATCAGATTTTCGAGGTGGCCGGGAGATTTTACTGCCTATACTGACAGTCCTATCCTCACCATCATGCACTCGAAACCAGGTTCTCAAGGCGGTGGGTGCTGTTGCTCCATCTTGCTGAATATCTCAATACAGTCGTTAATCTTCTGTGAGTTGATCTATAAATTGATTAATCAGATTCGGGACAAAACGGTAAGCATTATGAAACAGCTTTGTGAAAGAATCGTGTTACAACGCGACACAACCAGACACAACTCCAATTTTGAAATTATGCTACGGCTGTTAACCCATTGTTGCATAGACGTCACAAGTGGCCACTTCACTCATTTTCCGTAAGAGACAATTCTCCTGTTCATTAACAAGGGTCAATTCCGTCTCGGGATTACAATTCTTTTCAAAGTCAGTTTTATTTTGCCCAACCTGTACAAACACATGGCAATGTATATATGATTACATAGTATATGATACATAGCCAAACGGGTAAACAAGTCACGAAGTTCAGTCCGATGCCCTTTGATTAATTAAGAGACCTATTTTCCTCACAATTTAAAAACTAGAAAAATGATTTCATTACTTTCACTGGACTGTTTTCAAAATTGGGGTTACATCGAAAAGTCTTCTATTTTTTACGAACATTTATAACTACATTTTATAGTTCGTGAATTGTAAACTAATTACTGTTTTTAAGATTATTCTCATTTTACAGTGACAGAGAAAAAAATTAAATATTTATTAAAATAGTCTTTTTGAACTATGCTACAATGTGACACCGTAATGTCTAAAATTTAGAGTTGTTGTACTTTTTACATCTAATATTAAACTTTATAAATATGAAATATACAACTCATTCTACCACAAATATTACACTATTTAGGTTCATAGTATGGGGAAGAAGACCATTTATCCATGTCGCAGTTATAAAGAGAAATATTTATATCCTGTATTTATGTTCGCGAATGTCAAAATGTAAGAATTATTTATGACGTCATATCGGAACTTTACACGTGACTACTTTCGTTGAAGCGATGAACTAATTACACGCGTTCTCACTCGAGAGTGGAGCGTTCGTTGCATTTTGGGAACTTTAAATCACATTCACGCGTAGGATGCCAGTTCTCAATTTCCGCATTTTAAGCACATACGCGAGAGACTCCACAAACACACCTCTTGATTGATCGTATTTTCCGATACTTGCAAGGAAAGTATGGTAATTGGATCAAAGAATTAGGTTTAAAATACCCTAAAGAATTATTATACGTAATTATGAATTTGCAGAACTACCCGGTGTAGTCCAGGATTTGAAGAGAAACTTAAAACAATCATTACTGGACATTCTGGAATTAAAACATTTGCCAACAGGTCTGGATTCCTTAGCTCATTTTGTCTGGCGTTACCCGGGGGTTCTTATACAATATTCTAAATTTATGTATTAGTTTCCATATTTCTATATCCTTCAGATATTAAATTTCCATTTTTGTTAATTTTAAAAATTACATACCGTGAAGAAAACCTAGAACAATACACACATTTTAGTATTGCCTGCTTATATGTACGTAATTACGAATTATTTTAAAATCCAGGCAGAAGTAAAATACCATTTACAAAAAAAGCTTAATAAACAAAGCACGTAGTTAAGATGTCTGAATTCTTTGGTTTTAATTTAACTTTTAGGTTATATACTTGAAAACAAAACCTTTATATATTTTCTTCTGCGATTCAGTCACCTAGATGATACGTTCAATGAATTGTCAGCCTCACGCAACGCAATCGACCTATCGTGGACACAATAGTAAGTTTCAGAGTCAACAGTCATACGAGTGAAGATTCACATCTACTAATAAGCAGTTAATTTTAATTGGTTTTCTGCTCTTGTAATTCATCAATATTAATCATACTATGCATTTTAATTTCAATGATCCTTTAGAGCACCCTATGGAATTTTGAATAACTTTATCGCTTATCTTTCCCAATTTCTATACCACTGACACTCAAAATAAGTCACTTTTATTAGTACACATTGCTTTTTATTCATCTTCCTCCACAATCGCATCTCTCTATTGTGAATTTTTCCAATACTTGAAAGAAAACAGAATTTAAAAAATTGGATTTGAAATACCAAGGTGATTTATTATAAGTAATTTGGAATTATCTATATTTTTCATCAGAAAGCAGATTTCTGATTGATAGAGATTTGATTGAACCTTGATGATAAGAAGCTACCACGACGGTTACTCTCTATGTACTCTTCTACCTTCAATAGGAACACGTTAATGATTGAGATTTGTTTTGATCTGGATTAACACAAACAACTGGCTGTCGTAACTGTTCTGGTACGTTTCATTTGTTTTGAAAACTTCCTTTGTTTCTTTTGTCGATGTTTGTCTTCGTTCTACAAAAGCAACAAAACTTCTATTTTTAAGATAAGACATTATTTTCTCAATTATGTGAATTTCAAACTACAAGTCTCCTAAAAAATAATTTCTATTAGATAATAATTAAAATTATATAGTTTTGCTTTAAGAAGTTCTTAACGTTGAACAGGTTTTTTAAAAGAATGAGAAAAAAACGAGGAATAAAAATGTCTCAGTGAAGAAGAATTAAAAAAAAGAGACAATTGCATTTTGCTCCTCTATTGTTCAACAGAAGGAAAATATCTCACAATTACGCCCAAGTACCATCTTCGGAATATTTTTCTACACTATACTTCAGAGTATTTTGATATGGTAGAAGTTTTGACCTTCTTCGTACTTCAATGTTCTTGCAGACTTCTTCATCTTACTTAGTGGCAGAGNCCCTGTCTCTTATACACATCTAGATGTGTATAAGAGACAGTATATATATATATATATATATTTCACAAAGTAGAGTAATGCAAGAGGATGATCTAATAAGTAATGACTTGTTTACAGAAACTCCAGAAACAAGTTCGCGAGGACTTCTTCAAAAGAAACGTCACATAAAATATTCGAAATGTGCAACTACTTTTGAACTGGACAGAAAACAATGTAATAGATGTATGTTTTCTTCCTGCGTGACTTTTGAAATTGACAAGAACTCCGAAATTTAAGTTGTTGAAAAAATTTACGAGTTGAAATTCTGAGAGGCAAGATGTGTTTTTATGCGTGGATAAGCTCGTAAAAAGTTGTAGAGCTGACAAGAAATCCTTCGCAACTAAACTACTTTGGGAAGATTGCATCGGTTGACCTCTTTTATGGGTTATTGGAACAGTCACAGGATTTACGAACACATTAAATTACTTAAGACCCTTCTCAGATTTCTGAGAAATTAACCAGTATTAAACACTTTTCTCAATTTAAATGATAGCTATCTAACATAGAGTGAAATAATATTAAATAAAAATATTTAATTAAAAAAAGTTATTTTCAATTTAATTAGCAGAGAGTTGATGTTGTCGATAAATAAGTGATTTATTATTATTTCTTTAATGAAGCAGATAAATCTGTGTGACAACATTTTCTGAAACAATTGTTTCCAGAAAAAGAGATGTATGTAATTACTTTCAATACAAAGAGAAAATTAGCTATTGTTACTTATGATTACTTGGATACAGATACGAATAAAACCACGTTTTATTTGAGAAGATATATTTAATTAAGTATAATGAACAAACGTAATGTGATATTAGAATATTACTTTGTATTATTTGTATTCCTCCGGTTTTCTTACGGGTAGAGGCGGACTTTTTATAAAGTCCCGCTAGGCTCTTGCTGAAGGTGGCATCTATTGAAATAAGTATTCGCGAATTTAGTTTTATTTAATAATTACGCATGATCAAGAATACTGTCGGAATGGTTTATAGTTTGATAATAATACGTACTTGTGAAATGACTTTTCTATGTTTCATTAAATATAATGTTTGTTGGTGTTATGTTAATACTATAATACGTACTGAACTATTTTTATCGTTGGGAGTATGTTCAAATGTTAAATCCGCCTCTGCCTTAGGGCCCTCGATCGGAATTGATGGGATGGTCTCTTGCTTGCTTTCGGAGAGTAAAATTAGTTTATTATCCTCCACGTAGTCTTACGCAGTTTGTGATTGCTTTTTTACAATAAAGTTTTTTTTAAATTTATTTATTAAACTTTAATTATGTTTTTATTTGACAGTATACTAATTGCATATTTGGTCTTATCATTTGAATAACACAGGCACACAAAAAGAAAAGTCGAAACTCAGAAGGTTAATCCTACTGCTATGTATTTTGCGGCGCTGAAACCGATTACAACTATAAAAAAATTTAATTATCCAATTTTCCCTTAGTACCCCCTACTGTCCTCAGGGGGTTGAGATTTCGTTTCTCATTAAAATTTAAAGTATATGTATATTCTTCGGTATTTTTGTGAACTGAAACCGAATATAACGATAATAACTGATTTGAACTATCCAACCACCCCCTTGCAACCCTCGTTGGGGGTTGAAAATTAGCTTCTTCTAAAAATTTAAACCATGTATATATTTTCGGATATTTTAGTGCGCTGAAGCTGCATATGACGATAGAAAATGACTCCGATTACCCGCTAGCACCCCTTACGATCCTCAGAGGATGGGAATTGAACATAATACTCGTTATGAAAATTGAGAATGTATGCAAATTATGAAATCAGTTTGTATCAGTTTCGGTTTCAGTTCACCAATATATTCGGTTTCAGTTCACCAATATACCTGAGAATATACATAAGTTTTAAATTTTCAGAAGCAAAATTTCAACCCCCATGGGGTTATTAAGGGGGTGCTAAGGGGTGGTTGGGTAGTTAAAATAAGTTTTTATCGTTATATTCGGTTTCAGTTCACCAAAATACCTGAGAACCTACATATATTTTAAATCTTAATGAAAAACGAAATCCCAACCACTCTGGGGGCTGTAGGGGGGTGCTAAGGGAAAATTGGATATTTGTTTAGTCATAATAGGTTTTATCGCCCCAAAATACATAGGGGTAGTAGTGTATACCTTTTGGGTTTCGACTTTTTTTCTTTTTGTGTTCCTGTGTAATGAGCGTGATTTAATAATTAAACGAAATAAGAATTCCTGTGTGTCTAATTTCTCTTATTTTCTTTACCTGTTCAGAATAGAGTACCAAAACATGAAGGTACATATTCTTTTCTGTTAAATACTTTTAATAATACCTGATTTGAATAAAGTATTTTGTATATTTAGATCATTTTTTCTTCTTTTGTTAAGTTTGTTTTATACCTTTTATGTTTCAAAGCATTTTATAAAAATATGTATTTTCCTTACTTATTTCTCATTTGATGCCACTCGAAAACTTTCGATATTTAATGAATTCATGACTTATGTTTCAATATTTAATGAATTCATGGAAGAAGAAGGAAAAAACACTTTCACATATGCATGTGCTCTTACACATTGAAATAACTTTTAGAACAAATTGTCGTAAGTCGAGTTATTTTTCCTCTGAATAACAGATTAAAGAAATGTAATCCCTTTTTTTGCCTGGTGTGTAGAAATACATTGGCTTGTAGAACACGCAGCTCAAGTCGTGTGATCCATCAACAGTGATCGTTCTTCTTTCCGTATAGAAATATGTATAATGTTTTAGACGAGCTCTATAAAATTTGTTTCATAACTTGTTTTTAAAAATATCTCTTTGTATTTCCGAACGCTTTCGCGGGCTGCAAAGATTTATCTCACGGGCCGCCCGTTGGAAAACCCTGATCTATAGGAAGGAGAACTTAAATGTGGGGTTGTATCTCCTTTTCGAAATTTCCTAATTTTCCCTCTGCATCCTTCTCGTCCCTGGGTATAATCTATACTTCGTCTTCGACCTCTGTGGCTTAGTTCCATTCCAATAACCCATTGTCTTGTCCCAGGGAGTTATTAATACCACGCTTTTCTGGTTCTGTCTAATCCTTTTGTCTGCACTGGGTCCTTGGTGTCTATTATCTTCCTGATCGAACTACGTGTCACTGTAAATCCCTGCGCTATTGTCTCGTATTATCTCGCTTCCTTCAGCCTTTCCTGCTGCATGAGTTAGCCTTATTTACTGTTTTTGTGAGCTACTTTTGCTTTGTTTTACTCCTTGAATATTTTATCTTGCTTTTGCTGGAAATAATCATGACTGCAGATATCATGTTTCACGTTTTGTTGCGTTTTTCTTCTTTGGCGATTGTCTCGTGAGTTTTGCTTTGTCTATGTTTTGTCTTCATGATTTGAAAAAGTTCTTTAGCCACAACGACGAATTCCTCTTTATATTGTATATAAAACATTTCGTTTATAAATGATTGGGATGTTATTCGCTATCACGACGAAATACAAAAGTAAATTCTTATGTTTAGGCAATATATTTACTAAATAGGTTCACGTTCATTACTAAATCATTAATTCATTTTACTAAATCGACAGCAAATGCTATCTCCCTCTGGGCTTAGTTGATCCTCAATAAATTTCTGTCACTAAACTAAATCATCTCCGTCACCATATAAAACAACAAAAACACCAACTACCATTTTATCACTTATCATGAACAAAAAGGATTGTTTTGAATTGATTGAAAATATTGATTGAAATAGAATTTCCTATTTGTTGATGATGTGGCAGTTGGTGTTTATGTTGTTGTATATGGTGATGGAGATTAAGTAATTAATGATGGAATTTTTATTAAGAATCAACTAAGCCTTGAGAAAGATAGCCTTCCCTATCGAAACGTGGGCCTACGTAATAAATACATTGCCTAAGAATTTATTTTTAAATTTCTGCTGTTAGAACTCTTAACATTCGAGTAATATGTGCAACTGTTGTAATATCTGTGTCATAATGATGGTTTTTAATTATTTAATTCATTTTAATAAAAATTATCAGTCCTGTTCTCATCTGACAAACTTTCGTCCAGCAATGGAATATTTTTCGTAATTTTATACTTTTATGCATAAACCACCTTCTGCGATAAGTACGACATTAAATTATATTGAAGCTGGTTGCGAAAAACTAACGAAGAGTTGAACACAAGTACAAGTTGAAGGTTGTCTCAATTACTCACATCTTGTTTTGCAGGCTGTGTAACAAATCGTTCAAAGATGTTCATATATCCTATTGTAAATTGTATTTGTAAATGTGCATGACTCCAAAGAATTTTTTATGTTTATTCCGAACTGTATCAACTCCTCTTATCCCATTTGATTTCACTCATTTTAAAGCTCTACTCTATCCTAATTAATCAGCTTGTGAATCGAGGTATCTAACCTCTTCAGCAAACTGATCGCCCCGTGATATTCGATTTTTTTTCTTCTTTCTTCCCCGTTGGCATCATTCGCCCATGTTGGCCATCCTTGTCATTCCACGCTGTCCTTTGATACCGCTTTGGGGCATTCAATGGTCCATTGTGGAGAGGATTATATGGAGAGTAAACTTTCTGCTTTGTCGAGCGGCACAGCCTATACACGACCCGCACGCTTCATATTGTCTGTGGAATCAGAACGTCACACTTCACGAGGTTAAGCAGTATGCGTCGCGCTCTTGAAGCTATACGTTATGTGGAAGTCATTTCATGTGGAGATGGACGGATGCTCTTTAGATGCAGAATGATATATATTTATTTGAAAATACTGGAATTGAGTACATTCCCGAATCGCAAATCATATCCAGAGTATAATCATAGTCTAATATCATACAGTCGCGACATTGCAAACAAATTACCTATCCTAGACTTGCATCTGGCGACTGCAGCGCATCTATCCACCGGCGAGTAACACTGACACACCACAATACTCCCTCAACTCGATGATATGCTCCCTCTACCTACTTGATTACGCGTAGATATACTCGCTCACAGCTTGAAGGTGTCACTGTGCAGAGCTGCAAGTTTTCGCACGGCACAAGAATAGTTTATCACATAATAGTCTGCGATAGGTTTACACAGGGGAATTACTGCCAATAAAAACTTACAGGGCAGTATTTTGGGAAGAACAAGTCCATGCTATTCAAGTACAGATGATATTACTATGTATGCAGAGAATATGTTTGCTGGGATGAAGTGGTTGCTAAAAGACTATTTCGACACTAGCACTGGAGGTATTATTAGGTTACATGCCACTAGAGATCGTACAATACCGGACATTGGTACGAAAAGAAAGGACAAGTGAGAATCAACAATACTCTTATACAAAGAGAAAAATATAGGAAGATGATTTTTGACAATTTACTTATCATTTGCGATGGAACAAAGGAACAAAGAGGACGATAAACGTACCAATTTATAAAGACAGTGACATATGCAAAAATAAGTTGTAACTACGAAGAGGAACACTTGACATGATGACAGGACACAGTTATACGAGTGTAATTACTTAGCATTAAAATATGATCAACTAAAAAGTACCGATGTGAAGGAGGAGACAAGAACAGCGTGCATATAAGGCACTGTCCATTTTATGAACATGTAAGGGGTGAGTTTATGAGTGGCTAGTAGCGCATTAATATATTGAACACACGAAAATTGGACGCATTTATTGACAGAAAAGAAAAAATCGAAATTTTTGAAGAAAACTGCACGAATCTAGCAATGTAACGATTAATTCTCCGTCGTATTGCATCAAAGATTGCCTCTAATCCATTGCAACACGTCTTCTTGCAACTGATAACGAGGCACTGTAAAAACTACATCACTGACAATAGAGAAGAGAACCAGACATTCGATAGAGAACGTCTTTAAAAAAAATTCTTTTGTGGAAGACGTTTGTGGCAACAGCAGAGAAATCTTAAACGAATTTAACATTCGAGTAAAAATGTTAGTAAAAGTATTGTGACGAATCCCAGCAATGACAACGTCGGGATGAGGGAAAAGAATGAAAAACAAATGTATATTAGACAGTGGCTACATGTCATGTGAGAGTCAGATCGTGAGTAGATGGAAGTTCTTTAGATACACTATGAGCATTTATTTGAAAGTACGGGGGTTCAGCAGACTCACGAATTTCAAAAGATTGCAAATCATAGCCAGGGTATCGTTTCTCTCCCGTAATGTAAACACATTAAACCAATATTATTTATCAGAATTAGAAAATAGAATAAGGATACTATATTGATTGCTAATGGGATACAGGACCGGGGCTCGATCTCGGGTCTCCGTGGTGCTTGCACGCTAACCATTATTCCATTAAACATAGCGTTATTAATCTTTCATCACGTTATGATAATAAACAAATAAATTTATTGTCAAAAAAGTAAAAGTTACAAACTGCGTATGACCACGTGGGGGACAATAAACTAATTTACTCTCCGGAAGCAAGCAAGGCACCATCCCATCAATTCCGATGAAGGGTCGTAAGGCAGAGGCAGATTCAAAAATTTCAGCAAAAATTCCTAGATAAGATTAGCTACGAGTTATAATACTAATAGAATGTCAATATGTTTGTAATATGTTTAACACAAAAAAATATTTTACATGTACAAGTTATCGAACTATAGATTAATCTCAGTACAGTGTTTAAAAATCATAAGAATTGAAATAACACTAAATTCTCAATTTATTTACAATAAATACGCACCTAGACAAAGCCTAGAGAACCTGTATAAGAAATCCGCCTCTACCCGAAGGAAAACCGGAGTAAAACTTGGGCCAGGATGGGGCTACATAATTAATGTACACAATCGTGCCAAAGATGCTATGTGGATGCTTCTTAAAAGACAATATGAATCGTAGTAAAATTTAATCTATATTATATACAACATCATTTGTTTGTGTTTATTTAAATAACACCAAGACTGAACGAAACAAAGTTAACACTCACCAAATTTTTTAAATTTATTTTATGTTTTATACACTGTATCATATCGAACGTATCTTATCCTTGCCGTCCATTAATCGTTTGACATTTCTTACTCTACCATTGATGCTCACGAACTTGTCATAATTATTGGGGATGACGGTGGCGGGGGTTATTCATAGACCTTTTCCCTGAGTGAAATTTCTCACAATCAGTCGACCCTTGTTGACCATAAATTGGAACATTGTACGATATGATTTTGTATAATGACACCACTTAATATAGAGCAAAAAGAAATTCTTTGAGGAACCCGTAATGTCTCAGTATTAATCAATGATATTCCATCTCAAGTAACTATCTTGTCTCTTCAAAACCATAGCCAGTAATGTTTGAATACATTTTTTAAAGAAACGACTGATATTTAAACTTAATGGACTTGTGAAAGCGACAGCTAATCAGTCTTTAAATCTGTCAAAATATACTTTAAATGCGTTCCAATTTACATTTTCTATAAAGAAATAATTATATATATTGGTGTTGGTGACGTTTTTTGGCGTAATTTGAAATGAAATTAATTTTCTTAGTCTCACTGTCAGGAAATTAACTTCATTTCAATATAATTATACCTCAAAAGTCTTCTTTCTTTGTTGCTTCGTTTTCAAAATATCTACGAAATGTTGGAGTGATTCAGTCCCTCTTTTGGTGTCGATATTTGGAGGGTGGGGGGTCTCAAATCCTTCCTATTCTTCCGAGTCCGAGTCACTGCAGACATTCACCCTTGTATTCTTTTCACTCTGTATTCCTCTGCTATCCAGAGAGTACTATGTCCTCATTCGCCGTCCCCGTCAGTCATTCCATCGCTGTTGCGTTCGTCCCTTCTTCGCAATTGGGTTCAACGCTGGACTGCCCTTTATTGCGTCACGTGTCAGCACATGGATCCCTCGTGAGGATATGTGAAGCGTCCTCACTTCTCTTATTGCTTTCGGTTCATTCGTGAAGTCAACTGATCTTGCGAGTGAGAATATCTGTGAGATTTTTTGTCCTCAAGGGTTTTAATATATTATAATGAAGAATCGCAGTACACGTTCTTTCATAAAAATAGCAATATTTTTAGCAAAATCTATACTGGATGGTGTATAATACATGCATTGCGAGTTCATACATATCATATTCCTTAAACAAATAATATTTATTCGTACAGCTTTTCCTAAAATGGGGCCGATGAAATCACCTAATAAGTATTTAAGGAGTATTTGAATTAATGTTGAACTATAAGACAAATATTCTTTCGATTCGTGATCGCGTAAGTATCAATGGCTTACGTGTAAGTATGGAACCAGCAGATTTTATACTACCCGAATGTAATCTGGACAGAGAAGTTACAAAGAACATCTATTTCGGTTTAAAATAATAAATACACAACAGTTTCTTACATATGTGGAGAATTAAAATGCCGATACCTTCTTCTTTTTGGTTAAGTGTTTGCTCAGATGACTCACATGAACGACCCTATCTTACATGTTTTTAATTAAAGAAACTCGGTAAAAAAAGAATCGAGTAAAATGTGAAGACGAACTGAAAGAGGTATATAAAGCCACGAATTGACAATGTGTGAAATGAATTAAATCAAACGAAAAATAAATAAATTAATAATAGGATGTAACTAACAGACAATTTTAGAGACCACCATACAAGGAAATTGGTGAAAGTGAAATATATAAAAAAAATTCAGCTGATTAAAGATCAATCGTCCGAAAGTTATGCACACAGAGAACGCCAACCGTAACGATAAATCTAATTCAAACGTGATATTAACTGTTGCGTGTTTCCAACAAAAGAGGTTCCTGAAAATTGAATATTTTAAGTAATTCGACGATTCTCTGAAATGATCCCAACGACGAGGTAACCTTCACGAGAATAAATAATGGTCGGAAAATCGAAGTTTTTGAAGAAATAAATTGAATGAGTATATTATAAGCGGTGGCCAAAAGAAATAAAAACAACAATGAGAATAATAAGTGTTCTTGGTTACAATTTAACAAGTTAATGAGTAATAAACAGAAAAAAGTGACGAATAAAACAGAAGCATGGAAATACTCGATACAGAATTTCATATTCACCATTCAGAGTAACTGGAATTTCCGTGTCGTAAAAGATTCAAAATACATTTTATCGTGTACTAAATTACAAGAAGGAGAGATGTTTGTATATTTTTGTCTGTGTTGACGTCAATGTTGCCCCAGAAGTTGGTTTTTTTTGCAATTGACGCGAAAGATAATTTATTGAATAGAGGTAAATGACATGACTTTTCTAAATTCTCGTATTACTCCGAGTTCACAACACTTTCACATGTTCAAGTCTACAAAAAGTTCAAGTGCTCACCACAAGTTCATTTGTCTTTCATTCAATACCAGCTGTCCCGGCGTTGCCCGGTTTTTCTTACCTCTTAGATCAACGAACCCACTCAAATTTTCTCTTCCGTGGTGAAAAAACGGCTGTACCATTTCATTAAAACGCTTGTAAAATTTATACTATTCGTTTTTCGATTTACAGACTATTTTATCTTCGTTAAATGTTCAAAACAAAAAATCCATTAATGATTCTTGATTTTTCTTCTTCTTAAATTAATCTCTTGAACTGAAGTATTTTAACACTTCTATTTTTCAAAACGTTTTTTCGATAATTAAGGTCAATTTTTTTAGATAGATATACGCTCTCACGGACTTTTTTGTAGAACTCTTTGAAGTTGTATATTGCCGTGCATAGTTGTCACCTATCTCCAAACGTTTGGGCAGCGTAAGCAAATATAACTCTCCTTTTCCCGATTTTATAGAAACTTTTGTCAAAAACCATTTCTATCACACATTTTAAAACAAAAGTTAGCCTGTGTTCATCCCCGAAATTTAAACTATCTTCTTGACGAATTACAGCACGATTGTTTAAGTGTTTTAGTCGTGGTCAAGTAGAAAGAGACAGATACATTTTCGCGTTACTCATTTATTTATTAGTATGAATTCTTGAATTAACACGAGAATATACGTCTTGTTCAAATTTGTGCTTTCAATTGTTCAACAGAGTAAAATACAATAAATTTTTCTAGTTTTACTGATATTGAGACATGTTTTGTTTGAGCGCAATCTCGACTAATTATAATTTTTACGACGATAATATATATTTAGTGTCACTTGTATGGCGTCGCTCGAAAACATCAGACGGGCGCGTATCGCGTGACAACGAAGCTAGTCTCCGGGTTTAGTGAGAGAATGTTTGACAGAAGCTTAGACATACGAAGGGTTCAAGTAATAATGGTCAACGAGCCCTAAAGCCCCAACCAAAAAAAAAAAAAAAATAATGGTCAAGGCTCTCTGAAGCTTCCAAGAATTAGGATCACAACTTGCAACGTTATGGGTAGTAAAACAAATTTTACTGTAACACGTAAAAATAAACTAATGATAAAATGTAATTTAATCAACATCGAATGTAGCAAAATCTTGAGTTGTGACACATTATTGTTGGGGTTTGTATTTTTGCAGTTACACGATTTTAGACAGTTTTTCAAAACTTCACTTCTCGTGGGATAAGTTTTCATATGCATGAAATAGTTTTCCATATATTGAAAAATAGTTTATTTCTGAAGTAAGAAATAGTGTCGCCGTAAAATAAAAATTCCCATAAATTACAAAATTTACTTTGTAATGATCGTAAATTTTGATTTTTAGGACATTTCAGATCATACAAATCTTCCTTTATCATGTTATTGTAAATTTATGTAGGATTTAAAGAAAGAAAATCAACTCTTTCTGAAGAATTGTTTAATTTTTTAATTTGCGGCGATCTTTAAATAGAACACTTTATCTCAACACATCCATTCTGAATCTCTATAGAAAGAAGCGAACCAATTCTTTTATATTCCTATTTGTTTAAGTAAACGTAAATATCTCAATAAACCTTACAAGGTTGTAACTGCCTGATCCCTAACTTGATATCTCCACTTCTTTACAACTCCGTTTCCTATAATTCGATTTCTTTTTCTTTGTTCGATTATGTTTCTGATCATCTTCATTACTTCACTCCAAGTAGCTGCAATAACCTCCTCTAATGGCCTTCCACCTCCTCTTTCTCTTCCTTTCCCAATCCACTTTAAGAAGTCACGTGCTTCTTTGTTCCTCTCTCTCTCTTTCTCGGTCTGACCTTGTTCCCCAACCACGCCCAAAGTGTCTCATCATAACGATCAGAGACCGGCCCCTGATGGACTTACGCACAACTTTCAAGCAAAAGTTTAAAGCTTTGGCAATTTGCCGCTGCATTTGTCAGGGCGCTAGCGTCGGCGTAACGGACTGCTGGGTGTTGTTAATTTTATGCGCGTTATATATTACTTACGAGTACATATACTCCGCAACCGAGTCTCAGACATTCTGTTGAAAGTGAAATACAGAATTTTTGGTTCTTTCCGATTTGTTAATATTCGGTTATACAGCGTAAAATGTTCCATTGTATGACTTGGAGAATAATCAAATATGTGTTGACGTAAGCACTGCGGGGAGGGCTGAAGGAGCTCAAGCACCGTTCTTCAAACTCAAATTTAACAATTATTCCGCAAGACGATAATTGATTGATAATGCCATACATTTAATTAATAGTTTAAAAGTGAAATAAGGCAAGGTTTGGTATTTTTCTTCTGTACAGGTGTGAAATGCAACATTTTTAAAACTACTTTTATTGCGTTGGTAATGAATTTTAATGATGGTCCAACGTGAAAAATTTCATATTATACTTAAAGAAATTACATTTAGTTAGTTAAAATTACATACCCAGTAGAGGAGCACCTCCTGTCCTCATTCCTGAAACTTCCCCCGGAAGAACAAGTGGCCCCCTCCTGAAATAAATCCGTGGTACGCTCACGGGTGTAAGCAAGGAGACCGAAGAGGCGAAGTGGTAGGAAATAGAGAAAAATCACTGAGGTGTATAAAAAGTGTTCATAAGAGAAAATGTACTAGAACTCTAACATTTTTAGCTCGTGTTCTGAAGGAAATCGGAGCTTATTATTTCGGAAAATTTCTCCTCCGAGATAGTAAAATAGTTTATGAGAAATGAAAACTTTAATATTCTTCAGAGAACAAAGATTGTAGCACNTTAGCTCGTGTTCTGAAGGAAATCGGAGCTTATTATTTCGGAAAATTTCTCCTCCGAGATAGTAAAATAGTTTATGAGAAATGAAAACTTTAATATTCTTCAGAGAACAAAGATTGTAGCATTTTGTGTCTTTGAATCGTTCAAATAATATTTATCTTCGAAATACATTACAATTATTTAGAGCATCTTCTGTTTTTCAAAAATATTTCTCCACAACTACCTTTTTTTACTGCTACGATGCTGTATACATTCAATTATCCAATAAAAAGAAATCTTGAATGTTTACTAATCAAAATGTTTCACAATATCTACTTTTTTCTCAATATATTACACATCATATATCTATTAAACAGAGTTAAGTCGGTTTGCGCTAAGGAAAGTCGTGATATCTGTCTAACGTTTTAAAAAAATATTTCATTGTGCCGACAAAGGAGTAAGTAGCCAGAAGACATTACAACACTTCAAGGCAAAGCCATTTTCTTTCCATTCAATATATTCAGGAATGATTAAAAATTCAAGGAGCTGTTAGCTATTGTTAACTCTGTAATCCAGATATTTTACTATTGACGTTTGTCGACATTCGTTGATCTCTAAGAAATTGAAGTCTCATTTTTCTGTTGTATTTTTGAATTTATAATCATCCTTGTTATCGCATTTACTTAAACTATTATGGGTTTACAGAGATAAATCATTTTTCCACGAGATAAACCCACTTAATATGTTTTATTCATTATTAGTGTGTACATGAATTATTCTCATAGAATCAATTATTATTAAGTAATTTCTTCTACCATTTTAATATTATTTTTATTATAAATGTACTACATTCATGGAGGATTAGTTATTATTTTTTAGTTTCAACTACCCACTCTGGACTACGTTCTGTTCAAAAACCTTTGTCGACTTTTAGTGGAACGTTGTGTGATTGAAACTAAAAAATAATTAGGTAGAAAATTTGAATGTAACTAACATTTTTTAAATGATAAGAACAGTTACTTTTATTTAGCAAGACATTTATTTGCCTGGATAAACTGGTAGATACTTCTTTCTCCCATCTGCTAGTTATATGCAATTGTCACTCGATTTCATACTTAGCATTAACAATATAAACAGGACTTCAGAACTGTTGTGAATAGTATATGATAATACACAATGGAGCAACACGTAAGTCACGTACAATTTCGACGGATAGTACTTACGCTTAGTACTTATACTCAGTACTTACGCTTAGTACTTATACTTAGTACTTACGCTTAGTACTTATACTCAGTTCTTACGCTTAGTACTTATACTTAGTACTTACGCTTAGTACTTACGGACACGTCAGAGAGCTGTCGTGTGTTAGATCTCGAGTAGTGTTCAAGTAAAATAATTTTCAAATAAATGAGTCAGAAAGCTTTTTTTCTTGATATAATATTTAAATATTGTTTCGGNTATATATATATATATATATATATATATATATATATATATATATATATATATATATATATATATATATATATATATATATACACACACCTTATAAGTAGTATTTTTTTATATTCAACTTGTTAAAAATAAATATCATTACGTATCAGCCACAAACGTAAACTATTAAGCTTCATTTCTTTGTCTGCAACCTTCTCGTAGTCAGTATCCATTTCTGCCCCGCAATGTGGTTCCACAAAGCGTCCACACATCCGTGAGCATCAACCCCAGCTCTATAGCTTACGCTCAATTCAGCCTCCGACACTAACAGAGAGGCCGTTCTATGAACCTTGACTGTAGTGCACATACAACACAATGTGTTTTGTCCATATACAGCACAGAATGCAAATTCAGTACTTCCGAGACCTTATGTTGTCCCGTTACTATTATGTTAATTGCTGTGAAACATGTAGCTTCGCAGTTGTGATATTGCTACGACTCAAGCTAGGAATTTGGTTTTTGTTAATTTCTTGCATCTCTTGTAATGACTTGCGTACGCATCCACTAGTGTTATTTCTATAGGTGTTGCGGCAATTTTGGTTTCTTTCCATATATTTCTCGATTATAGAAGTAACAGAAGGAGCATAAGTATGTAGAGGTAAATAGTAGTATGGGAAACACCCCGGAACCATTAGCAGATATGGCGAAAACCTGAATTTTTTAAATCTCTTTCCACCCANATGCTTAACAGCATCCTGCTTACAAACACAAAACAATATTAATATTGGTCAAGTTGCTGGCGTGTCCTGGCGCCGACGTTACAAAACAATGAAATGTTCGAGGGTTTTAGCAAAATTCTGAAAATTATATTTTGCCCCGGCTTCCCCCTTTTAAATCCATATTTTGAAAATCTGGCGAGTCTCTTCAATACAAAATCAACATTAATGCAAAACAAAATTCCCACCTCAGAAGTCTTATTTCTACCTCAATGAATCAAACTAGAACAACGTTATAGGGCTTTTATACACTAGGTGGTTCCAAAAAAATCAATTTACTTTTTCTACAATTTATTGTCAAAGAACAGTGTGGTCACTTGGACAATAAGCTTATTTACTCTCCGACCGTGAGCAAGGGATACCAATAATTCCTATAAAATTGTCTTTTGGGATGGGATTTGCTTCTCAGACATCTGATTTTCAGACACCACGGAGAGAATACGATTGTGATGACTTTCAACTCATATCTCGAATTATATACAGAGTATTTTAATACTCCTTCGTACATTAATTCTTATTAAAAGTTGAAGTTAAAGTAAAATTGAAAAATTAAAAAATGAACGTTAGTTTTTCCAAATATATTTCCGGAAGTTTCGTATGAGAAAACAGAAAACACATTTCTTTTCAGAGCATAAAATACAGAGGACATTGTATGTCCCTGTAAACAATTCGTTGGGGACTGGGGTGGCAATTCTTTCTTAGGAGGAATAAAAGTTGAATTGCGAGTGACTGTACACAATCTTTCATCGTTTCTGAGGATTCGTTGGGTGGCACCTTCGGGACAAGGATGAAATAAGTGGAAACTGCAACTTTATGCAATTCTCTTCTTCTTGTTCTTCTTCTCCTTCGTATTCGCATCTGTTGATCTCTGCGCTCTGGTGGAATACAACCGCACTACTCCACTCGGCTTCAGTGGATAAACTGAAATATTCCGAATCTTGCTAATACATTTTCCCAGTCTTCTTTAGGAACATATCTCACACTATAATTTTAACACGTGTTGTGTAGATAACGCTTTTATATAGTTCTTATTCTTTGTACATGGAGTGTTCACAAAAGAACTCCTTGTTGTGTTTGCTTTGTCATTTGCCTTAGTCCATTCATTGACGGTTTTGGGGTCCGATTTCTTTCGGACTACACCGAGTGACGTGAAATTTGGAAAAAAATGTAGGCAATGGCTCAAGAAACAAAAGTTACGTAGTGCCGATGTGTGCTTTTATCCTGGGGGGTGGATGCTACCCCTTCTCGGGGGTGAAAATTTTTACACTCAAAATAACGACAGAAATAGATAGAAGGGTTAATTCTGAGCAATAATTGTTATGTGGAATTTTATCGATAAGTCAGTATTTTTCGAGATATTTGCGATGGAAAATGTTGATTTTTCACCTAAAAATTCTTGTTTTTCAACGGTTTTTCAGAAATAACTAAAAAATATTACGTTTTAACAAAAAATTATGAAGAAAAATGAAGCTTATAAAAACAAATCGATCGTATTTTTGTAGATGCAATTATAACTGAGTTATAGCTTTCTGAAGAGGACGGTTTGTCTGGAGTTGAACCATTCAACGTTAAATTACGTAAAAACGGAAGAATTTTGACGGAAAATACAAATGACCTTTCTTAAAGTAATTAAAAAGACCTTTAAAATAAACTGAGGTAAACGTCATTAGGGTGAAAATTAACGGAGTTATTGTGAAAACAAAGTAGTCGTCCCAATTTGTCGTAGAAAAAGTCAGCAATGAAATCAATGGCTTTACCGCAAGAATTAAAATTAAACGTAATACATTTATAGTTAACTTTATTTAGATACTAACAATATGTTCTGGGAGTTTGACCGGTTTAAGGTGCCTCATTTTTATTTTATTGTATAATTTCAAACTGTTAAAACTTGTTTTTCGAAAATTTCGTCATAAGGGGGTAATTTTTAAGGGTTGAACATTGCAATCAATCAAAAATAGTATTATAAATACAAAGACAATTTAATTGATTATAAATGTACTATTTAAAAATTTCAAGCTGTTGAAAAACATTTTTTTTCATAAATTTCATCACAAGGGGTGGTTTCTAAGGGCTGAAACATTGCAATATTGGAGAAATAACATTATATGCAGTGAGGGTATTTTAATTCAGTACAAATGCACCATAGAAACATTTTAAGCTGTTTTAAATTACTCTTTTTCATAAATTTGATCCTAAGGGGTTGTTTCTAAGGGTTGAAACATTGAAATATTTGAGAAATAACATTATAAACAGCGAAGAGATTTTAATTTATAACAAATGTAAGGGTGACTTTTAAGGGTTGAAAAATTGCAAAATATCATAAAATATATTTTATAAGATAAACAAATGTTTATTTCACACATTTGAACATGATTTCAATCTAAGTAACGCTTAAAGCAATAGTTTTTATTAGGGGTAGTTTTCACCCCTTTAAAACAGAAAGCACACTTCAAAAACATATTGTTAGTTAAATCTAATTTTTGAAGAGGAGGGTTAGATAAGCTTACATGCAAATGTTCATCAAAATCGGTGCAGTCCGAAAGAATTCGGCGGAAGTACCGTATTTTTACCGTCAATAAATGGACTACCTCGCCTGATCAGTTTTTTCCCCGTAAGACCATAGGGTTTTCAAGAATATGCTGATATTTTCGAATTACCGTATGCAAGTGATGGGTAATTGTTTATTATATCGTAGGGCAGAGATGTCAACGTGAGCACGTACGGGCAATTGAGCACGGCAGAGCACGCCGTTCGCGCAACTTGCGCAGGCCGGCTGCAGCCAGGGATGGGCAGTGGGCTACCATGGTGGGACGGAAGAGGTCTTACGGGAAGTTTTTAGAACGAGAGGACCTTCGACTTTCTGTACGAGGATCGTGGTGGAAGGGCACAATGTTTAATACGTGGAAAACGTTTGATAACGAAGAAAGGCAGTCATAAATGACATTCTAACAAAGAGGAATATTAAAAAAAATACTGGGGAATATAGGAAGAGGCTAATACGTATATTGTGATTTTTTCACTATTATGATTTTTTTGCTTACCTATTTTTATAAGTAAAACTAAAATATATTACTTTATGTTCCAATCACCTTAAGAAATGTTACTCCGTACTTTTCATTGTGCAGAAGCGTGTGGTACGCTTTTTCTCCGACACCAGGAAAAGAACCTCTTCCTGTGTTCCGATACCAGAAGTTGTTATCGCGATTTCGATCTCTGAGCACACGTGAACGCAAGTCTATTCGCGTGCTCCATTTCTTGACACCATTCTCGTATAATGTTGTCTAGATGGTCTCGCAAAATTTCACCGAGTTTGATGAAGATCTATCAAATGGTACTGATTTGTACACCGAAAAAAACGTACAAACATCTTTATGTATTATATAGTAATATAATACATTTGTATATTTCACAAACTTAAACATACTTGTATTTGAACATAAATAACTGAATTATAACATATATTCTATTCAACTCGAGTACAATGTATGTCCGTACACTTCATTGAAGTTATGATTGATGTATTATTTGCGGAAAGTAGTTTCTGAAAATTCTTGCTTTCAAGAGCTTTTTTTTCGGTTTAAAATAATCGAAGAAGCAGAGGTTCATTAAAGTAATGGCTACATTGGATAAAACTCGGAAAGAAGCAAGTCTTCGCTTACGAAATTCGTAAGTAATTCACTGTCTGCACAGCGAAGCTATGCCAGGCGCAGTCCGTTATGAACATGGTATCATACTACTATACACAAGAAAAAAAATGGAATTTTTATGATCATTAAAGCAGCGGCTCGAAACAAACAGAAGAAAACACAGCGGAAGAAGTAAAAATTTGCTTGGTAACAAAATACTGGGGATAGGACTTTCTCTGCCGTCTCCAGTTTTACCAACATTTATAGAATCCAACTACAATTCCAAGCTCCAGAATGACTATGCGTACAATGAAGGTACTCTCAGATTTAGCAACAAATCTATTTTATTAACAACTAATGACTTCTCTAACAATTATCTTCTACAACATCACTAGCACTACTTCTATTATGACATTCATACTACTATTATTCCACCCGTAATTTTATACCCTTTGTGTCTCCAACCCAGTTGGAGTATTTCGAGGACCTCGCGTCCATTATTCAGCGCTATCGCGTACAATACTCGCTTCCACGTACCATCAACAACATTCTTGGTTACTTTCCCTTCCTTGGCAAACACGTAAAATAAATACAAACAGAACTTGTCACATATTTTCTCTGCCAATGAAGTATTTCCGTAAACAATGGCCTTGACTCACTTGTCTTTTCGAATGACCACATAAATACTTACTGTATTACACTTCACTAGGGAATTTAAATAAAGATTATGAAATTAAATTACTGTGCAGATCTCGGCGTACATATTTCTCAATGTTTCTCATATTTTTCTTGGTTCTCACACGTAGTGATTTATTGTTATCCGTCTTTTATGTTATGTTAATGTTATTTGTTTTGTTTATCATGCAAGGTTTGATTCACAATTGTCTCCTAGACATTCAGCTTGCTTTTATGATCCATCTACTGTATATAACAAACATTTTCAAAAGACATCAATGGAGATTCACGAACAATTATGTACCAAAAATAAACCTGTTGCAAGATAGCGGGAACTCGGGTAGTCTTTAAAAAATTTATAATCAGTACATGTTATTAAATTTATTGTCAGAAAGAAATACAATAATGTGGAGGACAATTAACTAATTTTCTTTCAGGAATAGAAACAAATGATCCCATCATTTCCTATCAAGAGTCATAAGGTAGAAGCGCATTTATCTTTTTCTGCGTCCCAAGGAAAACCATGGCATGCACCCCCAGAAAGAAGAATAAAATAGTTATCTTCTTGTTGTAATAACAGACTATCAACAAATGTATACTTATTAGAATACATAAAAATAATTTAACAAATATACTCTTTATCAAATCTATAAATCATGAGGAAAATATTTGTAATTAACCGTAACTATTAAAATAACCTACAATACGAGATTAATAATAAAAATAGTATTAATGAATTTGCCACCCCAAGACAGAAGTCTAGAGTGTTTTATACAAAATCGCCTCTATTCGAAGGAAAATCCGAGAAAAACCCGGTCCAGGATGGGTACATATGTGAAAGGGGAAGAAAATCTGTACGTTTTGACCTTTTTTCCAGAGAGGAGGGCAAGGGGCGTGGACCAGGAAGGTGATTGTAGTGACGCAAGAAGGGTCAGCCCTGCTTCGGGATTAGGACACGACGTGGGAGGGTCACGGACGCCGCAGGGTAACAGGGTGGGCGTGGTGAAGGGTGTAGATGGAGAAGAGGCGTTGGGCGGGTCGACAGGAAGGCTGAATCACTCCTTTCAGAATCAAGACTGACGTCACATCAGCACGAAGAAAGGCGATCGCGGTGGAGGAGGTTCCTCGTGTACTGTGTGGACGCTTTATCTGTGCACATGGTCTTGAGTAGTTGTCTTTTGGCGAGAGGGAAAGAGGGGGTACTTTTTCTGAAAACATTGCCTCTTTTTCAGAATAAAAGGACATAAATGCGTTTAAACTCATCTTGAACACTTTTTGAATAGTTTTGTTCCATTTTACCTTACTTTGAATTTAGGACCCGGAGGAAAAGGCGTTGCCTGGTTACTGATGAGTGATAACACATGAGCTACGTCTGAGAACATGAATGACCATGCACGTGAGAGGAAAGAAACTCGGACATATTCAATTGGATACACTTGAATTATTTTCAAAACAATACCAAAGTGTCGAAACGCGCTCGTTTGCGGAATCGTTTTCAAAAAATATGTGATCACTGAAGTAAAAAATAGCGTCAAGGTGAACCCAAAGATTTATTTAATGAAACAACTTTGTAAAATACTTGTAAAATAAAATAAATGATACTTTTTTGGCTTCTTCCGTAATAATTGTTTATGTCGATTATTCATAATATTCAGTGTCCAATGAAGGATACCAGGAAGAAAGAAAAGTGGATAACTAGTACAACTGTCTACCATTATTTTTCATTGAATACGAATGCAAGGACAACATTTATGCATGTCATATACTTATGTACATTCTTCTTCTTAGTACATTTTCCCATACAGCTAGTACATCTAGGGACAATATGGTAGTCTAAGATCGCACTTGTATAGAAACTGGTCCGCGAAAAAAAAAATAACGAAATTAACTTTATTTTATCCTGCATTAACTGATGATGTGTAAAAATGACATGTACTCGTATACATCTGTTTATTGTAGTAGTATCCGGTTCTCGCGTGCAGGCGGAGAGTTGGCATTGTAAAGAAAGTAAGGACTGAACTATATTCCGAAACCACCGGCTCAGACAGTCGATCTGCCGGTGAATGTTAATCAAATTATTAAAAAGTCCAATTAACATATTTGTTAAAGTAAACAATTAAAAATCTCGAAATATTCGTGGTAACAAATACGAATGGTCGTTGTTAGAATGTTTTCAAACTACTCACTTTTCTGCTCTGAACTGATGCTGATACTTGCCATAAATGTTACGGGATTAACAATTTCTCAAGAAGAAATTTTTCATTTATACTAAGAACTTTCAATTTAATGTTCATTTCAATGAGAGATCTATCATTATTTATAACTCCAATCACTGAAATGCCAGCGCGTTAGCCAATAGATTTGTGCAACATGCCAAAAGAATATTTCTCTACCAACATCTCCCTACGGTAGTATCGCATTCACAATTCAGTAACCCCATACGCCACTGCGTGGTTCCGCACCTCAACCCCCTCACCCTCGTCAACTTTGATCCCCTCCCTCCAATTTTCAAAGATATATCCTTATTTTGTATATAATGTATTACGAGTAAAGAATTTTAGTTTTTTGTAATGTTCCGCGTAGTTTTTGTGAGAGGTCTTCAGGATTTGAATAAAATTTTAATTTTAGTTCCGTGTAAAAACGCAACACAAAGTTGTATTGCTTATTCCACAAAAAATCATTATATTGTATTTAATTGAAGTACTATTCAAATGTACTAGAGAAACGAAATTGTATACAATTTTTCTTGAAAATTTTCTTCATTCTTTGAAGAGGCATTATACAGTTCCCGAAAATCACAAAACAGAATGTTTTTTGGCGTTGACGATTTCCAAAAAGTTAATTTTCAAATTGCGATCTCGTTTCTGGGATTCTAGACGACTAGTTTTTAGAATACTTGTTAATAAATTCTTAGAAATAACTATTTCCCGTAATTTCACAGATAATGTCTGTACGGGTCGAGCAAATGAAAAGGACCTTGTTCCACCGATCAGTCTACTCGAAACCACAGCGGGAACGTAAGGGTGAATGGAGTGACCATACGCGTATAATAGTGAAACGTTGATGAGAGACTATTGTGATGGAGTGAAAGACAGGGGAAATGGAAATATTCCGATGAAACCTGTCATCCTCCCACATTATTAGTGTCTGACAATTCCAAGGGGAACATATCGGGTTTGAACCCCCGTACCCAAGAGATTGGTATCCTCAGCTCCATGGATCACCTCAATCTCATATTTAATAACACTGATGACTAGCGTTCATTTTTACATTCCCCAGTCGTGTTCTTCATGTAATTAACTGTCTAAAATTTCATTTACCTACACAATTTGACAGATATCCTTTATTATACGTAGATGTGAGGTGTTTTTTCCTTGTTCTCCTTTTATCCATAGTTTTGTTTTCTCTTTCTTTCCTGTTTTCATTAAAAGTAATGTGATGTAAATATTTCCCTTGATAACCCGAAAAATATGATGGATCATAAAATCGGAAAATTGTAGAGTTAGCGCGTTTCGCGGTAGCGGAACCGATAAGATAGCCAATACTATATACTCCTGGGATAGTACGCTGTATGGCGAACCCTAAAATCCCAACAAGAAAGTACTAACACTAGGAAAGTAAGCAGCAAGCGCTTTAAATGAATAGTACAGCATTCCGATAGCTTTACTTGTCTTGCGACTTGCGGCAAGTCTACATGATAGATTTGGAACGGAACCGTATTTCCGAAGAGCTCATTGCGAGGTCACTTACTTCCGCCATGTCACTTCCTGACACTAAAAACACAAACACGAGGCAAGAGAGATGTCTTTTGTATTTCAATGACGACCCCAGAGACCACCGCGCATCCGGTCGTTGTCTACCTTGCTGCTACTTCCTTTAGGTTCTTGGTCAATGGCTGTAGATTTATGCGCATATCGGTTATCTAACCAAAATGGTACGATAGATATGGAAGAGGTGTAAGCAAATATATTTTTGAGAAAATTCATTTATTGGAAATTTATAACATAAAAATGTATATGAGATGGTTTTGAACCTTTAGTTGTTTTAATGATTTAAGCCCGATTCACCTATCTCATCTACCAATCAAGGCAATGACAGTGACTTACAGAGCTGAGCCAACGAGTACCCGCCGTTTCAAATGATATGAGCTTTTCTTTCTCTTAATGCGTCAATTATTGCCAAAATATAGTTTCAAACTGCATACAATGGTATGCACGTGAAGTACGAAGAGTTAATTTACTCTCCGGAAGTAAGCACAAGNATTATTGCCAAAATATAGTTTCAAACTGCATACAATGGTATGCACGTGAAGTACGAAGAGTTAATTTACTCTCCGGAAGTAAGCACAAAACGATCCCATCAATACCGATCAAAGTGCTCAAAGGAAAATTGGAGAAAAACCTGGGGTAAGATGTGACAAGAGATAACTTCTCCACCTTCTCACTACCTTCGAGAAAGGAAGCGACTCAATCGCGCCAAGATAAAACATGATTATCTATACAATAAAAGAGAATTATTTGGAATGTCTGTCGTATGGGAATAGAAAAAATGTAATCAATGAAATTATATGACAGACTATTTGAACTTAAATGCAAAGTATGGTTAATATTAATTAATTACAAGAGCAAAATAACAAATACAGTTGCTGCTAATCGTGAATCTTCTCTACATGTCTGTTCTCACGAGTGTGTCCGCAAGAGTTCAATTACGTTACGTGACACGGGGTATCCGCTGAACGAAAATCTTAGTCATCGTAGAAGCAAAACGATGTAAAGACGTGACTGATATTGTTTTGAGGTACATAACCTAAAAGAGAAACGAAAACAATATTATTCAGAAGTCGTAATTATGTGTTTTGTTTATTAAGCTTTCTGTGTAAATTGTATTTTCCATCTGCCTGGATTTTAAGATAATTCACAATTACGTACATATAAGCATCCCATAATGAAAACTGTGTGTATTTTTGTTTTGTAGGTTTTCTTCGTGGTTTTTAATTTTTGAAATTAACAAAAGTGAAAATTAAATATCACGAAAGTGAAGAAATACGGAAACTAACATATGAATTTAGAGTACTATATAAGAACCCCGGGGAACTCCTTGTAAAATGAGCTAGAAAATCCTGTTGGCAGTTTTTTTAGTTCCAGAATGTCCAGTAATGATTGTTTTAAGTTTCTTTTGAAATTCCGGGCAGCGCCGGGTATTTCCGCTAGAAATAAATAATGAGAACCCATAATAGGTATGCATTAAAGTGTTTTTATATTTTAATAAACTTTTATAAAAGTACTATGACTGGTGTGATAAAGTATATGCATGGAATTCAAGCGTTAATTAATTCGTGTAATAATACTAAACATTAATTTGTGTGCATTATTTTCATTATTGCGTCACTGAATGTGTCAGTCTTGTGTTCACACCAGACGGCCTTCGCTGTTCAGAGCAAGAGATGTGTTGAGCAATGCTCGGTCCTTTGTCGATGTAGCATTTAAAGAACGAACATGGACAATGATCGTGACTTGTACAGCACAGGGTGTCGTGTGAACGGTCTCATAAGTTTCCTACTGCAACGATTACAACCAGCTTTTGATTTGATCGCGTGCCTTCCAGATCACTGTATATCTTGTGTGCATAGAGTTTTATCCAGGTTTTTTCGTTTATTATTATATGATTATGTCTCTGAGGGCTAAATCTGTTTTAGATCCCAAAAATTGACTTCCAGATTATCGTCTGCTCGTCTATTTGTTCTCAGAACTGTTCGGAAGAGACGTGACGTGATGACTATTACGTATCAGTTGCTCACCTTTAAAGAAAGCGAGTTTACTGAGCAAGCGTTGCGCGGTCGATCTAATTCTATTCGGTGCAAATGAAACAATAGGGGAGACAGGGAAAACGACAACCATAGCGCAAATAGCAATCACAGGGCAAATAGTAATCATAGTGGAAATATGAGTACAAATAGAATACGTGATAATTCAATAGAAGTGAAAACCTCATCTCTCAAACGAATAGAGATAACGAAATGAGGTTTTCAATAAGGTAAGTTGTGGCCCGGGGCTTATCATTTGCAGCTTTTAATTGATTGGTACCTTTTTAACTGCAGGAACATTGAAACTATTGATAACTTTTAAAAGGGAACTATTTTTTCACAACTATATCAGAACCCATGAAAATACAAATATATAACATTTTTTGAATTTGAACTAATAACATCAGAGCGTAGAGAATAATTAAGCATTGGTATACGGAGAAGGGAAACTTCTTTTTGCAGAAGAGAGTACGCTTTATCTGACGGACACATCACCGATATTAGATCTTCAAGTGTTGGTTTCAGGGTTACCAACTTCATATTTTCTCGACTTCAATAATAATGTTAACAATTAATATTGGTGGTTTGATAGAATTCCTGTGTACCAGGACGTAACTATCAGCTCAGCGATACCATAAACTTAAGACTAATCACGCATGTGGTTTCCGATAGTTTTTACACGATATCCCTTTCCCTGGAAGTAGGTGTAGGGTCTGGATCTTGAATTTGACGTCATATTTCACAACTGATTTATTCATGTTGGGACAAAGCATTATTCATGTTGGGACAAAGCATTGCAGAAATGTTGACGTAGACTACTTGGAAACGGTTTCAACAATGTATAGAAATTGCTCTTGTCGTCAAATAATTATTGCAAGTACTAATAATGAAACGAAAGTAAATCAATGCTCAATGGTAAGACAATATAAATATGAGCAATAACTACATGACACAATTGTACACAGTACATATAAACAAAAACGAAATATTGAACAAAAAAAAGCACAAATATAAATACGTGTCTCATTTTGTTTCCAGATCCGCAAATCAAACAGCTTACCTCAATACCGATTTTAACATGTTCAGCTTTAAAAGCATTGCACTTTCATACAAAATTCCAAACCTCATTCCAATCCTTTATGGGCGGACTTTCCTAAAATCCTTTCTTAGCGGTCATTTTCGATAATTTTTCGATAATATCACTCTTCCCAACACCCACATCTAGGATTGTCGTGCACCTCGTGTGGTCTGAAACTTTACATAATGTCATTGAACTACGGTTATTCTTCTTAAAATATACAAAAACCATTGACCCGATCCTAATATTGGTTTTTTACGTATCGCTCTTCCCACCCCTCCCAGTTCTATGGGTACCATTCCATATGTGATACGAATTCGATTTAACAAAATTAGTAATTTAATGAAACATATTATCAATCCTAAAAATATGGATCCGATACAATTTTCATTTTTCATATTTCAAAATTAGTTTTCAATTATGTTCACACATGAATCTATCCACCCTCTTTCAAAAGGTCGCTAGTGGAGTCATTCTTTGACGAGAGCTGAATTTAGACTAACACGATATCGAGTTTTTAATATCAACTCAGCGATGCCGAAAACTAAGGACTCGTCACTGGTATCAGTCATGGATTATTTTTTTCATGGCTCTTCCTTTGGGGCGCTGGAGTTTACCCGGGTGTATTGTGGAATTTGGCGTCTTTAGGAATGTCATTACTGATTTCAGTGGCCCCGAAATTTATGATCTCAATATTAATATGTCACTTTCTTTATTTTTACATTTCAATTCCTTTTTATCCCCTTACCAAAAATAGTATATTTCGACATAGGGCTGATTATGTACTCAAGTAGCATTCAGAGTGTGACTCTGCTCTTCTGCGTATAAAGAACGATGTATTCAACAGCAATATCGGTCTCTTTTATTTCTTTTTTTAAATTTTTTTGTCAGAAACCTTTGCGGGCGTGTGCACATCAACTTGGCAAAATTTCATTACAATCAGATGAATGGTATAGTAACATATAGTAAATCTATAGTTCAGGCAATCTGACCTTCACACTTGTGCAATCCAGTCATACCATCCACATTATTCATAAGGATTTATATGGACTAAAACTGTATGGAATATGAATAAATAAATAATAAATAAATAAAATGTCAAAATGTAGTTACACTCTGTTTGGACCACGTGGAGGACAATAAACTAATTTACTTTCCGGAAACAAGCAAGGGACCATCCCATCTATTCCGATCAAGGGTCATAAGGCAAAGGCGGATTTAACATTTCAGCACACACCTGAGATAAGAATAAAAATAGTCAGCTACGTATTGTAATATTAACAGAATACCAACAAATTTTTATTTAAAAAACACAAAAACTTATTTCACGAGTATGCACTATTACAAACAAGAGATTATTCAAAAATGTAGTTTATAAATCGTAACTATAAAAATAACTCTAAATTCGAGATTTATTATTTGAATAGACCCCGTCTCCCAGATAAGATTCTAGAGAGTCTGTATAAAAAATCCACCTCTACCCGAAGGAAAACCGGTTGAAAAACCGGGCCAGGATGAGGATACAGAATTAATGTACACAACCGTGCACTAAAGTAGACATAAAACTAAATTAATATGAATCATAAGACGCAGCACAATCATGCAAGAAAATAGTTTTTGAAATTGTTATAAGTTATTTTAAAAGTACTACACCAATGGCGTTATAAAGTAAAAGACGGTTTTAACTTTTATTAAAATCAATAAATTATTTTACATCGTAGAAGCAATATGATTACTTCTTTATTTTAATGTACTAATTTATGTGGTATTGTTCTTATGAACTGAGTTCTTGACATAGCAACAAAATTTGTGCCTGCTTTGGCTGTACGAATAAGATGAGTTAATAATCAGCTTATACCTACTGTAATGTATTTACATCTATCGTCATCATATTTTTAAATTATAAACCTGACGATGGCCAAAAACTTACCTGTCGTGAGTGAAATATATTTATCTATAAAGGATCGTAAAAATTTATAATTGCTACGAATACTACATATATAAACATACTTGTATATAAAACTTTTAAACTGCGGTTAACCACATCGGCAAGTAAGATCCCGTCTCCTAATTTCCATTTATACGAGTAATTAATCTGAATATATGGGTCTCTTACTCTAAAGAAGTAAAATTTGTTAATTCTAGTAAGGTTTTAAAAGAAATTCGAAAGAAAATTAAATACTTGGTGTCTCGTTTCTGTTTTCTATTTTCCTCTTTGGCGTGAGCTCTAGTGTCCGATTATTGATTGTGTTCAGGCTCCAAAAGGAGCTCTCGCTAATGTGACGATCAAAAATCGGGAACGAGATGTCAAAAAGATGTAATTTTAAGAAAGTAAAAATTGATATTCAAAAAAATATCATGATTCTAAACACTCGACATTGAATGCCGTCGTAGGCTTCCGTGTTCGGTGTCAATGGTATCTTGGTTTCCGGGTTGTTACCGGGCATTTGTCGAGGAGCTGACGTTTCCACCTCCATTCTGAGGTCTTCTTCAGGGCGAATGCCGAAAGCCATGCATTATCATACAACATTTTAATCGGATGTCAGAGAAAACAAAAAATACGATTTATTAAATTAGTTTATTGTCTTCCACGTGCATCAAATTCTGACAATACGAGAAGCGTGTAAATAAAGTTAGTTACTCTACCTCCACGAGGTTGGGGCCGAAACGTCGCTACAACGGCCAAACGTGAGCCGTACCAGCGGAAAAAGGATATAGGGATTAAAGAGTAATCATAACAAACATGCTATGCATGCAGAAGCAACACAGAACAGGATAAGATTTTGTAAATCATAAGGCGCCAAGACAAACATAGAAAATGGCAAAACAGGGAGACAAACATCGAAGGAAAGAGAGTGAAATGAAACACAGACCTACATACAATAAGACTTAACCCCAGGTAATGGTGTTAGGGTCGCGATACTGGACTGACATCGTAAAAAAAAAAGTGAATAAAAAATGTTCATGCGGTTATACGCAGTTTGTATTGCGTTTTTGACAATTAAATTTATTATTATTATTATTATTATTATTATTTAACAAAGGGCTAACGATATATTATTGAACAATGAAGATTAGTAAACCATTCAAAGTAGGGTAAAAGAATTGTATATCGAGGTGAATTTAAAGTAAGATTTATTTTAATTTAAAATCATTTAACAACTCTTTCGTATATGATTAGATTAAGACGTAATAAATCCATAAAATTCGTTTACTAAATTTGTCCGTAGCCTTCCCTCTCGCATCATCAAAAATATTGCAACTCACGTCACCCCCTTCTACTCAGTCACTGCAACGCTCGCCTGAGGCTCTGTGACCGGTTTGGCAATTCTCACCCTCCCAATGCCTTCATCGTTGCCCGCACTGAAGTGGAGTCGCCGGCGGTCATTCGCCCTGGACGCATGAGCTGGCCCCTCGCGACTAGTTAGCTTGGGGTAAACGCGTTACTGAGCCGTCGGGGGCATTTTGGTCTCTGTGCGCATGCTCCTTTGCGCATATGTGTGAGTGTCGCAGTCACCAGAGGACGTTTAATATAGAGTTCTTGATCAAGGGAGAACAGACACCCGTGTCCACCACTTTAAGAGTACGTAATTTCACATAACAGCTATATTTACAACGCACAAATTCTCATAGCTGTTCCTCGATGCTCACCTCTTATCGGAGGAGTAAGGAGAAACAGAGACGTGAAACTATCATGTAACCAACTACAGATGATTGGCACCGTTATGAGGAACTGCCCGTTGTATTTTCTGGAAAGATGATAAATTCCGCATTACATTTCCACCCCTGACGGTTCTTTCCTGATTAAGGTCTCTAGTTTAGTAGAGCGGGGTTTTAATGCAGAACGTAGACATCGTTGGTATTCGTGATGCATATTTTTGTTTTCAAAACAAAGGAGTAAATGAATGGCTGATCACCAGAGTTCGGATCTACATGCTGTAAGATATTATAAATTATACCGTAAAAAGTTCAAAATATGCGCTGAAAAGAACAAGTTACACATCTTATTACTGTTAGATACTTATTACTACTAGATACTTATTACTATGATAATGCAAGTTTAATTGTAAACAATTGTAAGTAACTGTAAAAGTATTTTAGGTTAGTTGAATAATTAAATACTGAGCTCGTTCATACAATATAAGCCGTATTTCAATAAAAAACATAATTTTCAAATTTCAACCATAATTTTCAAATATATGGAATTATATCCATAATTAAATTAAATGAAAATGATCCCTCAAGGTTAAAAATGCTAGAAATCGATTCCTCGAAGTCATAGAAAGTAAGATAAAATATGCTCAGGGGTGGTTTTAACCCTTAAACTGTGATTCTGCAAAAACCCTGTAACACCCCATCGTTCATTTAGTTTTGTCTTTAATTTATTAATAGAATGAGTTTTACATTTAATGACATTGGGAATAGAATAATTGTTTAATGAAAAATGTTTTTTCCTTTTTAAAATACAAGGCTTGCAACCCTCAGCAAAAAATATAATGGTTTTTGGAGGTAAATGAAATAGAAAAAACGACGTTGGTTTGGATATATTATTTTACGAAATTTTTGAGGTGACATAAAAAATGCGTTTTTCAGGATAAACTTCAAGTCTCGTTTTTACCATAAGGTAATCGAGTACGAAAAAGAAATACGTATCGAATATTTTTCATCGTCAGTTCTCTTAAGAATCAAGAAATACCACAACAAAAAGTCGATTAAATATAAATAAAAGTAATTTGTAAATACAAACATAATTAAAACTTTGTTGTTGAGATAACCTTCTTCCTTATTCTTTGTAATTTTTGTAGATCCGTTGCCAAAAAATATGTAGCAAAAAAATTAGTTCAAAAATATGATTCACATAGTCGGAAGCGAACAGACGACACAACATGAAAATGTGTTATTTGTTACCTTCCAAAAGTATCAATTGAGGTAATAATGTCTAAAGAATTTAGTCAAGCTAAGGCAAGAACTTTCATCTAGTCAAAGTGACTAGATACAAACATCGAATTTTCAGTCGTACAACAGTAGGTCAAATATCGGTTGATTGTCGCCCAACTGTTGGACATTCTGGAGGTAGTTGGACAGTTGTACTCACCGATTTCTGCGTTTAAACATGGATTTCGGGGAAAGCGCAGTAATATTGTTTTGCTCTTAAAGTGTTGAGCATCGATACATCGATTGAAAATCCTGTGTCTTGGGGATCCAATTTTTAATCTGATTTCTTAAAAACAATGTTTGCTGGCTAATAAACAGAAAAAAGGAATATTTGAAAACTTTTGATGTAAGTGCAAGAAATTCGACATATTATACCACACACACAAAAAGAAATAATTTCTGGAAACTAAAATTTGACAATAATGCAATATTTTGAAGAAGAAACAATGTACATAAAATTGTTGTCCAGAAAATTGGAAAATATATTAATTTAGGACAGTGTATTGACCTTTCATCGACTCATAACTCCAATTTAATATTTCTTCGATACCACTGTTTATTCCTTGTGGTTATCCTTCCGTTGTTTTCTTCTTGGCGGCGTTTGTTTTGTTCTCAAAACATACACCAGTCTCCGGTGGTCGTGCTTCAAGTATTTTCTTATCAGCCCATGAAAGCTGCCCAGTGCAGAGGGTAGGAATTCTTATTACAATCACAAATACGACGAGAAACTACGGACGTGGCGTAGCCCACGAAGTTGTGGAACGGTTTCTTTTGACTGCTTACAATTCTCAGTAGCTCGTCTAAAGAAATTTCTGAAGAAATGTGTGGTAAAATTCTAGGTTCTTAGGATTGGATCACGGTCTTATTACAGGGACAGAAACTATACCACAAAACGTTGATGAAATTGAGAAATAGAGCTAGATACGATATTTTTAGTAATTGTTTGATTTGGTACACGAATATTTGAAAGAAAAAAGTTTAACCCTTAGTATTAATGGAATCGACACATTAGACGACAATTTACTTTAAAATATGTTTAAATTTCCTTACATTTTCGTGAAATAATTTCAATCATTTCAAATTAAAATAAATCTCGAAAGAGTAATAACATACAATCCTGGGGTGAAAGAAGAAGTTCACGAATTCTTATTAAAAAGAAGTTAAAAAATGTTTCATGGAGTCACGTATTGGGAATACAGAATGCCACAAACATTTGGAATACGTTTCTTATTACGTTTCAGGTAGATAAGTGTACAATATCTCCACTTAAATGATTTTATGAAACATTTAATGCTACACCTTTTTATAACACCTATTTGAACAAATATGATTTTAAAGTGATATAATACGTAAACATTTGTATTTTGGGGGTCAAAACATGCTCTAAAACGCACACAAGAATGGAAAAACAAGCTCTTTCTAAATCAATATTTAAAGATCTAATTTGATCTTGTATTATTTTTTACTACTAGATCTACTTTTACCATGTTCTGTGTATATCTGTGCTTCAAAATCGTTCACTATGTTTGAATAAAATTAAGCCCTCTTTAAGGTTGGACCAGCTCTCAAAGTTAGACAAATCACTGAGATACAGAAATCTCTTAAATTGCGGTGAACCTGACCGCCAGGTATTAATTAAATTATGTTTAATGAAAATGGGAGACGGGCCGTCACCGGGAGACGAGCCCGGGAGACGGGCCCGGGAGGCGAACGGGATGGAGCAGTTGGTAAGCGCATGAGCGCGCTAAGCTCAAAGTCCTGATTTCGAATCTCGGGCCCGTCTCCCATTTACATTTAACATAAAATAATCACTGAGATGCATAATTGCTTTCTTTATTTTTATTGTAATTGCCATAAAACACAACAATATGAATAATAATATTGATGTTGATCTTGACCAGTATATTAATAAACAGAAGTTTCTTCGAGGATTGGTCAACAAATAAAAAAACTTACTTATACAAAGCGAACGTTTCGGCAGTTTATTTTGCCTTCGTCAGGGCTACAAAATCATACATATTTTCCATTATTTATAGTACATAATATATCAATATTAACTCCTTATCTACCTCTAAAAACTGTCACTACCACATACCCTAACCATCTTTAGTATGCCCTTTTTGAACGTCGGGGTACACCATATATTTATTTATGTTGCGTAGTGTGGAGATCTAGTTGGGTTTGCAACAAAATCTCCGCTTCCACAAAATAAATAAAACGTTTGGTTTCCAAATTTGGTCTTGTAATAATTTATTGATACAGAGACCTGTCTTGGTAGAACAAATAAAGAACGATTGAAATAAAGACACCGTATGACATACGGGAACCTGGAATGTCGTCTAGACTTGTAGTTTCGACGTCTGTGGCGACAATCCGTGTAGTTAGACCCTCTGAGACTTGTGGCGTCGGTGATGACGATCTGCTGGGCTCACGTTCGTACGAAGAGGAGCGCTTCTCGTGAGGAGTCTAGCCGTGGTGCCTGGTGGTTTTCAAGTTCGGTAGTCGCGCCGTTCCGGGGGTGAAGATCCTCGGTAGCTGGCGTCGAAGTTTGGAGCTCTTCGCGTCGGCGAAGTCTTGATTCGTTTAGCTTGTCGTATTATTTTGGTATACGCGTTCCAAGTCGTGGAAATGCGTATTGTGGCGAAGCTTGACGCTTGAATAATCTCGGAACTGAGAATTGGCTATGTTCGTCGAGATGAGAAATTTGACATATGTGAGCACATCGGACACGACTGATTAGCATCGACGGAATAGCTGGAATGGTTGTTATTCGTCGCCAAGGGTGGTTCATCAAAGTGAAGATAGCTGAACATCTGAGTCATATTAAACTTAATACGCCCTGAAGGGAGTAGTTTTGCAGGTGCCGTTATGGGGTAGTTATTTATTTACTGGTGCTCACGTATTTCGTGGATGGCGTCTTGCATAGAATTTTTGTCGAACCATGCGTTCGTTTATTATTCTTTGTATAGGCCTTGAAGTGTGTTGGCCGTGACTCTGACGCCGTGCCTTGGAACTCTTGTGTACAGAGGGGCCATGCCGTGAGAGTTCGATGTAAACAAACATGGCGTGAGCTTCTGATATGTGTTGAATAGCGGCGTGCATTTGTGATGCGTAGGAAGCTATACTCGTAGGAAACTGTGTTCCTGAATCATCAACTACTTTAGTGCGTGCGAGCTGGTTGATGGGGCATGAGCATTTACTGGGGGAGAGGTCGAGTGCAGAAGATGTGTATATTTGTTGTAGGAAGGACACATTTCTTTCTACATCATCCCCCTCGTTCAAAAAAAATTAAACCCTTTAATTTGCGGGACAAAACTAAAAAAGAACGTTGCTCGAGGTAGCTGTTCTCTGTGAAAACATCTCGGGGAAAAATAACCCTGTCTCCGATTATCCGTGACGTTTGGATATCCGTGAGGACGTCGTCCAATTTGGACATTTTTGGGAAAAAACTGCCCGAGATGCTGCCCGTTTCCGGTTTGTTGGAGTTGGTCCGAAGTGAGGTTATATTTTCTTCGTGGGGTTATCAGAAGATGCTGATGCTAGCAGAATATGCTGGGCCTAGAAGGAGATGCTAGGAGTGTTGAGATCAGGAGACGAGGATGCTGGGGCTGGGAGATGAGGTGCTGGAAGTGTTGGATGATGAGACCAAGATGCAAGGATGCTGGGCTGACGGTGTGCGCCGGACCCGGATGCTGGACGAGGATGACTCGTCGCTGGATGTGCATCTTGTCGCAGAATTCTGTTCATCTCCGACAGTTTGTGGGAGAAGAAAATTGAAGTGTTAGTTTTGGGTTTGCGAGTTGTCGCCGTATTAGGAAATTGGAGAAGTTGGAAATTAACATGCTTCCACTCCGATAAATATGGTTGTTCCAACCCAAATACTCTTCCATAGATAATTGCGTGTACAATTTCTCTATAATGGTTGAGTATTCTGTTGATTCACTCATAATTATGAAAGTTTGACAGAGGTCGTATCCGATATTTTACTGGTCTTATTTTGATAGCATTGGTTGAATTAATGTTAGTAAAGACTTGAAATTCCTTGATCATCAGACAGCGTTTTATTGCTGCTGGTTTCACAGTAGGAGTATTTCTGCGTCGGTACATACAGTAATCGCCATTGTCATGAAAATATTTCCACATTTATATTGAAATGGTGGTGGATTGGTGATTTTACGCTTGCATTTGCTAGATACTGGATACCGTATTACATGTTGCTAGTTGAACTATGTAGAATGACTAGGTCTGGTCTCCTTGGTAAGGAAAGAGAAAGAGGAACATTATTAGTAATAAGTTATGGTAACTTGTGATGGTTTTCAGTAGTAATAGAAATCCGGTTTTTCATTGAATTTGATTTTGCGTCCTGATCGTGTGTGACCTGCTTCTGCGGTATGGGTGACGTTTTCAGAAGGCAGTTCGTAGATGACTTGTGTTGGATCTGCTGTCATGAATGCAGGTTTTATGCGATCCAGGCTTACGCGAACTTCTTTGTTATTGATTTTGATCAGGACCGTTTTGTTGTCCTCGGACTTTGATAAAACTTCAAATGGTCCACTGTAAGGGGGAACGAGAGCTTTTCTGAACGGAGTGTTGCGCAGAAATACGTGTGTTGCATTCTCCAGTTCATTGTGAATAAACGGTTCCCGTGTTTGAAGTCTCGGTACGACAGGTTTAATCTGTCGCATACGATGTACAAGTTCTTGCACGTAAGCCGTTGTAGGGCCTGTGTCATCTTTGCTATGTTGATGAAAAATGTCGCTGGGAAGTGTTAATGTTTTTCCAAACACTAGCTCCATACAAATGACAATTTAAAAGACAGTCATGGCGAAGCACCCTTACCACTGCTGCCAACCCATTTATCAATAAAGATTTTTTACATATTGCTTAGATTATCCGTGTCAGTTTGTATATTGCAGGTTCTATCACTTAACTGAGTGATACAAACCATTTATTTTATTAGTCTTTTTTTTATAGTTAGATTCCACACATAAAATTCTTGCATTCTGAAAATCAAAACTGTGTTATTTGCCACAGAAGGTTACTGCACTTATAATAACAAATTTATATAATACCACTGTGAAGAACTCTGAAATAGGTAAGAGTAAGGATAATGTAAAACCTGCTATATTCACATCAATTATATACGCAGAAGGTCTATCAGAAAAGCTAAGTGAAGTTTTGAAAAATGAAGATGTGGGTATTGCATTTAAAAGCAGCAATAATGTTGGTAGACATTTGTTTAGTAAAGTAAAACAAAAGATTGAGAAAACTAATACAAAAAATGTTGTATATCAGGTAGATTGTAATGAGTGTGGTAAGGTTTATGTTAGGCAATCCCCACAGTTTGTAAATAGGAGATTTAAACAGCATATATATGACCTCACGAAGGCTCAACCCATGTGTGCTTTAGCAAAACATATAATTGCTATTATTTCATTTAAATGGCCGGCGAGGAATGTTTTTCAAGTTGAAATCCTCATAAATACATGTTACTCTGTTTATTAATGCCAATTTGTGATATTTTAGTTATTTAATTCTACCTACGCTAGAATTTCCTTAATGAATGTAGTCCGTCAAAATAATAGTAGATAGTAAAAAAATTCAATTCACTTCTACTGTAGTTAAATTTCTGTGTAATAATTTCTCTTTGCACATTCATCATCGTGAAAAAGGGTGCGGAAATAAATTGCTATGGAGATAATCAACTAATTCAAATGGATAAAAGCCTCCACTGAGTACTGGAACTCATTCACAATGTGTCTTTTCATCTCGATAATAGTATTCACGACAAGAGACACTTTTGTTCCCGAAATCGATATCCAAAGTGAATAGCGATACCTACGCTGTATGATAATGTAGCATAAAGTAAACATTGTTAATCCTATTTAATGCTTTGAGGGATAAAATGGGTCATATTTTATCGAATTACGCAAACGTAAAGTGCACTGTTGTTGAACGTATATTAACGTTAATTGAATGAATTGCTTATGAAAGATGCTTTCAATATTTTCGAAATCACGCCGATTGAAAAAAAATTTTTGTTTGCATTAAGCACGAAAATAGTTTCAGGGAAATTAGTTTCGATTTTTAGTTGCTGAAAAAGGTCTTGAGGTAGTACTTAATCGAATTAATAATAAATATCATTCAATAATCACAATCTCTAAAACTACCTATGTAAAATGAACGATGTTAATAACTTCTGTAGGAACACATTTCCTACATATACTTTATACATACCTGATTCGTATTGATGAATCTCCCCCATGTAACACATTACATACATGAAGCCGACGACTACGACGGTGCGCCATGTTGTTAACTGATTTACAAGATGATATCACTCTTCGTACAAGAGAGTCTCAACATACGACGCCAAAGAATCCTAATAACGCGTGCCGCGTGCAACCAAGACGCCCTTCGTTTATCTCCCAATAAACGAACCTCGACATAGTGTTACGGCCCGTACCGTAGCAACGAATTTTAATAACTTGAGTCTTCGCATCGGTCGAGGTCACATCGCCGCCCGATTACCTCAAACAAGAATCCGAGCAGATTACTTGAGTCTACGCTAGAACTTTGGTCGAGGTAACATCGTCGCCCGATACTCTCAAACAAGAACCCCAGCAGATTACGCTGAAAACTCTTGAGCAGAGCACAACGATACCCGATTACCTCTACAAGAAGCTCAGCTCCACGAAATAACTCTAAGTTATTATTACGCTGACGATTTTCCTCGAGGTCACGTCGCGACCTCCTCCGAGAAGCCTCAGCTCCGCTGAAAAATCCTATGTCCAAGAACCTGGATTATCGACAACCAGAAACCTATTCTACAATTCCAAGACACAGCACGACATCTCCGACCACGCCAGAAATCAGTCGTGAGTTACACGAACAATTTCGCACTGAACTTTCTACGCCGGTTTTCGCCGTCTGGTGTCGTTCATTGTTCTACATTACGACGATAGAATAAATCTTGTTCCAATTGAATCTTTGAGTATTTATTTTGGAGAGGAGGAAATCTTACTGCGAAGCAAGCCAACATGCTGAGCCTCGCGAAGCAACTAGAGATCTTCCCCAACACTTCGTACCCAGCATTGAAATGATGAACAAGCTTTTCTTGAAACAAATTAAATCATTTTGGAACATTTTTCCAACAAGCGAAGGGCAGATTATAACTTTAAATTCGAACCAGTATCGGACAATTTCCCGTTCCCGGAATATACTGAAATTTTACTATAATGAATCGCAGAAAGACTTTTTCATATTTCATAATGAAATTACTTGTTGTGTTTAAATTAAATTGTAGATCAAGGGATGGTATACAATCACGCAGTTTTAGTTTTCATACTTTTAAAACGCAAATATAAAGGTATCATTTGGAGTCCAAGTTAAAGACATCAAAACATGGAACATGTCCCGGAACTCCACGCAAAAAAGGAGGGACGGTAGAGACAATTAATAGGAACAAAACATCATTAAGGTCTGAAAATGATTCTCGAAGGTGATATAATGACTCAAAAATGGATTAAGAACACAAGACAAAAGGCGTGTAACGCATTTTATTAGGGAAATTAAGAAAATGATATAGATGTTCAAAGTTCTGCCCCTAGG
>NNCF01126033.1:147778-171213 GCA_002313205.1 Laupala kohalensis | reverse complement strand
TTCAATCAAGTCTGTATGTAGGCAAATACGTGGGATATAAGAGGAGCAATTAGTGCAAAATTATAACACATATGAGCAAATAATATTTATTGAAGTTTACGTCATTAGCTATTAAGTTATTAATAAGCTATTAATATCGCTATTAATGTTGGTATGAAATTTTGTTGTTGCATTAGGTGGCATAAAATATATAAGGCATATTGCTATATACTATTAATACATATTTTAATGACAGTGAAGCACTGAAAATTGTTCCGGTATTGTTGAAAAAGAATTACATGTTAAATATGTATTCCACGAATTTCTATTTAATAATAATTGCAAAAAGGTAACAGTAACGGGTTTTACTTTTTTAAACAATATGAATCCCAATATGAACAAATTTAACGGAGACGATACAAGTAACTTAAAGTTTTCGATTGAAATATTTTGAAAGTTATATGTTCGCAAATATTTGCTGATGACACTTTGGCGAGACATGATATATGTGTGACAAGCCTTTGCCACTGAGGCTTCATTTGAGGCCACGGGAGGCAAATCATTGAAGCAAATATTTGCCGATGACTCTTTGGCGAGGCTTACCATGTGTGTGGTCCTAGTTTAAATGGGCCGAAACTTGTGTATGTTGTAATTTGTTGTTGAGATTTGAAAACCTGTCACTTTCTTAATTCCCCAAATAAAGCGCGTTACATACAATTTTGTTATGCTTTTACTCCGTCTTTGTGGCATTATATCACCTTAGGGAAACATTTCCGGATATATCTACCTTAATGATTTCTTGTTCCTATTACTGTGGTATATCATCTTTCCAATTTTTTACATGGAATCCTGGGAAATTCTGTATATTCCTTGTATATACCTAGATGTAGAAAGGGATCAAATACCTACGCTCAAAGCTTTAATACTTTAGATGTATGGATTTAAAAATTTAATAAATATGATGAAAACTATTTACTCTCTTCTGCGAAATTAAATTTTATTTTTATTCAAGGAACAATTTAACCCCTAACAAAATGTTTTAGTACTCTTTGAATATCAGCTTTTGTAAAATAAACACTTATATATTTTTTCTGTGACAATTCTCGTCATTTCAATATATCCAGACATAAGTCTTTGGATGTAAATTATTCATATTCATAAAGAATTTAATGATCTACAATACGAATCCCATCTCCTCAAAGTTTTAAAAGTGTCAGCAAAATAAATTAATTGGCTAAATGAGGAAAACTATTAAACGATCTCACAAATTCATCTCAAACCAAAAGCACAATGATTAAAAAATTGTTTGTTTTGTGAAAAATAAATCCTTGAAAAAAAACCGATTCTCTGATGAATTGTGAAACGTTTTGATTATTTCTTTGTTGCAAAGTGAAAAGGTTTTCAGATAATATAATCTGATAGAATTACTCAAATTTACTAGATCAGCTCTGGTCATCTAACCTTTTCTCACCACTCGCGAATTTTACCATATTTTACGTCAAACGTTGTTGGGAAAAGGGGGGGGGAGCACAACTTTGATATAAATCTTTGCTATCAGAATTAGTATTTGACGTGGTATGTCAGGTAAAGAAAATTGTGTTCGAAGTAATCCCTTCGAACATTACAATATGAAAATATTATATTATAATACTACAAATTAAAAATACTTTTTAAAAATTAAAAATTTTTTTTTTCAAACTTTGAATAATACACATTTGTTGATGAAAATTAAAATATCGTGTTATAAATAAATATGACCCATTAGTTTATTTGTCGGACAACAGTTTGCCACACCCTAGTCTGAGCTGACACGATCCAACCAAAGAGAATAGAAAATGTTAAGTGAGCAAAGATAAGTTGAACAGCTTCATGAATTATTTGGATTCTTAAGGTATCCAATGATACCGTATGAACACACAGAATTGGAATTTATTAGTTTTTAATAAGACTCGAATCAAACAAATTTTAAAAGTATATTTTATAATGAAGTGATAATGAAATCAGGGTCATTAAACTTAGGAGTATAATTAGATAAATCTCGTCTTTTCCCGTTGTGAAGAGGATAAATGTGCAGATACATTGCAGCGTATCTTAGCTAAGTCAGTTATGTCTTCACACTAAAATTATATTACTGGCTCTTAAGAATGCTTTTTCTTTATAAGATACGTAATGAGTAATTTTTGGGCAAACTATATGAAGAGTTAATTAAATATATAAATTATTTTTATGTAATCAGTGTATAAGTTTTATGTTCTACAAGAATACAGAAAATAATGAAGACTAGAAAGTATTATTGTGATCCCCCAACAAAAATTTGAAAGAAAACCTTTGCTTATAGTTTTGGAATTTTTCAGATTTTTATTACAAATTTGGGATTTGCAATCTACTTTCGAGTGACGCAGAGGGTATTGCTTTGCCTTCTTTCGTTATGGATCCAATTGTGTTTCACTACCTCTCTCGCATTTGCCTGTCGCGCGTCCGATTGCATCACCTGTACACAGCGCCGAAACCAAATTACATTTTCATAAAAGCGTCTCCCTTCAAAATGAGAAACACTGTAATTATAAGAAAATATTGTTCTAGTAAAAGGACAGTCGGGACTTAATCCTACGCCAAAAAGTGGCATTGGAAGGCATTGAGTGCACACACGAGAGAATCAATAGAAGGATTTTAATTCTTTTTTCTGTGTAGGATGAAAATGAATGACGGTTTGTTGAGAATATTGTGTTGGAAAAAAAACTTTTGGTTAAATAAAATGGTTTTAAGAACAAGGAAAGCAAATTTTTTAAATTAAAAAATTTAAACATATTCGAAATTTATCTATCTTATGCCACATTAATATCATCCATACTTCTCTTCCTGTAAATTATCTGCATCGAATAAATAAATGCGCCATAGAGTGCATTCGACAACCCATTTATTCTCCTACCCTTGNTAAGAGACAGATGTACTACATAATATTCATGAATGAAATTTGGAATGTTTATCAGATTTAAAATGGGCACCATTTGTTGGATCAAAGGTTGTGATATAATCTGAAATATTCTTGATGAGCTAGTACAATATTTTAAATGGTTACGAGTCTCTGCTGAAAGCACTATTTACTGATATTCTAATTATCAAGTTTCGTGAAATTGTATGAACCGGTCAGTAAGAAACGAATTATGACTTCTAGTCTCGTTATCCTCATGTACCTTAAGAGGAGAGACTGTTGGTGATTATTACAAGCTTTATTATTATTATTACCATTGGAATCTTATGTTACTTTTTTTCACAGCTTTTGTTTGGATTCAGGTTTACGAATCATATATCTTACTAATTAAATACCTTCTACACATCCACCTTCTCCAATAGTGCTCCACAATCCACTTGCAAAGAACGTTTACTATTATCCTTTCCTTTCATGACAGGAGGTTGTGGTAGTCGGATAAATCAATGAATACCCCCAAGTCACAACCAGCTTCCTGAGGAGATGTTTCACAGTGTGAGTGCTTTGCGCAGAGTATTGGTGGTTCCACGTAATGCTACATCCTGGATGTCCCATTCATTTGCATTTCCAGGGAGCTTCTTTAAATTATTGCCAAGACTGCATGGTAAACTACCCAATGCGCCAACAATGATGCTACAATTTCTTCCTTCACACCCCACATTCGACTAATTTCAACATATAGGCTTTTATATATCAGTTGTTTTTCAGAAAAATAAGCTAATGCAAAATAGCAGTGGCGATTTATTATTATTATTTAATTGAACCTCAGCTTTCAGTGGTTAAATAGTACATAATGCGGGTATGTCACCGAGGCATTATGCATGGCTTGTAGTACTGTCCAAGAATCTCCGAACTATAGAGCATGTACCTAGTTCCACATATTTCTGCATATCTTCGTAGGTACTGGAATGCAGTCCCAACAACATTAACCCTTCATGGAGTTTCTAGGGGATGACTCCAGTAGACGAGATAATAAACGGAATAACGGTGACTTTTTCTTGATTCCATATCTCTCGTATCTCTGCGGCCAGACCTAAATATTTGGTTAACTTCTCCTCATGTTTCTTGGACATGTTGATGCTTAATGGGATTGAAATATTACAAAGTTATCTTTACTCCTTTTCTTTATTACTATTATGTATGGCTTGTTGAAAGGCAAGGTCCGATCCATTATTACTTCTCTATCCCAGTACAACTTGATTTCTTCATTCTCAATTACTGCTTCAGGGTTGTACATGTACACTGGATTCACTTCATTGAGTGCATTGTGAGCAACCGCGAGTTTTTTTATGTACAGTAGCAGCCACCATATTGTGTCTCTCCAAGTACTCTTTCGGGGCTAATGCTGAGTAACCGGCTATTATGTGGTCAATAGTTTCATTGGCGGAGTAACACTTTCTGCAATTATCCGCGCCTTTGATGTATTTCCTGTAGTTTAATGTCGGAATCTCTTGATCCTGAATTGCTAGCATCATTTCATCTGTCTCAGCAAAGACACTGCCATCCTTGAGCCAGGTATTTGAAGCTTCACTATCTACTTCTGGCTTATTTAGCTGGTAGAAATGTTTTCCATGGATGGCTTTACTACTCCAACTCTCTAATAATTGGGACTTATTTCGCTCTACAACGCTCGGGAACTCATCTCGTGATGTGAGGTTAAGTGGTGTATAATTTTGATCTGCTTTCACCATTGTTCTGTGCAGATAACTCTCATTTACCTTGGTAAAGAAATATTCGCGAAGTGTTCTTGCACAGTTGTTGTACATCATGAATTCATCTTCCGCCCTTTTTTCTTGGTAGGTAAGATCTCTCTGTAGCAGATTTTGGTTGCCATTAATTCTGTTTTGTAAATGCAACTCTGGTTGATCGAGCTATATCTTGCAGATCTGCATCGCTCCACTTGATTACTCCGAATGAATAGGTAATCGCTGGCATTGCATAGATGTTTACATCTCTGCACAAGTTGATACCATTTGAACCTGTCCTCAGCAATTTATTTACTCGTGTCTTAAATATGTTCATAAGGCAGTTCTTTATTTTTGTGTCTTCAATTTCTCTAGCTTGGGCAAATCCGAGATATTTATACTCTTCACCTATTTCCATTGACTGAATTACTCCAGCATCTTGTGTGGGTAAAACTTTACCTGGTGTAACTTTACCTTTTCTTAAAGTGACCATTCTATATTTTTTCAATCCAAATTTCGTTTTATATCTCCTCAGAAGTTTTCTAAAATCTTCAGGAGATATCTCATTCCATTTTCCGTTGAACTATACAGTTCAATGTCATCCATGTAGAGGTGACCCAGAATGAAATTAGAGTCCCTTGTAATGATCTTGAATCCGTGTCCAGATGCTCGGAGTAATTGTGACAATGAATTCATGGCCATGAAGAAGCAAAGGGCACTCAGACTATCTCCTTGAAAGATTCCCCTTTCTCCATTGACTTCTCCCTCTATTAGTTTGCTTCCCATCTGAAGTCTAGTATTCCAGGATTTCATCACTCCTTCCAAAAACTTAAATGTAACCTCATCTATCCTGTATATCTTCAACACCTGCAGTAGCCAGCCGTGCGGTACCGAATCGAAGGTTTTTTTGTAGTCTATATAGCACATACACACGTTTCGCTGTCTCTCCCACGCCTGTCCAACCACAACTGAGTCGATCAATAGCTATTTCTTACACCCATGAGCACCTCGCCTACATCCTTTCTGATCTTCTGCCATGATGTTATTCTGACAGAGATGCTTTTCAATCCCACTGGCGATTACACTTGTCATGATTTTATATAGAGTAAGCACATGATAGGCCAATAATTTGATGGTTCATCAAGGTTGCCTTCCTTCGGCAGCAGGTGAGTACTTCCTGTTGTAACAAAGGAAGGTGTCCTCTCGGGATTCATCATATAGAATGTGAACATACGTGCTATATTTTGATGGATGGGCGTAAATTTCTTCAGCCAGTAGTTCCATCTGGGTCTGGTGCCTTCCAACTTCGCATTATTGCTTTCTTGATCTCATCAGCCGACACTTAGTGAAACTCCATGGCTTGAACTTGATTGTATCTTTCGGATTCTTTTAGCACCCACAGAGCATCAACATTGTAACATCCACCAATCTTCCAAATTGCTCCAGTACTGGCGAACTTTTGTTTTTTCTATGGAGGGCTCTTTTTCTGCTTGATCTTGTTCATCCTGAATCTTTCTAAAGAAATGACGTTGATTTTCATTAAACATTCTATTGACTCTCTTCTCCTGCAACTTTTGCGATGACGCTGTAGTCGCTTCCAATATGCGGACAATTTTCGTTTCAACAGATCAAAGTCTGTCACTGGCGATTCGGGATTTTCCCTATTTCAATTAAATTCTTATAACATTTTCACATTATTATTCATGTTTCTGGACCCATTAACTTTCACACATTGGCTCATTTTATTCAAATCGGTTCTCAGTTTACGTTGTCTCTTTTCCATTCTTACAAGTCACGGAGGATAAGAATTTCGTCTAGGTTTTGTTCTTATTTCTTTCAGATTTGTTTTTTGTTTGTTCAGAGGTGAAACACTTGCATCTCCGCAGCATGTTAAATAATGCAATTCTAGTATTCCTACATTTTCATTTAACCTCTCTGTCAATTCCTTATTTGCCAATGAGGAGAGAACTGTTCCTGTTTTTTTTCAATGTTGGCGGTCTAGGTCTCCTTTCTGGGTCGGTATTCCCAAATAAGACAAGATGTCTTTCAAATTCTTCATGAAATTCTTGTTCCTCTTCACACCTTGCTGGTTGGTCTACTTGTGTGTGTACTGGAAGTCTTGGACTTCTTTCTATTCTTCCTCAGCAACCACAGATAAAATTGCTGTTACTGTTCGTCCATTTCGTGCTTGCGACAAACTTACTTCTAGTCAATTTGTTCAAGTACACCTGAAGGAACCAAATTGTTACTAATTACAACTCTTTTCTCAACTTCCTGTTAAATTAAAAGGTCAAGTGCGGGATAGAGATTCACCGTATGATCTTGAAGTTCTGTCGATATCCAGTGAGGTTGGTTTCTAAATTTGTACAGACGCAGAAATAGCGCATTAAAGTTTCATTTACTTCTGCTGTCCACTCCATACGTCGTCTCGGTAGCCCAGCCAAAGTGTTGCCCTAGCACTGTTCACCTGGCAAAGCACTGTTGACTTGGAGAGGGGCGATTATCCTCTGAATCGGTCTTGTGGAGGTGTTACCTGTGATTCACCGATGTCTTGTGGATCTCGATGAAGGTGCGCCACTCGCTCAGCTATCCTCCAAAGGGGCCTGGGATGGCCCATTGCTGGGTACAGTCCCACTACCAGGCAATGATTGTTCCGAGGCTTGTCGTCTTGTTTTCACTGCACCATATGTCACAGTAGACGGACTGCAAACTCAGACTACTGGTGGATCGCGGTATGTTCTTCATGTCGCATACGGAACATCTGTACATGTTTCGCAACACAGATACTCTATCTATAAGAAAAGCACGACACTATTTCCTGGGAGACTCGGTGTTAACAGCCAACCGGGTTGAACCAGAACCACTTGCGATTTCGGGTGCCTTGGGGACGCCACACCCCGTACAGCCACATAGGCTACCCCTGAGGGCGTATGTTTAAATATTATTATTATCATCATGAACTTTTTTTTACAACTCGCAGTTGGATTCAAGTAAGGTGCGGGGTATACCAAGCATCCTCACCTCAAACAATGTCGCAATTTAAAAATCTTCTGACTATTCTACTGGTGTTAAGGTTGGTTGCTTTTTGTAATGTTAGAAATATGTTTTTGGGGAGTTGAAGCCGATTGATGCTCAGATACAGACTGTGAGGGATGACTCCAGTGGTGGATAGGACTATAGGAACTATATATACACACACTCCTTATTCCATAAGCGAAGAATTTCTGTTTTAAAACCTTCATATTTTTGAATTTTAACATTGTAAGTAGTTTGTAGGATGAGAGTGTTGGTTACTGCAATATCTATGATGTGTGTGATTTTCTTGAGTTTGTATATTAGAATAATATCTGGTCTATTGTGATGAATTGTCTTGTCGGTGAGGATTGATCTATCAAAATAAATTTTGTACCTGCTGTTCTCTGAAATGGATTTTGGGAAGTACTTGTAGTACGGGACAGTGTCTTCTATTAGTCCATACTTGATTATTATTGACTTCTATTATCTGATGGATCATATCAGCAACCTGATTGTGTCTGTGGGTGTAATCTGTGTGTGTTAATAGAGTACATCCTCCTGTGATGTGTTGGAGAGTTTCTGGTTTAATTTTACATCTTTTACATTTGTCATCAGCTATGTCAGTGTCTTGCAGTATAAATTTTCTAGTTTTTTTGTGCTTATTACTTGGTATGAGAAATCCCTCCGTTTGAGTAAACTTCCCCTTTCGACGCAGCTTTGTCGACATTAGGCTCATCTAGACCATGAGGATCATGAGGTTTAGATTTCAATTGGCTGACTATTTAGATATCAATAACTCTGACTGATTTCGACGTTATTTTCAAAATCGTTATATCATGGAATAATGAATCTGTTGGATAATTTATCATTAATGTCCAAGAAATAACCAAAATCCGACCGGAGTACTTTTTTACTAATTATTTCACGTATCAGACATTATTTGTTAACAGATTTACACTAGCAATATCAGTAATAACGTATCAAAAAATTCAATTTTACTAACAACTTTTAGCTTTTAGGTAATTGTTGGAAGATAAATGTTAAATGAATCGCACGTGAACTTTAAAGTGGAGCAGGCAAGAGACTAAGATTCTACCCTTGCTTTAATAGTTTATAAATATTTCTCTATAACCATATGGATGTTTAAATTGAATATCCTCTATTCTTCCACACAACACGGTAGAAAAAAATATTTGCTTTGGAGCAGTGATTATTAAAAGACCCCAGATTAACTTAGCGCAGTGGTTTTAAAAGGAGTTCCACGGAACCATAGTGTCCCGTAGAGGGTAATTGGGATTTCTAGAGTTAAATTGTCACACCTAATTTTAAGACTATAATTAATACACGATGAAAATTTTCAATAGTCATATTAAATATTTTGAACTTTTGGAGACTTAATTAGTCTTTATTTTCAAACTTAATATCTAGCGCGAAGTCAACAATAAGTTTAATAAGGAATAAATAAGGAATTGGTACGTAAGGCCACGATTGCTAATTAACTTTATTTGGGGTTTAAAAATGCCAAATATTTTTAGGGTTTAAAAAAATCGAAACGCTGCTTAAGATTATTGCCCAGAATTTACTTGCACACACATATCAGGTAAATTACGTCGTACACTACACTCCTTACACTTCAAAATTAATCAGTTTCTTGGTACCATTCAATGCCGGGAAAACCGAAATTACATACGTCAGCAAGAGTTTGTGGAAGTATCCCCCGTCTACTGGTGTACTTTTAAGAGTACTATCGTTTGAAGGGGGATGCAAATTGCATTGATCGAACTTTCGGAAACTCTGCAGTAGGTTTGGAAACTAAGTTTGTGCGGAGTAAGTTAGAGCAGCATCACGTGCGCTAGTTCCCACACAGCAGCGCTCTCTATGTTCCTTTTTTCCAATCACCACTTCGACATCACTAGACATTCAAATGTTAGCTGCATTGATCGTCAGTTCTTCATGAAGAGTAAAGGGTTGGACTTAGTTCCCTGCTGCGGGATGAACAAAAATTGAAAGTCAATCTTGAAGAATAAATAATGCTCTTACATAATACATACTGTTCAAGGCAAAGTTTTTTCCACCACAATCATGAATCGTGAAAAAATATCTGATCTATAGCTACAATAAAATATGAGACCTCTCTCATGTCACAGTATACACCTTACAGTGATTGGTACTCTCTTAACTCTTTCTGAAAACTCGGGCATTTTTGTACGAAACATGTATACAAAAAGAATTTTTTTAAATAATATCTAATTAAGTGTAGACGTGGATGTATAAAATGTTTCATAACTTTTTGGGAACTACATAGACTTGGTTCTTCTTTTACGAGAATTGTTGACGTTGGCGACCCCTAAAGTCCCATTTAAAAACTAGAAATATTTGTTGTGGTATTTCCGTTCTCCTTTCAGGACTTTGTTGTTTCCATTTTAATATTATTTTAGATTTAATTTCTTGAGCAGCACCAACTACTTTTTGTATGGATCATTTCCTATCTTTGGCTTTTCTCTTCGATGATTTTGAGAATAGAAACTAAAATGATCCACATTAAGTGAATGAAACAAATGAATTTCTAATAAGTCGCTATCTACGTCATACATACGAAATGAAACAAAATAGAGCTGTTTATAATTAAATTATAAACATTTAAAATTCTGATTTTCTATAATTAAGAATTAGTAACACATCAACCACTTCGTAATGGAGTTATACAAACAAGGTTTGTTGAGAAGTTAGGTTTGATGCCCAATCTATCTAAGTCAAATATCAACTAGCAATATACAGAGGGAAAAAAACGAGGTCAAACGGTTTTCAGAAAATCGAGCCGAATGTAATTTTAGCTCGTCTTGGCGATTTTTTCACCGTTCCCGCATCACCTTGCCCATATTTTACAAAAATATAAGAACAAAGATACGAGTTATTAATTACGAGAAAGTTAAGACATACTGAAAAAAACTGAAAAAAAAATATTTATTTTTAAGTCATTTAATAATTTTCTCTATTATTTCTGATGCTTTAAAAATAATCTTGTTTATCATATAATTTCCTCTTTTCACATTATTTACTTACTATTTCGTTTTCTTTTTCTATGTGTCTTTTGTAACCCAAAGAAGTCAGAAAATAAGTCGGATATGGTTTCATTCGAAATACATAAAAGTTTCTCTAAATTGAATAATATCATGAAATTATTATTATTATAAAATATTTTTGGTGTTTAGAAGTACCTTGAGTTTGATAAATGTTAACACAAACATTATCAAGTAACATCTCGGAGCTGGTAATATAACTTTGGCATACCAAAATCATAACCATTTCTCAACTGAGAGAGAATATAAAGTTATTCCTAATGAGAGCTGAAGTGTGGAATTATTCTAATGGAATTAATGATAACGTTCATATTTCTCAAATGAATTTACAATGTGATAACGGCTTTCGTATCCTAAATTACATTTGCTCCGTCACCAAATCTTGCTCTGGTTTGCGGGCTCATAAATCATCGTAATGAACGACCTACTGCTCTTGCCTGCATGGATTTGATTTTGATAATATGATTATATATCAATTGGAGCAATTCGAAAGGCCAGGGGATGTGCTAGGGATAGTGAGTGGAATTATCTATTGTCCACTCAACAGATAAGTAGTAGACGATTGTAGGGGAATAAATTAAGTAACAGAGACATGGTAAACGAACAAAACTGAAAAAGAAAAATTGAGATAGTGAAAATTTATCGCTACGCAATAAATTTCTTTGGGAATAAGTGTACTACAGAGAGATAATAATGATTTAATGGAATGTTGATTAACAACAATCGGAAAGATGTCATGTTTCAATTATTGGCTAACCGTAAATGGATTTCAGTGCCTTATCGAATGTATCAGGGAAGTTAAACCACACAATCGTACAGATGAAAAAAAAAAAAAAAAAAAAGATTGAATAAATTCCTGATCTTACGTGATCTGATACTATCTCACTTTCAATCTATGCCATGAATCTCCAGTAAAAAAAGCCTGTGAATTTTATCACATTCGCCGAGAATTCATCCCAAAGTAATCTAATTTCAATTAAGCGAAACACCTGCTCCGCGCCAATCGACGTTCGTAGACAAACGCCGCAGTAGAGTTATCGCTTTCCACCTGCACCTTCATGTTGAACAAGCACGTTCGCTACGTTGATCTCTCGCTTGGTACGTGATATGGGGGAATCCCCGGGAAAATAAAATATCGCCGCGCGGAGGGCACGTAGTCAATATGCCAACGCTTACCAACCTCGATTGGACGGGAACAAAATGATGAACAATGGATCGGAAACTTTTTGGTGGAATTTGTTTGATCTCTTTATAAACAATTTTTTTTCTATTATTATTCTGAGTAGTGATGATATCTAGTACGGATTTGTTTAATGTGCGGAGATTATTGCTATTTACTAAATAATAAATTTATTAACAAAATAGCAGTTACATGGCTATTGATTATGACTACATGGAGGACAAGCTAAATTACTCTGCGAAAGTAAGCAACGAACCACCCCAACAATTTCGATCTAGGGCCCTAAGGTTCAGGTGGATTAAACTTTTCAGCTAACTCATAACATAAGAACAAAGATAGTTAGATATGTGTTATAATATCAACAGAACACCTACTAATTTGAATTTAATAGAATACAAAAAAGTTACATCACAAGTACGTACTATTATCAAAGTATAGATTATTTCAAAAATATTGTTTATAAATCGTAATTATTAAAATAACACTAATTTCGAGATCAATTTTTACAATAGAATTACTGAGACCGTTGCCTAGAGCGTCTAGAGAGCTTGTATATAAAATATGTCTCTACCCATAGGAAAATCCGAGAAAACTCCGGGTCAGGAGGGGGCTACAAAAGTTATGTACACAGCCTTGCCAAGGTTGAGTACAGATAAAACTTAACTTATATGACTAACAAGAAACAACGACAGCATGCAAGAAAATAGTTTTGAAATTTAATCAGTCATTTTTAATGTACAAGAGCAGTGGGTGATAAAGTATCAGATGAATTGACAAATTTAATAGTTAAATGAATAGTAGACAAAATAAACATTGATGGAAAATAGAAACCCTTTTCAACTTTTTTAAAAGTTAATAGTTTAAACACTTTACAAATAAAAGGGCGTTGAAACTTGCGTATGAGAACGCAAAAGAGAATAAGTTAATTTCGTCTCCAATAGTTTTTCACTTCGGTTTCTCTGACCAAAGGTTTATTCATGATTTATTAGTCCGATACAAGCAAATGCTAGATTTGTACCTCAGTCGATGCACCACAAAATATTCGAATTTTCTTTATCCTTTTCCTTTCTCTTGTGGCTAATGTTAAATATCGAAAAGGGCTACTTCAACACTCTTGAAAGAAGAGGTGTAAAAGCAAGCACTTCTACAAGCAATGACGCATCAGCACGCGCAGGAGTGTCAAACAGTCAAGAGAGAATGTTACAAGATACAAACATTAATAATATTCTTTATTTCCCACAGGATATTTTCTATTACAGTATTAAATAAAATAACTCATAGAGCTTTATTTTATTTAAAAGATATTTTAAATAACTGTCGAGTGTTTATAGGTAATTTTGTATTTTTTGTATCATTAATATTGGATTACTTGGTAGTTATTCATGTATTTATTATTTGTATATATTGGCTTTATAACTATTTTCTTGATTGCGAGCGCATGTGATTCCTAAGTGAATTTGCGTGTGAAAAAGAGGACACAAGTAGAACTTGGTTTTTAGCATGGTTTGGTTTGGTTTAATAGAAGCTCTTATAATGTGCACTATCTACATTGTGAAAAAATTTACATTTTTTACGTCACGCAATTGTTGCATTTCGTGTTTTATGTCATTGTTCGTTTACCTGTTTCGTGAAGTTTATTAATTTCCTGACTGATGTAACGACATATCGTTCATCTGCAATTAATTAAGTCCATCTACAATCTTAAACAATGGGTAGTTCTAATGGATTTACGGACAAACGTTTTTCCAAAGTCATGTCATAAAATAACGGATTTTCGCGGTTTCTTTCGGATTATACGTGATAATATATAAAGAAGAATGAATAAATATGCAAACAAATACTTTAAAAAATATTATTTGAATATCTATTGAATGTAATAATTTTTGCTTTGAAAAATAAATTTTCACTTACAAAATGTATCTTGCTATCTTTCATGAAACCACTTATTGCGTAGTAAAAGTAGCTTTCAGGAATAATCCGTGAATTCCCATTCGCGAGTGATCTAAAAACTAAAAATAGCTCCTGGTCCCTTCTAGGCGTTTTCACACAATTCACGGGTACGGATTCCACTCATGCTATATGCATCGAGACATAGGGACTGGAACACCTGAAGTTACCGCCAGACTATTTCATCCGCTAAAGTTTTCTTTGACATCTCATTAAAAATTTGTGAAATGATTTATCAGACTCTAAATTAGCATATGTTTTAAGTTAAATAGTTCTACTTCATACGAAACAAAATTAAGGTCTGTAACGCTTTTATCTTTACTGATAATAATAAGAATAATAAATTTACAGTCAAAAACCCAGTAGAATCTGTGTATGACCACGTGGAGGACAATAAACTAATTTACTCTCCGGAAGCGAGTAAGGGACCATCCCATCAATTTCGATCAAGGGTCCTAAGGCAGAGGCGGATTGAAAATTTCAGCACACTGGTCAGGTAAGAATAAAAAGTTAGCTATGTGTTTTAATATCAACAGAATAGAAAAAAATTGTATGAATAAAACAGAACAAAATTATTTGACAAGTGCATATTATTATCGAACTAAATATTGATCGTAAAATATTGTTTATAAAGCATAAGTATTAAAATATAACTTAATTATAACTTAGAGAATTATAGAGCCTGTATAAAAATCCACTTCTGCCCGAAGGAAAACGGGAGAATATCCCGGGCCAAGATGGGGACAAAATGATATAAGTAACAAATAATTTTTGTATATTAGTACGTAAAATAATTTTAAAGAGTAGGATAGTAAGTCCTATCTTATTGAATCTCCTAGATAAACGATGAAAATTTGCGATGACAATAATAGGGAAATGCAGGTGACACGTCTTCCCCATTTATTCTGATCCAGGTTCTCTCCTGTGCCAGACACGTAGGCAATTCGCCAACGTATGGCGCCCTTCAACACGTTATGGAAGAAGCGTTTTGCGAGAGGAGGTCTAAATTATCGAACCCTCATCTCTCTACGCACGGGTGTTGAATTAATAAAAAATATTAAAAAGTAATAAGTAAAAAGCGTATAGTCATCGTTAATTGTTTTTATTTTCCAATACTGCGTATGAAAATCTATATAAAATTATATACTAAAAGTCAATATACATACACAATTGCACAATTAATTTTGGTTTCTGTTGACACATCGACAATCGATATCGAACCATAATTCTTATATTTTAGACAATGAAAACTGAGTATATCATCATCTTTAATCAAAATTCTTTGAGGAGAATAGTGTCATTTTATTCCTATTTTGAATATTTTAAAGAAAAATATTGATAATTCTGATCTCCAGATTGAATTGAAAAAAAAAGTAAGACCGTTTTTGCCTCCAGATCAAATTAAATANAATTCTGATCTCCAGATTGAATTGAAAAAAAAGTAAGACCGTTTTTGCCTCCAGATCAAATTAAATATAGCCTACATCATTTACTTACGTAAACATTTCGAGATATGGTTTCTCTCTGCATCAGGGAATTTAATATTGAAATGTAAATAATCAATTCTTAATCGACACATAATACATAATCTTAGAATCCGAATGTGATATATACTTAAAACAGTTCAAAATAAGGTACAAAATTAAAGTTCAATAATGCAATCAAATACTTGATTAAAATTTGGGTTAAGTTGCATAATTTGTGTTGGAAGTTTTGTACCTTTATTAATGTAGTGATGCTTTATTTGCTTTAATATGATCCCTGATGTAGAAAAATAACGCGCAAAACTTTGCTGATGTAAGTAGTTTATGTATACAAATTACGGCCTGAATTTCCCTGCGTTTTTAGAACTTAATTATCTGGCTGCAGTGAAAGTTTTTGTTGAAATAAGACAGTCTTTCCTATTCCAATGAACAGTAACTATCAGTTTCTAATAACACAAGAACAAATTTTTTCTATATGTTGTCCCCTATATGGAGTGTAATTTTATGTTTCTAATTCTTGAATTTAAATAAATATATCTTATTATGTAATATATATATTAATTATTCCACTCCTGAATAACTGTATTCATTCTGTATTTCATTATTTCATGTCACTTGTAACCCTAAGATGTGCATGCAAAGCAAGGTGTGTAGGCACAGAGAAATATGAATGACAATAGATTACAAAAACTGTCAAGTGAATCAAGGATATTTAAAGTGATATTTCTATTCAAATTCTTAAAAAAAGACTACTTACAGGGAGTCTCACAAAATTACTGTCACGTTAAAACTTGTTCTCCTTTACACACGAGTTATTGATCTGATGCCCGCTTACAAAGATAACGTATTAAGTAGTAGTAGTAGTGGTAGTAGTGGTAATAATAATAATAATAATAATAATAATATAATAAGCCGGCAGACGTTTTAGAATCAACAAACTTCAAATTATATTATGACAGGTCAATAATCACGGACCGTACAATTCATAACAACAGACCAGACACAGTGCTAAAGGATCAAGTAATTTATTTGATAGACATAGCTGTGCCAAATACTCACAACCTTCAGAAAACAATCCAGGAAAAATATCAGAAATACAGTGACCTTAAAGCAGAAATACAAATGATATGGAACATGGAGAGAGTTTACATAGTACCGGCAGTAATGTCCTCTACGGGAGTCATCCCTATCTCCCTCCACAATAGTATTAGCATANTTCAGGAAAAATATCAGAAATACAGTGACCTTAAGGCAGAAATACAAAGGATATGGAACATGGAGAGAGTTTACATAGTACCGGTAGTCATGTCCTCTACAGGAGTCATCCCTATCTCCCTCCACAATAGTATTAGCATGTTGCTCAACACATCAAGAATAGACAGAAATTTTTTGGATCATCCAGGGTGAGTGTGCTTGGTGTAGCCCATACCTCAATACGACCAGCAGAAAAAGCTGAGATCCTAAACGGAATAAAATAATAATAATAATAATAAATAATAATAATAATAATAATAATAATAATGATGATGATGATGTAACACAAATGTACCAACCCACCCAAGTACTTGAAAACGACCGCGCTAAAGTATACTGGATCGGTTAGATAGAACGGATTTGAAAATTTTAGCTAACAGACCAGACATCATGGATATGGACAAGCAAAAGAGGTGTGCGTTTTTAATTGATGTGGCCATCCCGCTTAATCAACTCAAGCAAGAAAGATCAATGAGTATGCAGCATTGGCTGAAGAATTGAAGGAGTTGTTTCATCTGGAGACCGTCAGAATTGTTCCTCTTGTGATATCTGCAACTGGGACAGTGCCTAAGGCCCTGAAGAGAGGTTTGGACAATTTGGACGTGGGGTTCTTGGTGCCTACAATACAGAAGTCTGTTTTGTTGAACACGTGTCACATAGTCAGAAAGTTTCTATCTCAGTCATGACAGTAGTACTGTAAGGTACCTGGCAGTCTGCCTGTACATTACAATCAGCCATTCTGTTAGAATGAGAAAAAGAAAATAATAATAATAATAACAATGGAGTGCTGAAACTCGCAAATAAAAAATCCGCGGAACTAGGGAACAATATGTGAAAAGGAAGAGCGCTGGGGTTCCGAAGTAATACATGGAAAATTTTACCATGTCCTCCGCGAGCCTTCTGCTGATACCCTAAACTCATTGAAATGGCTTGTTGAAGGTGACCTGTTAGCGGAAAATGAGAGTTTTATGCTGGCAATAAAACGAGGACTTCTAAGAAATACATGGAGAAGGAACCCTCTATCACCAACGACAAATGCTGCATATGTAACCTCCACCCTGAAAATATTGATCACCTCACATCTGCGTGCACACGAATAACGTAAAGTGAATACTTATAACGCCGTAATCAGACTGTTAGCATAGTACACCAACAGTTGGCTCTAAAATGATGGTTTAAAACTAACTTGGTTCCATACTACCCCTACAAGCCCTTTCAAGGGTTGTAATAACCTGAATGTTGGCAAGCCCTAATTAAAAAAAGAAACCTACATACCAGAAGCAGAATTGTTCGATTCTTTTTATTGACATTTCAGTCCTACTAAACAGAAACATGGAGAAGATAGATAAAGTTAGAAAATATAGTGAACTTGCCTATGAAATACAAAAAATCACTCGGTACAAATCTGTCTCGAACCACACCATTATCAATTCAAACACAGGTATAGTAAAAAAGAATGCATCTGGTAACTTAGGCAAACTGGGTATGAAAATTACAGTTTTTAAAATAAAAAACGTGTTACTGAGCAAAAGCTATACAGTCAAAAAAAATTTCCAGTCAGAGTAATATCTTGCATTAAATTATGAAACGTATAGGATGATTTGGCATGTCAAGCCCGCTGTTATACTGAATTTCCAGGAAAGTCCTGAGAAACATGAGAAAAAGAAGGATAATAATTACCACCTCAGTCTGCTAAATTTGCTTCAAAATATACCTTTTAAAGTAGATAGTGGACTCAGAATGAAAATCTTTGAGAACATACAGTTTAATGAAATATATTTCATAGCGATGCTAGGAAATTTAATACGTCAGTAATGAAACGCGTAGGTTTCTAGGTAGTGTCAAGTTTTCATTTACTTTCTGTTCACAGATAGAAAAAAAATGTTAAGAAAATGTTATAAGAAATACAATAATTATACTTGTATCTTGCAAAACATGTTAACTTGCCGACTCTGCGTGGCTTCTCAGGGACGATTTTGTTGTGATACTCTTCGTTATACTTAAGTGTGGACATGAATAGCTAGAATATCTTTTTCCGCAATGTTGTTCTTTTTACCTTCGAACCGCAAATCGAATAAACATTTCTTAGTTAAGGTCTACATTAAAAAATAAACATCTCTTCAAAATTTCCCACCTTTAAGAGGGTTTAATAAACAATTTTCTCTCTGTGCCGAATGCTAGGAAAATGCATAAAAAATCCCCTCCCTTTTCCCTCGTTTAAAAGTGAAATATCACTAATTACAGAAATTGTGTTTACATCTCAGTGCATCAGTGAGTGATTCAGAGGCAGAATGAGTGATTCAGACAGTCACTGTTAGTCAGTCAGTCATTTAGCTAGTCACGATAACACCCCTAAATATTAAAGAGAATGAAATAAAAGAAAGTATTACCACAAAGCAGTGATCGTAGTGATGATTGTATTGCAATATACATAAGTTATTTTTCTCTTCGAAAGCAAACAAATGATTATCCCATCAATTCTGATCGAAGTACTAAAACACAATTGAAGAAAAAATATGAATCGGAATGGGAACATGAAATGTACACAATCATGGAAAGGTTCAGAGAAGATATAAATTAAGGACTCTAATGACATTGATGTTGGCGAGCCCTAAAGCCCCATGAAAAAAAGATGATATACATTAATATTTTAAATTATGAAAAAGAGTAAAGGAATACACTTACGCCATTTTTTATCAATTATTATAAAAGATGGACGGTAATGGTGTGATGAGACTGAATTAAAATTTAATTTTTCTACAATAAATAAGTTCCTTGACGTATTTAAGGCAAAGAGACTGTAGGAAGCGTTATACTGTGGATTTGAAAAATATTCAATCTAGAGATATATTTTCTTTTTTTTTAGTAGTATGATCCGAAGAGTGCGTTTAATCATCTGTGGTAAAATGTGTAATATCAATGTTTATTTCAATTCATATTATACTGTTAAACGAGAGAGTTCATTTTATAGCCCGGAAGTTACAAGAAATTAAATATTAATGAGCACCATTCCATAAATGCAAATACAACGAAGAGTATGGTTCAAAAACATTAGTTATTATTTTGCCATCAAAATGTAAAAAACAACAACAACAACGGTAATTAAATTCAAATGACATATTATCTTCATTTAAGAAAACATACATTTAATTACGTATAAAAACTTTTTAAAATTAGTTTTACTAAAATGTATCAATAGAATCTAAATCACGCGCAAAATCAACGTAATTCCCAACCCTCTGTTAAGTATCTCCAAAGAACGGTGTATTTGTGAAGACTCTCCTTTGCAAGGCAAAAGATGACAAGTGAGGATCAGCAGCCGCGTGCAGCTGTCTGGTGGTGTTGGAGGAGGAGTGGGAGGAGGAGGGGGAAGCGGTGGCAGGTCGATCTTCTTTTATTTCGACTCGCATAATGCAAACTGCGACCGCCGCGAACAATTTCCAGGCGCCGGCCCAAAATTGAATTATAATCCGACCCTCGAATCCGCGAGTGAAGGGAGAGCTTTTCATTTTGCCAGGTAATTCGTGAGGGCGTAGTGGCGGGGTAGAGACGGAAGGGAGGGATGCTTGCGTGCCCCTGTCGGCCGTCACCTCAGGGATCTTTATCAAGATACGCGTTCCTAACCCCGGTGAAGAGGGCGAGAGAAGATGACGATCGTAATTTTCTTAAAGCGTTTGCAAGACCCCTCGTGAACTTAGGAGGTCAAGAATTCGATATGCCGGGAAATGGATCAAAGCAGGGGACATTCCATGCCGTACTGTTGATTCGAATGGTGTACAATTTATATTTGGTGCTTTGTTCGTTTAATTAAGCACTATAAATAATTTCTAAAAGAGAACATTAAAAAAATATGCCTGTTAACTCCGTCAATCTTTTAATTTATTAATAACTTTATTATTAATTAATTAATTTTCTTAACCTATTGCCTTAAACCAGTCATCATTTCAAATATGATTCTCTGGATGAAAAATTCATATATGTACTATTTCTTTCACAATTTGTTCAAAATTGTTATTTTTTTATAATAACACGACTAATTTAATTTTAATTTTGTCTACCAGGTGGCATTGCTTACCGCAGAAAAACTATGCAGCACATAGTTTAGTTTAAAAGCTTACTCAGTTTAGCTTAAAAGATCACACAAGATGGTCATTATTAAATTTACAACGTTTATTTACTCAAAAAAGGAACTATACTGGATATTAGATTTACTGCTTTCTCGATACCGTGGTACTCTCATGTTAGCATGACCGCGTAATCTTCAATGAGTCCACAGGTTATTTTGTTTTTGTTTTTCTGTAATACTATTTATGGTTCGTCAAATGTTGCTATGGCTCATCAAATAGTTTTGATTGATAGATGCATAGTCAGATGTACTTTGTATAATGGTTTTGACGCGTCTTATGTATACACATGGATGAATTTTCATTTGATTACTCATTTTCCTGTTCTTTCGTTTCTTGGCCTTTTTGACATTCAACAGTACTCAGGGGCCACATGAGGGAAATGTAAGAGAAGAAAAGAGCACATCCGTTCGGGGACCCGTTGGGTTAGTTATTACGTCTGCATTTCGCCAGAATAAACGCACGGAAATGTTCGGAGTAAAACCAGGAATTAAATTCCTGAAAGAATATGCGGTAAAATATATTTAGAGTGACAAACATTCAATTCATTTTTGACCGAATCAAATCGGATGGTGTATTTTTTTTAAATTAGAGAGTTAAAATACTGCGTTTTTCAATTTATATTGATATCAATTGACCGCGTGATTAAGGGAATAAATCTATTTACATTAAAAGTTCTTAACGTTTAGATGAAAGATCAGTAAACAACGTTTTGACTCGCGATTGGAGTCTTCATCAGGTGTAAACAAATAGTAATGAGAAAAATGAGCAAAAACATAATAAGAGAACGGATATACTACGACATTAAAGGTAAACATTAACTCAAAATTTGATTAGAAAAAAGCAAAAATCTTACAAACATGATATAAAGTAGAATTGTAAATACTCAACAAATTTTCTGTGTCAGTTGTAAATTGAAACTACCATTTTTTAGATAAAAGCTATGTTCGCGTGGTTTCTTCAGTATGATAAAGAACTTAACAAATATGTTATGCTATTCACAAAATACCTGTAATTAAGTCAGAAAAATGGACTTCGTCTTCCCTCCCCTAATAATGTTTTGAACATAACTTGAATGTATTATTTTGATTAGTATAGAAGGGTTATATTATTATTAATATTGTTTTTAATTCTTCGCAAAGTGGTTATTTGCAGAAACACATCTTCACAACATCTTCGAAACGTTTCATTTTTTTACATCTAATACATATATGTTTGTACACTTTGAAAAAATATTCTATTTTATGTTTTTTTATTAAACTTAGATAATGTCGTATGTGGAAAGTGTTTCCATATGAGAAATCAAACTAGAAATAACACACTTTCACAAATTTTTATTACGAAACGAACTACTCAATCTCCAAATTCCCGAAATAAATTCACTTCTTCTCATATTAGTTGATGGATGTTTTCAAAATTTACTGTTTTGTATCACAATTCTCTCTATTGTTTGACTTTTTCGCATACATAAGTTTGAAAAGTGCAATATCATCTCCTCTTTCATAATCCTATTTAATGTCTCCATTTCGGAATATTTTCCACATCCCATCACGCTGATCTTGCTCCAAAGAAAACACCTGTTGAAAAATTAAAAAGAAGGCAATGGAAATGCAGAAAAGGTGAATAGTTGAAGTTTGTAAAATCATTCTCGCAGTCGTTGTCCAGTGCTTCTTTTTATTTCTCAAACATGGTTTCAATGGTTCAGCTTATGTCTAAAACGTTTTTTAAAAATGTTAATGAAATTTTCGCCTTTCATCCCTTTTAGATTAGCAGGGAATAAAGATCGCCGTGATTTCTGGGCTTGGGCGCAAAGAGATAATAAACTGGCCAGCATCTCTCTATGGTCGCTTTCATCCTGGGATAAACCTGGTGTTCATTTTATAAAATGCTGAGTCAATCTGGATGTTCTGGTATGGGTAAACATCCCACAAAATCATCAGAATTTGAACTTAAGATCTTCCAACGCTCTACTCAATAGGCCAATAGAAAAAAAATAATTCTGGAAATAATAATATTATTTTTCGAAATAATCCTTTTGATCCACTTAAGATAATGGTTTAATACACTGAACAATATTTTAAAGTATACTATGTATGACTATGACTGAGAGATGTAATGTCATGACAAAGGAGCTCTCGTACAAATTAATAAATATTATGTGTGAATCACTTTAAGCTTCTATGAGTACTTTTCTTGATAGCGTATCACATGAGCCATACTGATCAACTTAGCTGGATCCCTAGAAAGAACAAAGATGAACCTCTCTTCTCAATGAGCATGAAATAAGCAGATACGGCCATGTTTTCTGACGATCAAAACAAAAACCAGACGAAACCAATTATGCCGGAAATCGCGCCTTGTGAAAGCGAGAGTTAATTGTATCAGAATATACGTTCGTTACGTAGAATTCGAGTAAAACTGATAGTACAAGTTGATAACAGAGAAGAACGGACCACGATACAGACACAAATTCGGATTCACGCTACACAACTACAAAAAAGTCTCAATAGATTCAGGAGGTTTTTTTTTTCAAACAGACTGTAGCTAAACGCGTATCAATACTCGAACTCCTCTCCCGACGCAATTAGCCAAGTTCGGGCGGAAAAATTAAATTTGACACTCCGTAACGACGTAATCGTCGTTTACCAATGCGTTTGATGTTTCGACTGCGGAGTGAATTACCCCCCAACCCCACCCC
>NNCF01126033.1:127772-147746 GCA_002313205.1 Laupala kohalensis | reverse complement strand
CTCAATCAGCAAATGAGAAACAAGAAATGAATTCCCAATACACATTATCAAAATTGTAATATTTCAATGTTTTTTATAAAACCGATCGAAGAACTAATTTATTGTACTTCGTTCGCATATGTGCGAAAACTCATCAATTATCCAGGAAGGGAGAGAAAAAATTAATACAAATATTTAAAATATAATTTATTTTCCGGATAACGTATATCATCGTGAAATGCATTTTAATTTACGTAATGCTTTCTAATGCTTTTAATGTACCATAATTTATTCTTTTTAGAGGCGTCAGGATTTAAGCGAGGGACGGATATTATTTATTGGTTTTTTCGTATTTGTAACTAATTAATATATCGGGGTTCTGTAACAGACAAAAAATAAGTGGACATACAAGTAAAAAAATATTATTGATGGGCCGCAAAATTTTTAATTTCGTTATATGGAAAATTATTGTTCATCGTCTCCACTATCATATTTTTCTACTTAACGTTATTAAATAATTGATGTCAATTAATTTTAATTTACGAATTAAAATTAATTGACAACAGCCTAGAAAATCTAAGCATGTTGTTTCTTATTTACTAAATCAATATGATGAAATAAACCTAGCCACAAAACATTAGCAGATTTTTTCTGACATTCATTAATCAAGGAAGAACAAGAACTATTCAAGATCATAATTCAAAATTACGAAAGGATGTTGCATTCTTATTTCTTATTTTATTCTCTAATAAAAAGTTTTTGAAAGTAATTTTTAATTTTTAACTGATAAGTTGGAGAGAAATATGCTTTTTAAAACCTTTTGCTCTACCTTACGAATTAATTGACTTGCCCGCTCAGTTTCAAAACTTTGTTAAAGCAAATATAAAATAAAATGTCATGGTATTTTGGTTTTATATTTATTATTGTATGGAAAGAGTTTCAAATTTTTTAGGTTAATGTTACAAATATTTCAAGCTTACGCAATGATGTATCATTTTCACTAAATCTCAAGAACTAATTGAAACAGCTCCTTGTTTTTTTGAACGAAAAATGCTAGTATACTGCCAAGGATGGCATTTTAAATTATTCAGTCTACGAAAATTAGGTTGTTAACAAAAGTATAACAACTGATATATTTATTACGTAGTAAAGAATAAATTACAACTTTTTTATTATCATTAGTAGGTTCGATATTTTTGTTAAAGTTCTGAAGTGTTCCTTGAAAGTATATCCCAGGATTCCAAACATAATTCTCACATAATGTTAGACTAAATATTTCCAGAAACTAGATTTTTACCGTTTATAATAGAGCAAATTTGAGTCCTGAATATTTAACAAAAGGCTATTGGCTAACAATATACTAAAAATATTATCGCACAGAATCTATTAAACTTCACTATATTCATGTTTTTAAATTAAACGTATTTTTCATATGCGTACTTCTTTCAGAACTATAACCAAATTAAGGTTTCAGCCCATATGATAGTTAGACTAAAAATTTAGTATTTTTCCAAAATGCATGGTTTTGTTTACAAATCCACTGCAATACTGTCAATTATTTCATTGCAATTTAAGAATATCAATCTACCGTAGTTTTCCATTTCAACAAGTGAAGTTGAAAATGAAGGCTGAAGATGGAATTCGTTAAAATTATCCAATACGAAGCCTTGGGGATAAGAGCGAGAATATCATTTACATATTTGAAATCCAACGAAATATTAAACTTTAATTTATCATTGTTATTTCCATAAGCTTATTAAAGACTTATCAGTTATTACGGGCAACCTCATGGCAACGCTATAATATTATTAATAATAATCCTAAAAACAATGCATTTATATTAACCTAGGAATTAAATTCAGAATTAATGAATTAACCATTAATTTTTATAAGTTGTTTATAGAAATATATTTTAAGCATTAATTTCAAAAACTAACTAAATAGGCATACTTGTAAACAAAGTATGATTTAACCTCTTAATTTGTTTGAGACAAGGGAATATTTTAATTTATACCCATTAATTTTCTTACGTCCTTAACATTAACAAAGGGGAAGTAATGAGCATGCACATGAAATTTAAATTGAATCAAACAGACCGATTGTTCATAACATTAAAAATATTTTTCAAATATTTTTGACTCCTTTGAGATCACGCTCGAATATTCACAAAAAATGTTTTGGATAAACAATTATGATTTCAAAACCTATAAGTTTTCTCGATATTTGTTTTAGTCTCTTTTTGGATCTAAAATTGTCCGTTTAGAGTTTGCTGAATAACTCGAGAACATGACAGTATCCTTGCTGCCAGAAGCAAAGTCTCACATTAATTGAATGAAGCAAAACAATAACGTGAAAATCGTCCCGAAAGAAGTTGAAAAATCAAAAAAAAATTAATTTTTGTTCATTTTACCGATTCGTTCAATAATCAAAGCCCTCAACACTACATTTGAATAATAAAGTGGATTACCTTTAATTTCAGACATTGAATTCATAAATCCATCCTTTTTCGTCTAAAATAAGCAAATAATGGGAAACTCACATGTTTGCAATATAAATTTACTTAGACAAATTAAATTGTGTTATTTGGAAATTAGTTATGTGCGAAATTGGGTGAAAAATAAAGTTCATGAATAATGTTAATTTACTCTACAGAACAAAACTCTGATGATAGTCGTCATGTGGTGTTGCTCAATATTCAATGAACAATTAAAGATACTACTATTCCTTTAATTGGATGAGGACTCATAAATATCGAATCGGTGCTTACAGTGTAATTGAATGAATGATTCATTACGTAAGTCCATATATAATTTCCTTCGAAAACCCTAACTTATTGATATATTTTGACTACAATCGGAAAATATCGATATTGTGCGGAGAACATCTACTCTTCTTCTTTCGAACAATTATGTCTTTGTTCAATAAATTTGAATCTCCCGTTCACGCATTAAACATTCCCAAAGCGAAGGCTGTCATTGGCGCCTCGCTCCGCACGCTTCAACTGTTTGCTGGGGCTTCCCCTCGCTGGTGCTGCCCCAAGCGGCGACGCGTGGCGACACCACGATTCGCGTGCATGGGCGCTGTCCGTCCAGCCGAATTAACATATCAATCTCTAGCTGGTCAGTCGCTCACCGCTCCCACCACCCCATTCGACCCCGCCGCCCCCAAGCTGTATTACCAGCCCCCAAGAGAACCTCGAAAGCAGCTCAATGGGCAACGCACGTCGAAATGTGGCGATTCCAACCTATGATACCCTTTCCCTAGGGAGATCCAGATATTATTGAGATTATATGAGGATGATAGGTATCTCTGAGTCCATAGAATAGGTTTATGGACCTACCGTTGACCTTAGGGATTTTACTATGGTTATTTCAAATTGTCTTTCAATAAGTTGCAACGGCTACTGCAAATTAATTGTCTTACAGTATATTATATCCCCACTCATTAAAATATCAATCATTGATATTTAATAACATTTATGTTTATTTTACATTATTTCTCTACTTTCCTTAAAATTTAAAATATTTTATTGAATTTGCAAGGAAACATACAAAATTACATACAGTTACTGCAATTGTATTTGAATTTGTACATATTATGTACACTATTCAAACACTACTGAATTCGAATAACTAAGAACAAACGTGAAATTTGGGAAACACAAAATACTTCGTACAGCACGCTTGGTAAGCAAAGGTGTAATCTCAACCCACGGAATTTTTTGTTTGAAATTTAGTTTTAGGGATTTAATGTAAAAATGTTCGCCATAGCTTTTCTTTAATTCTGCCTATGGATATGTCACGAATATTGTCGAACACATATTCACATCGCACAGCGAACACAAAAAATCTATCTGCACTAAAAACCAATTAATGATATAATTGAGTATGTTTCCTCGCGCATCACTACTGATTTCTAGAAGGCACTTGTTCAACTTTGATGGTGATGTTTAAGATTTCTTGGACAACAACTCAGTCTCACATTTCATAAACACTGCAAATTCTTGAAATATGTTCGAAATTTTTAAAAAAAAACTCATAATTTTTTCCCCTGATTACTACATTACGACACTTCATTGTATTAATTAGTATAATTTTACAAGGTTATTTTTTTAAATTATCTCTATGACTCACATTACTTTATACTGCTTAATGTTACGAAAAAAGAACTGTTTTAAAAACAATAATATACTCCTAGTTTTAAATTTAATAGTAGATAAATTATAAATAAATTTTAAGAAAGCTTGGAGAATGATAACAATTTAATTTGGAGGGTAGACAATTAACTACCCGATAGGTGGCAGTTTTCAGAAATAATTTTCTCATAATTGACATGCTCATGAAATACCCTCTGAGTGGAACATGGCAAATGGTCACAGTATGGTACACGACTTGAATCCAGATGCATTTATTATCGTCCAGGATACTCTCAGGAGCCCACTGGGAAGCTAGTCACGTACTTCCACGCCGAGAGACTCCGTCACAGACATCAGATTTGAAACCCTCTCTGCAGACAGCAGGTCTGTTGTCAACGCGTTTGTGCGGCTACTGTTGTGGGTTTGGCTTTACAAACGACAATGTGACTAGCCATGTTTCGGGTGTTGGCAGAAGGATGACACGATACGGAAACTAAATTAAGAGAAATTGGTACTCAAATCCTTGCAGTTTCTACAAGCTAGTGTGAATAATTAAAATTTTTATATTAATTCGTGACTACCAGGATATGAAATTCCGATGCCTTAATTTAATTATTAATTTTTCATTACGTTCAGAAATGTAATTTTACTTTAACCGTCTATCGTGGCTTCGTCCCCGCAAATTCGCGGGTGAAAACATTTTATTGCAATACTACATATTAAAAACAATTTTTGAAAATAATATAAATTTGTTGGTGACAATCAAAATATGGTTTAACAAATAAATGTACTTATTAGTTTTATTCATCGGGCAACATTCTGCAAATTCTATTCTGTGTCAGCCCGATCGATCAAAAATTTACAGAAAATGTTCCTCGAGTAAAGAGAAGTGGGATAGTGCTGTTTTAAACTTAAACACTTTGTGTGCTTTGCTACATTCTGTTACGCAGAAAAAAAAATCCGAACATTTGTGTTACAACGTAGATGATTATTCGTTGACAAACAATGTCTTAGGAAATATTCGTAAATATTAATGAGAGATGGAAACGTCTGAGACGATTGACCAGGAAATGCGCGTAGAATTCAAAATAATAATTAGTGTTCAATTTCTGAGCAAACAAAATGTATACGAATTTCTGAGCAAACAAAATGTATTTCCAAATAAATACTGTACATTGCATCAAAAAAACTGAAGTAATAAATCGGGAACGATCAATAATAATAATAATAAATTTATTATCAAAAACAGTACAAACTGCTTATGACCACGTGGAGGGAAAAAAACTAATTTACTCTCCGGAAGCAAGCAAGGGACCATCCCATCAATTCCGATCAAGGGCCCTAAGGCAGAGGCGGATTCAAAAATTTCAGCAAAAGTTCCTAGATAAGATAAAAAGTTAGCTGCGAGTTATAATACTAATAGAATGTCAATATGTTTGTAATTTTAAGCAAAAAATTACATGTACAAGTTATTATCGAACTATAGATTATTCTGAGTATAGTGTTCAAAAATCATAAGAATTGAATTAACACTAAATTCACGATGTATTGCTACAATAAACACGCCCCTAGACAAATAAATACAAAGTTGCATCACTATAAAATTAAGGGGGAAAATACATTGAACGGTAGATGTGAGTGCAGGGAAGGAGCAAGCTTTTGAGAGTCAAGGGACAATTGATGGTTACTAGGACCAAAATAATCCCCTAGTTTGAAAATGACCCCAGTCTTTGAAATGATTTTTATCACTATTCCCGGGTTGAAAGAGATTTTTCTAAATACAAATACGTATTATTTCGACTGGGGGACTGAAGATCGAACGACTGAGAAGAGACGATTAAAGAGAGTGAAATGAAAAACAAATAAACAATAAATTGTAAAGTTTGTGTTTTGTAGGATTATACTTTTATTATAATAAATGATTTACATTTTAATATTATTTTATTTCGAGAAAAAAAAACAAGTCGGTTAATAATTTGTGGATATATAAAAAAAACCCTGTGATTCCGGACGCTTTCATGCTGGGTCCAGCTAGTTATTTGAATAACGCTCTCATTCTAAACATGATTTTTGTGCAAAGTACCATTCCCTTTCAACACAGTAAAGACCAGTTGAATAAAATTCAACAGAGGAATTCAGAAGAAATAACGATTTCTGGTCTTGATCTCCTTTTAAATGTGAATCTCTACGAAGATTCCACCGAATATCGTCTCCCCTATAAATGCGTTTGGGAACTACAAGACCTCTTAGGAGGGATTCTGCGTCCTTGAAACCGCGAGTCTGTGACTGTTTCACTGTGCGTCCGATAGAGAGAGTTGTCTCCCAGGAAGTGTGGAGGAAAGCGCTATTAAGCACTAGCAAAGCCACAACCACTGAGTCACTCGGAAGCTGATAAACAACGGAGGGAGTCCTATCGACGTATGCCGTACGCGAGGAACATCCTTTACAAACAACAATTATGTGCTACATTCAGTGTTTTTAATGTGCTGTGTGATGCGTTTGTGTGTTGTATGTCAATTTTTATGGTAGACTATTTTACTAGAAAATAGCTTCCCGAATATATTAATTAAAATTTAACTCAATGTATCATTTTTGAATTATTACTTAACTTCTTTTATTCTCTTATATACGTATTTTTGTTCCTAAAATTTCGAAGCTCTTTTTAGGCTTTTCATTTTTTCCTTGGGCACATACTTTTGTCTTTATTTATTTTCCTAATCCACGTCTTCTATTTAACAGGCTTCCTTTTTGTCTGTTTCGTAACTGATCTACCTGTTTACAGAGTGCTTTATGTTTTATTGGTTATGTAACAACGGATATTTTGCAGTTATAAATTATTAATATGGAGACAACCCGTTAGAAATATCACGATTTGATTCTCCCGTATGGAATAAAGATAAAATATTCAGCATACCATTCAGATAGTTAGAACATAATCGTATATAGTATTTCATGTATATTGTGTTACATCTTATGTTACATGGATGTAACAAACCTCAGAACAATATGATAAATCTAAGAACACTTTTATGTCATTTAATACTATTCCGTCTCTTCGGTAATTGAATCATAGGAGAGTGTAGTATTGGAGCTTAGTGATTAGTGATAGTGTTTATACAAAAATATGAGTTCACACACCTAGAATAGATGGGTATTAATTGTGTTTTAGCATTTAATGTAATTTTCTAGATGCCATTGTATATGGATGTAGCACATACAAAAAAATTATTATGATAAGTCTTTGGATACATTTATGTGAGTTAATACTATTCCGTGTCTTCGACGTTAAAATGAGTGTAGTTTTAGAGCTTGATTAACATTAAAGCTAGCACTAACTATTAGTGATGGAAAACTACAACATTTTTTCTGAACAACCAGTACTTCCAGTAGTCAGTATTGTGAAAAGAAAAATATACTTTTGCACTGCTCATTTATTCGAATATATACAAGCATGTCCGTTCGCGAGTCAAAATGTAATAATGACATCCTTCAGTGATTATCCCAAATCTATTTCCTAATAAACGACCCCTTCTCTGCCTGACACGGAAAAATGACAATCTGTTTATTTTTTCTTTCCAATTATACAGTATGTATAAGGAAAGCATAGTAATCGATCAAAATAACTTCGAGATCTCTTCAGATCTACACGAATCGGCTACAGGTGAGACTAGTTTTAATTTCTTGCATTAATGTCCCATGTTATATGTGCGAGTGTGTATATAGAATTTCATCTGATAACTCATGAACCAATTAACGGAATCAAACCAATGCAGATAATTGACTTTGAATGGATTGGGAATAAAAGACTATTTCTGGATAGCTCATTACGACATCATTTTACACACAGCATTTCATCTCCAGCCTCTTAAAAACGAGAAAAATAATATTAACATTATTATTGTACATTAAATTGAGTGTAAATATTGCTAAAAAGCATTTCTGTATGTCGCACCGTTTTTGAGATACGGCGAAAAGTTTAACTCTCATTTGAATCTTTGTTTAGATATATTTGCAGGCGTCGCTTTTGATCAGCCTATGATGCAAATGCATAGAGTTCAGGGTAGAAGAAAATAATTCTGTAGTGAATGAGCAGATATCAAATAAGGCAGCAAATTTTGTGTGGTTGTGAGGATAAATATTTATATGCATTTATTTATGTTATTTTTTATAATTATGGATGTTTTACTTTTTATGTATAAATTATTGTCCTAGGCTGTTTTATTGCCATGTAGGCTGTTAACTACTATGATTTTTGGAAGAATTATAATTGGAAAGTGGAGTGGGACACACTCCTGTTTTTTTTACATTTGTACATAAAAATGTACATCACTAACTAAAATTTACTATGATTCTAGTTTGTTCTTCTTTCCTCTCTAAATATCTTCTATATTTTCTTACAAAACTGTACAACGACCGCAGAGAATCGTGCCGCAAACGCTGCCTGCATTGCGTTTGAGTCATGCGGCTTGCATCGCACAGGGAATCTCAAAGCAACTATCGGTATGCCTGTATTTGTTCCCAAACGTTTGAAGTTAAAGGGAGAGAATCGTAACGAATTTCATATCCTTAACTCTCGTATGATTCTATTGTTCGATATAGAAGGTAAACATTTACCTTTCAGACATTTCTGTGTAATATGTTTTCCTTCAATTTGCTCTTCAAATAAACAGACCAGAACGGTTCACGTAGATTACCTTACGTTTTGTGTAGTTAGAAGTGATTCATACATTTGCAAAGTATTATATAGATGTCTCTCCTACATAGACTAATTCTTTGCGTATGTTATTATAAAAACAGGGTAATACGAATTTGTGCTTTATTTCCATCTACATATGAACAAACTGTTCCAATCCTGAAAACATGTTTATGTTTAAAATGAGTTTTTCCAGATATCAAAAGTAATGTGAAAAAAATGGTACTAAGTGGTATATTTTAATTAGAAGAGGACTGACATCACATTAGATGGATTTTTTTGGTAAGATTGATGAAAGTTACTCAACGGTCGCGGTACCTTCAATGAAAAATGAGGCTTAAAAATGGAGTTTTTTCTAACAATAAAAGATGTAATCATGTCATGCGCTACTCATTAAATACATCTGATTACAAATTAAGTTTTCGAGATTTATGACCTACTTTTTTATCACTTTATATTTTTATTTTTAAATATAGAAACCCTCGATAACAAAGAAATCAAAACTTAAAGAAAACATTTATTCTGATTGAAATGAAAATTAATGCAATCTTAGTTTTATAATACTAGATTTTATTGTTCATTAGTTTTTAATTTTAATTTTTTAATCGACCGTCTTTGCTCACAGAGACACTTCCAAATTCCCATTTAAGATTACACCTCAGTAAGCTCATGGTTGGTTCCACCCCTATACACTTCTTGAGTCTTCTCACCTTCATGGGTATCTCAAACAATGCGTGGTTGAGATTCATTATTCAATGCTTTTCTTGTGGGATTTTCGATGTAATTATGAATTTTTAAAGTGGTATGTTGTGGGAGTAAAAATAAATTATAATTGCGAACTCTTTTGAATCGAGGACTACACCATGAGATAATTCTTATTACAGTTCGAAAACATTACATACCTTAGAATTTTCTAGCAAAATAGCTTGTTGTTTTATATTTTTTTCAATTTAAATGGGGCGATTAATTCACACAAATATTAATTACATACAAAATGTGGTGATACCTATACGCCTATCTAATACCACTTAAGAAGAGTTGTGGGCTGTGCATACTCCTTCTCATACTCTGGAATTTATTCTCAATGAATTGATAGCTGCATTTCTATTGTTAAACTTCCCAATCTTCGCTTTTGAAATTTTAATGATTGTAAAATTATTTATTCGTGATTTTCTATTAGCAACATTTTATGCTTTTATATAATTTAATATATTTTTATTTTATTAATAGTTTCAATATTTTAAGTGTATTGAAACTATCGGTTCATTGAGCGCCATTGCAAACAACGGGAAACCAATGATCAGGAGATGCATATTTACAATATATTGATATAAACGTATTTAAAAAAGATACTAATTGCTGACAGGTGATAAAAAGTAATATAGATAATTTTGTTCATAGAAATAAATTAAAATAAAATTCTGGTATTCACTATATTAGTATTGTTTTATTATAGTGACTCGCTTCGCTCGCAGGGGTTTTTACTCGAAGACCCCATTTAGAGCTGCGTCGTTGCTAGCTCACCAGTAGGTGTTCTAGTCCAGCATAGAACTTACATCCAACATGTTGCGATGTCTATAATGGAGAACGCCGAGGTTAACTCCACGAAAACATTCGTACGTTTTGCATCAACAGTCTCATCAATAATTCATCGACTCAATCACACGAGGAAATTCTTTTTCTTTAAGAAAAAGTTTGTTTTTTTCCCTTCGTTTTTGGAATTATTTCGTTCATTTTAATAATGTTGGTAAACAAACTTTTTTAAAATTAATGCTGTTCGAGTAGATGTGGGTGGGAGTTCTTTTACCAGCAACACCAACAATTTAACATAGTGGATTATACAAGATAATATTTAATGTCAAAAATGCCGTTACAAACTGTGTACGGACACTTGGAGGACAATAAACTAATTTACTCACCGGGAACAAGCAAGATCCATACCATAAATTTCGATCAAGAGCTCCAAAGCAGAGGTGGATTTAACCTTTCAGCACACTTCCAAGACAAGAGTTAAAGTAGTTCGATATGTGTTTTGATATTAACAGAAAATCGACACATTTATATTAAATAGAACACAAAAAGTTATTTCACAAATACGTATTAATATAAACTATATGTTATTCGTAAAACATTTTTTATAAATTGGAACAATAAAAATAACTTTTTTTTCGAGATTTATTATTTCAATAGACGCTACCCCTAGGCATGAGGTAGGCTTTGGTTTTCTGAGTACTTCGTATTTTAAAAAAGCGTGACTGCATAGCGAGGTTGACTCAAGAGCAATCCCCCAACTGCATTAGCACCACCTCTTCCACGGTCTTGTCCGCCACCTGCCCCCCTCTCCCACCTTCTTCGTCCTCAAGGGCTTGCATCCGCCCTCGGGTCGTGGGTTGCGCGTCACTGCCCTCCGGACGGCCGTCGCGCATACGAAACGTGTGACTGCCCCGTGACTCGCCTAGGAAATTTTACTTCCTTCTCTTCCCCCCTCACCCACACTCCTCTTTCTTCTTCAACCACCGCAGTTCCATTGCACTCTGGTGGGTCACTGGGGTACTACTCGATTCAGCTGACAGTCGTTGGATCTTGTGCTCCGACGGCGAGTTTGGCAATCACTGGAGGGATTGTGGCGAAATATTGAACAGACGAAGCAATGAAATTGTTTCTATCTCTTTTTCACCAATGCTGGAGACAAAAGCAATACAAATAATAAATAAATACAAACTTAACCAAAATTTAGATAGATAATGCGACAACGGGTTTGACATTTATTATCAACTAGCTGAGTATCTGTGACTTTGCTCGCGTGGATTTTGTAATATGTCTGTAACTTGATTATTTCTCACATTGATATGCAGTGAAAATGTTATCCATTAATGGTGGAGGTTTGATAGTATTGATGTGTAATAATCCCTCATTTTCACTGATGTATTTGAGAAAAAGGTTTTAGAAAACACCAATTTCCCATTTCACCCCCTTAGCGGCGAATTTTCGTAAAATCCTTAATTACGTGACATTTTCGATAATGTTTCGTATCACTCTCCCTCAACCCTCAACTTAAGAAGTATCGTGCATGATGAACATAATGTCATTGGAAAAACCATCATTCATTTCAGAATACACAAAAACCATGAACCCTAATATCTTTTTACGTTATTTTTTTATCTCGCTTCCCCTAAGGATACCGTGCAACTATGTGATCTCAACTTAAACTTAATGGAATTGGTAGTTTAAAAANAACTATGTGATCTCAACTTAAACTTAATGGAATTGGTAGTTTAAAAATATCATCAATCCTAATACTATGGATTCGAGGCAATTTTCATACTTCAGCGGGAGTGTCACTAATTTCAGCGGCCCCGAAAACTACGATCTCAACACCAATAACGGTCACTTTCGATTATTTCTTCATTTTAATTCTTCTCACACCAACGCAAAAGGGTGTTTATTCCTAATAGTGTACTTATGGTGTACTTATCTGACAATAAGGGTGTCACTTCACTTCAGGGGTCCCAAAAATGATTTATTCAACACTAATATATTTTTTATTATTCTTACCTGTCTTCCATTACAATCCCTACACCGGGGATGATGTGGGTATATTATTTGCAATATGGACTGATTGTTAACTTACAAAGCATCGGGGATGCTCTTATCCATCTTAACGAGACCGAAGAGTGTGGTTTCGGATCTAATACAAGATGTTTTCATTATTTTTACATATCATCCCCTTCTCACCCCCTACCTAAGGATGCAAGAGATATCGTACCCCCGCATTGCTTGTTTCCATATAGTCGATCATCCGTGTATGATCGACTATATTGTTCATGGTAGAAATTGTTCCAGGCGCTCTAGAGCTATGGTGAAGGATACAAACAAGACATTCCAACCCCCATTCCACCCCATTAAGGGTGGATTTTCAAAAAATGCTTTCTTAGCGGATGTATACAGCCTAAAAGGAACCTATTTGCCAAATTTCAAGTTTGTAGGATTTTCAGTTTCTCATATTTGGTGATTAGTCCGTTAGTGGTATTTCTTATATATATATTTTTTTCAAAAAAGCACGTTTTTACCTGTCACAGGTGTGACATCTATATAATAAGCATATAAAAACACTCTCGTATTCAAATGTGACGTTGTGTTAAATTTCAAGTCGTTCGACTGACTACTTTTTGAGTTTTGCAAATACAAATATAAGTAGGGTAAATTTTTATACATACCATTGAATAAATTTTGCGAATTATGACATGTTATTTTGCTGTGTGTATGTCGTATATTAGGTGGTGCCTTTTTTTTCCAAGCCTTAGTTTGAATTGGTTTATCTCCTTGTTCATCAATTACGTCACGTGATCCTTGAGGATCCTCCCCCGGCCCCCGCAACACTTAGTCGCGTTAAACCAAACCGTTCATCGTGATCTCACGAAGCGACCTGCCACCTCCAACCATAAACAGTAATTATACCCCTCCCATCATATCATGAGAAACAGTAATTAAAAGAGAAAATATAATCATTTGTACTTAAGAGGATTATAAAGATCGAAGGTGTCGCAAGGATATAATGTTGCATGAGGGATTATAAGACTTTTGCTTTCATTGTAGAAAAAATTGCCTCGATTGAGACAATTTTTGGCATTTATGATATACCAAATGTAATATCACGCTTTCTAAAATAAACCCGGACCCCTTCGTCACGAACCGTCGCGTTTCGACAAACCCCACTCCCTTCCCCCAGGACCGTGACATAATTTATAAACAATCCCCACCGACTAATTGAAAAAGAATGGATCATACATGTTACATATAATCCTTGCTCCCTCCGAAAATTGACTCCCTGTCAAACTATCAGTGCCTGGAAATTTCTAGAAGTGCGGAATGGGGTGGAGAAGTGTCTATAGTCTATTCTAGGTCTATTTACTGTTAAGGCTTTCGTTTGTGTGTTGATATAAATGTTCTCATACTGTCCATAAATATTTCATTGTTTTGTGAAATTCACTGTAGGTAGCTTTGTAACATTAGAACCTAAGAAGAAATGATTTTTAGAAAATACAATTGTGAAAATGTAAAACAGGGTAGAAAGTGAATTTTCTATATGTCGCTCTTTTCACTATATCATGAAAACTGATGACGTATCATTTCAGATTTTGTTTGCTAATATTGTTAATTTACATATCTAGAATCGAATTTTTTAATATTTAGTTTCTTAATAAATAAGAAGGGGTAGAAACGATTTCATGTTTTTATGACTTGCACATACGGTATATTATTGTGAATATTATGTTATATCCCACGAACTTATACGGTTACAAACTCAATTTTTGTATATAAGTGCTGTTCAACTAATTTCTAAAAACTATTTTTGGAGCTTTAGATATTATATGTTCTAACTAGTGGTGGAGAATATTGATGCATTGTTAATGACTGGCGAATAATTATCTGTCTGCGTTGAAGACAGAAAACTGAAATTTTGGCAAAATGTTTCATTTGTATTGCAGACTAACGAAAAATATTTATTTTTTGTAATTTATATTTTAATTTCAATGTAGATTTAGAAATTTAAATTTCTATTTCAGTTTTTAAAGGAATGAATTGGATTATTCTTTTAGTTTTTACAGAAAATCGCGAATTATTTAAGATATAACCACACTCTTTTAAATGTAAAACCGATGAATGTAAACGTCAAAAATGAAGCAAAATTATCGAGTAAATAGGCAATTTTGGTAGTGTCGTCAACGACACTGTGCAAAAAGGGCCTCAGTCACTGACTAAAACCTTTGAGCACATGTCACAAATTTCCTTAACGTCTACGTCCACCATACCGCATATGATTGGGGTGTTTTTTTGGAAGAAAATATCTCTTAAGCTTTCCTTAAAGATTCGTTTCTACAAGGAGCTCAATTTTGAATTTTTTAAAGGAATCTCTTTAGCTTCTTCCGATTTTAATTGAAGGACAATATTCTAATTGAAATATTAAACTCTATTATAATCAAACTGATTATCTTTGCTAAAAATCACCACATATGACAGGACGTGTGGTTTTGAAGTATTGAAATTTCACTGAAACAGATTAGATATTAAAAGTCTCAAATACTGACTCAAAATAATAAATTGATTCTTCAAAATGCTTTAACAGCGCTACTCTGCTATAAGAATTCAAAATTACATTAAAACTTTGCTTTAATTGCAGGAATTCAGCGTTTGTGCAACAAACCTATAAGCAGCAGTCTTATGAGAATAGCCGATCTCAGTACGAGAGCTTACTGAATTCGCATGTAAACTTCCAAAATCAATTAATTACGTAATCTGGTTGTCAGGACGTTTAACAATTAAAATACGAAAGTATATGCTAATATGATTCGTACCCTCTAAAGAATTTCTTAAGGAGCGTCTTGCACAGGCAAATAAGTGAATTTGTAAGGATTACTCAAAAAGTTTCAGAAACGATTGCAATCGTTTGTTTATTTATTAATTTATTAATTTATTAATTAATTAATTAATTAATTAATTTATTTATTTATTTATCATCTAGTGTACAAGATGAACATGCCTCTGTACCTTAACAACGAAATCATCACCAGGGTTACGTACACACCGATATTTTCTCTTTAAAAATATTCCGCTTCATTTAATTTCAGCATCTTTTCTCTCTGTCTCTCTTGTTTTGTATTTTATTTTGTCTTGTTTCTGTCAATGAGAAGAGGAAATAAGGTATTTTCGAAAATCTAGTGTAGATTTTTCCTTGTTTTGACTTATGCAAATAAAATTAGTTCCGAATAAAACAGTACATTTGTATTTTATTGAAACGCAACCAGTCACATCATGTAGATACAAGTAAATAATATTAAATGAAACGAATGTATCGTGTTTCGTGGGAGTTGTTTTCAAATAAAATATTCACCTATGACCTTTTTTTGAAACAAATTTCTAGGTACTAATATTGAGGATAAAAGTCAGAGCAATTTTGATATGATTTATACATTTTCCACTGCGTAAATCTGTGAGAAGAAAATACGTAAAATAAAGTTGGAACGTGGAAAGAATTAAACTCCATCTGCAGACTCATTTGGTTTTTCCCCAGGGACGTACATGATACAAACGAAAAGGAATTAATGAAACGAATGAATTTAATCTGGAGAATAGCAAGACCATTAACGCAACGTATCCACTTTATCTTTCCCTTTAGAACCATTTTAGAATTTATTACGAGATATTTTGTCCTTAACCTGTACCATAGAATAATTAACACATCCAAAATTGATGTTATAATCTATGCAGTAACTGCTGGTGATATTCATCTATCCGATTGAACTAATCCATCTCTTTCAGTCAAGCTATCTGTAAAGACCTACTTTCTCGTCACCCCTTCCCAACCCTTAAGTGGATACCGTTGCTATTTCCCCCACCCATTTTCATGCCGTGACGTCATCCCTATCAAACGACCGTTCCTTTCACACCCTCATCCCCCTTAACGTTTTTTTTCCTGAGGGCGTTTCGTTGCTGCGGCTCTTTGTGGGTGAAAGATGGGGGCGTTGGAAGTGGAGAGGGTTAATTTACTGTTTGCGTATTTTTTATCACCATCGTTGGAGAGGGACTGCGTCAAAAAATTAAGAAGCCTTCGGCAACAAAACATTGCGGAGCGCGACATTTGATTAATTCTCTCGAATAATGTCTCTTTACTGAATATCTCGTACCTCACGATGCGAATTTTGAAGTAGAGTTAATTCTTCCAATAATGACGTTGCCCGAAGGGGAATGTTTTATACATTTTATACGCTTTAACAAACGAGACGTTTTTGCGTTTTATGCGGAAGGTAAAATTGGATGAGATGGTGCAGTCAGCGTTTCCCGTGACGACGCGTCGTTTGTAAATGAAATCTCTTAAAAAATCATGGTCCACATAGAACATGAAGCAAACAAATTTTTTCGAGTTGAATAAACGTTATGTTGAGGTGGAATTCATATTTATAGCACTGTCTACACGAGACGGAGTGTTCGGTGACGTGCGTTGAATGACGAGAGAGATTTCGTTTTAAAACGCCGAATGGATATCATTCTCTTGTGAAAATTGCTGACGCTTAAGTTTTTCTTTACCCTTCCAGTGATGTACGACGTAGTCTACGCGCGGATGAATTTTCGCACAGAGGAGAAATACTGACAATGAGCTGCACGTAGTCCGGTGACTTGGGGTGTTATATATCACCCGAAGACGCTGAATATGACGGCTCTCTGTAGTCAGAACTGGACGTGCTCCGAATTCATTAAGGGACAAGGAAGTCCACGAAATGAAGGGTTGGGACGATTCAGGTTAATTTTCATGCATCACCTTCCTCAAGCGGTTGGAGATGAGGTGGTACTCACCTCAGATGATTACGCTTCACATGTAGGATGCATACGGCTGGCACTCGTAGTGCATAGTTAATACTTGCAGCAAGAAATACTTCTGATCGCGGCGTGATAACTTTCTTTACATTTCTTCCATTATTCTTTCCATAATATTCCATAATAATTGTCTGTGATTAGACAAACACACACAAAAATTGTGGGTTCTACAGACTAAACCTATGTATCCTCGTGATATTTTGTCGCGGTGAATCCGAATTCGGGACCACAATTACTCCAGCAGCCTTCTCTTTTTTAATCTCGAAAACCCCACTTGAAACAGGAGAAAAAACACACAAATCGGTCTGTTCCAAAGACTAGACACTGTGTATTTTGACGCGCTGAATCCAATTCCGACTTCAGAATTATTCCATGTAACCCAGTTTTTTTAATGTATTTTATGTTGTAAAGGATAAACAAAAATTTTAAGAAACCACAAAAATATCAGGTATTCACGATTTAAATATCTCACTTTATAATTGGTTCAGTCATTCATTACAACAAATAAACTAAACTTATTTCAAGTATGAATTTTGTAATCAAAATGTTTCAGTTTTTAGAAACACAATAACACATATAATTTTGTTTTTTTACTTTACGGAGGATTAAAGAAACTATCTTTCTTTTGATCTGGGATATAAATGATGAAAGTAATACTACACGTCCACAGCTGTACGGCATCCACGAAATAAAAGGAAAATTCGAAAGAACCTTGTTTAGAGAGTATTTATTCATATCTTCTTTATTTATATCTCATTAAACGTTAAAGTGACAATTACATGTTATCCCGGTAAGATACTGGTAGCTGAGAGTAAATATAGTGTCTCCTTTTCGAAACCTTGTAGTACGGAAATCCTGTAATTTCATTTTAAGCGACATTAAGCGACGAATCCTGTAATTTAATTTTACCAAATAGTGAGTGATAGGGACGCACCAGGAATTTATTTTTGGAACGGGTTATTTGTCCTTTCGGAAGGAGTTTAAAAAATGACGACAAGGTCTTTTACAAGGGTCGGAGTGGGGGAAACCCCAGGCAAAGTTTTTGAATGTTCACCTCAAAAACACATATACTGGTAAATCACCCTTTTTTAAGTTGTATCATGAAATTTCCTTCTGGAAATTTTTTCACGTTGGACCAACGTTAGGATACATTTCCGAGGTAATGGAAACTGAGTTATAAAAATGTTGCATTTTACAACTCAGCAGACAGTTCTAAATCATTAATTTATTTTCATTTAATCTATGCAATTAAATAAGCCGACAAGCAATTAACTTTACTGACAGAGGTGGTCTACTGTTAGCGTCTTCGCTACCTCGATACCACTGAGCGGTGGAGCGTGGGTTCAAACCCAGATTGGCCGAACTACGTGAGGTTTTCAGCTGAGGTTTCCCTCGCCAACTCCAGACTAATGTCGGTTAGGTACCATTAGTTCCCCGCAACCCAACATCTCACCTTCCCAATTTCCTTATCAAAGTTCAACGCTTAGGTGGAAGAGCAGGCCTCAATGCTTGTACCTCCCCAAAAGGCATAAAATAAATAAATAAATTCTTTCAGAATAATTCTTAACTTTACGGGATGGGGTCAAACTGAAGTTTAAGGAATGGGCTTGAGCTCCTTTAGCCCTTACGGTAGGTGCGCAACCTGAGTTAGATTAATCCCTGTCGATTACAGAACTGTCAACAATACGATTTATATCACAGTTCAATGTCGCATCAACTTATATATGTAAAGGTCAACTGCAATTTAAAACAAATCCTGGTGTGTCAGAGGTTTCTCCATGAATTATATCGTTTCTTCGAACACTCCCTGAAATCAAACAGTTTGACTAACCTTGCCTCACCCCGACTCGACGTTATTCAAGAATTCTAACCTGACGTTATCTGCGGCTCTGTCGTGGAAAGACGGAAAATCATCCGCCTCCGACTCGCAGTCGCGAATCAACCTCAGGTCTCGCATTTCATGCACGTCAAATTCTCTCGTTCACATCTCTCAATGAAATCATATTAAAGAGAGGCGCAGAAGACTTTCAAGGCGAAGATACGTCTCTTCTACCCTTACACTTGGAGGCAGCTCGCCATTCTGAATACAAAAACCTCTACCCACCGACTCGTCACGCGCGCCCCTAGCGGAGCTGTAACAAAGTGTCGTCTCAAAAGAAAATAACAAAACACAGCGACGCCGCGAACATGGAGAGTGGATATAGGAAAAAAGGATAAAAAAGTGACGAGGTAACGGAATCAGGAAAGAAACGGAACACTAAAAATTGGCACCGCTATTGTCAAAAAATTAGGGTGACTTTAGTTCTGAGGATGGATGATTTGATTATGAAAATGATGACGCGGATGTGTTGCTTTCATATTGAGAAAAGATTCTTGGAAGTACCATTAACAATGGCATACTTTTGTGGTAACGTCCACTCATCACAATAGATGCTTTTTAGTGAGAAGTTTCGAAATTGGCGACTACACGAAAGTTGAGGATTGCAAAGAAAAATACTATTAGTTATTTTAAAAAATACCTTTTACATTTCATTGATTCGAGATAACAATAATGTAATACTTCCTGTATCGGAACCACCACATTATTTTATGAGTCTTTACTAAATGCTCCGTTGCAAAACTTTTTGATCCTTTCAGTGTTAATGGTTGCTTTAATTTATGATTTTCTAATAGTTTCAATTTTCAGCCTCGAAAGTAGTTCACAACACTAGATAAAAATTATTTATTTTTCCTATATATGAAGAAATAAATTTCCTAAAATTGACTTAAGAACAGTTCTCTTCGTTATTTCTCT
>NNCF01126033.1:102409-112987 GCA_002313205.1 Laupala kohalensis | reverse complement strand
TTAGTCCACGTATTTCCCGTTGCGTATATTTTGCAAACGTTTATTCCCATTTACGTTACGGCATTACCTTCTGGGGTAATTTCTGTCAGTGTATTCAATCTTTCAGAATTCAGAAGAGGATAGTTCGGATAAATTGTAAATATCACCCCCGAAGCTCATGTAAACCTTTATTCATGGAATTAAATATCTTAACACTTCCCTGCATTTATATTTATGAAACGGTCCTGTTTGTTAAGACGGAATTACTGAAGTTCACCCTTGCTTTATACGAAACAGTCTCGTTCACGAACACAATACTCGCAATAGGAATAATATTCATCGGCCTAGAGTGTCAACCACTCTTTGCCAAAAAGGACCTTATCATTCGGGAATCGTTCTATATAATTCCCTGCCCAAGAATATAAAATATATTATGAAATTGAATATCTTCAAATTCGCGATTGAAAAGTACCTCTTGTTCCAGTGCTTCTACAGTGTAAAAGAATTTATTGATTTTAATAAAAGTTAAATTCGTCTTGTACTTTATCACGCCATTGCTGTAGTACTTTTTAAATAACTTATAACAATTTCAAAAACTATTTTCTTGCATGATTGTGTTGTCTTATGGCTTATATTAATTTAGTTTTATGTGTACTGAACTTTGGCACGGTTGTGTACATAAATTCTGTAGCCCCATTCTGGCCCGGGTTTTTCTCCGTTTTTCCTTCGGGTAGAGGTGGATTTCTTATACAGGTTCTCTAGGCTTTTCTAGGGGCATGTTATTGTAATAATAAAACGTGAATTTAGTTCCAATTTAATTCTTATGATTTGTAAGCACTATACTCAGAATAATCTTTTTTTTTGTGGGGCTTTAGGGCTCGTCAACAGCGAGGTCATTAGAGCCCTAATAATCTATAGTTCGATAATAATTCGTACATGTAATTTTTTGCGTAAAATTACAAACATATTGACATTCTATTAGTATTATATCTCGCAGCTAACTTTTTATCTTATCTAGGATTTTGCTGAAATTTTTGAATCCTCTTCTGCCTTAGGGCCCTAGATCGGAATTGATGGGATTTTTCCTTGCTTGCTGCCGGAGAGTAAATTAGTTTATTGTCCTCCACGTGGTCATACGCAGTTTGTACTGTTTTTTGACAATTAATTTATTATTATACAAACGTAAAATAGGTAAATGATTGAAATATGTTTTTCTTTTGGTGTAATGAGGGATCCCCACAATTTCTTTGTTCCACTGATCCGTTTTCAGCACTTTGTGGACCGGTGACGTAGTCAGTGACAGGATGTTTCGCACAGCCTCAAGGCAGCCGTCGACCGCATACAGTGGAGAGCTCTGTCATGAGTTATAGGAACCTCCTGAGAGTAGACTTCGGCTCTTGTGAAGAGCATGCTAATCACTTGCTTCAAAGGGAACAAGTGAAGAGCGCATTCCGATGTTCACGATTGGAGAGTTATTAAAAAAGAGAGAGAGAGAAAGATCTACTGAGCTGCAGATTCGGGTGGGTCTGAAATTGTTCGGTGGTTATTTCTACACGAGAATTGTTACCAGGGAGAATTCATTCTTATACTAACGTTCACCGTGTCAGAAAAGTTATTAGTGTAATTAATAGAAATATACTTACTTCTAGTATCTATGTTCAGTATAAACTCTCTTTTTGGACCAATTCGCACCAGCAGTAATCCAGTACATGGGATATAATAATAATACTTTATCTGTGCAGGGAACATTCCCCATTTTATTTTAAATTGACATGAGGACATTAATAACAGAGTGTGATTCCCATGAATTTTCTAACAACGTAACCGTGTATTCTTTATTATGGATATCCTAAAAACAAACAGACACCGAGAAACAATTAGAGAGAAAAACAATGATCGATTTACTAAAAAACATTGTTGAACTGATATTGCGGTGTAAAATACGTCTCCTAAGGATTAATCAGAAAATTATAATCCTAAAGAATTATTGATAAACTTAATAGTTTCATAAGGTGGATAGCTAGTTAATTTATACCATTTGGAATATGAAGACTAATTCTTAAAAATTGTCACATTCGTANGATAGCTAGTTAATTTATACCATTTGGAATATGAAGACTAATTCTTAAAAATTGTCACATTCGTAAAATGTTATCTCTTTTAATTATAAGAATCTGGATGTCATCTATTTGAAATTCTAGTAAAGAAGACAGTATCCAGAAAATTCTAGTAAAGAAGAAGAGATTGAAGATTTGTCTTATCTTTTACAAATAAAATCCACAACAATTCAGTTTGTCAGTTGGAAACTTCATCTCAGTAATAATAGGGTTTTTGTGACCTCGCGGTATTTTTCATATAGTGAAGGAAAATTCTATGAGTGCCATAGGCTTCATCTAATTTTTATGAAGTCAGAAATTAAAAAAATCTTGCTACGCAAATTCTTTTACTAATAAATTAATGAAACAAGTTTAGTAATTTTTCTCACTATTTGTAATTGTCATTATTTTAATCTTTATCAACCTTGACGGGGTTGTTTATATCTATGAGGCATTGTAATGTAATACACCACCTTCTAAGTTCACTAAGTTTTAATTTTTTTACTGTATCAGGATATCTATCTTTTTCGAGTTTTCTTTGGAAATATTGATCAGAACTGATGAGATGATCCATGCTTGCTTTCTCAGATTCAAGTAACCTATTGTCCCACACATGGTCATCCACAGTCCTTTTTATCACATACGTCTTGGAAGCTTTTGTCTTTTCTTATTGTGGTATTCCAATCTCTCTCCTTCATTTGCTGCAAGCTTGTCATAAATTGCATTCTGAATTTTGAGTGAGTGGATAAATTTTTGAACTTTCGGTTCGAGGTTTAAATACCAGTTAAATCTTGGGCTTCACGCTTAGCACACCATTCCCATTCCTAACCTTTTTCTTCATGCAAGTACGATTGACGGATTCGAACAAAGGTATAGTGACGTCGCAACCCGCTCTGTGATATCACAAATAATTTCGTTCTTGTGGTTGCTCTACCCCCTAGATTTGCGTTAACCCCTTAATAATCCCTCCTATTTTTGCTGCCAACTACAACATACAATTATGTAGTACCAACTACTAACCTTGTTTGCGCAATCGGTTTAAACTTTTTAAATAAACTTTATTGTAAAAAAAAACAGTACAAACTGCGTATGACCACGTAGAGGACAATAAACTAATTTACTCTTCGGAAGCAAGTAAGGTGCCATCCCATCAATTTAGGTCAAAGGTCCAAGGGCGGTGGCGAATTTGATATTTATAAAAGAAATTATTTAATATATCCGTTCTGTTATCCATTTATTGTTCCAAAATGAATGGTAGATATTATGTGCAGTAAAAATTCGATATTAATAAAACAAAAGTATTAATGACTTTCCCACCAATGGAAAACCCGCCACTACCCGAAGGAAAACCGGAAGAAACCCGGGTCAGGATGGGACACGTTTGAGTTGGAGGTCTTCCCAGAAGCCGAAAGTTGTGGTTACGAATCCTGGTTGAGGTATAAGTGTTTTATCAGGAGCGTGGAAGGCAAAGGGAAATCACCACGGATTGAATTTAAAGCACGACAAATAACTCATCATCTCGTTCCCTCGTGTCAAAGAGTATCTGGAGTTGCGTAGGCTCGACACTAGATAGTTCGTACTAAAAAGTAAATAGTACGTTAAAAAGAGAGGAGGTTAAAAAGAAATGGGGATTGAACAAAAATAATATCGGGATGGAAGTTTTGCGGAAGGACGGAAATGTTCGTTCTCCCTGCCGTTTGGTTGTCACCAATGCTCTCTCCCACAATCACCTCCCATCATCCCCTGCCCCCCCTCCTGCCCCTTGGTGGCGCGTTGGGGCGGGCGCTGCAGTCGCCTGATTGAAAGTACTGAGGTGTGAACGTCGTCGAATAGAACTCCCGGGGGCCGCTTTGAAGACGAAGAGACGTTTTCAAAAGAGGCAGAAAGAGGCGCTACTCCCAAGACGAACTGGGATGAAGATGACGTGGATGAACCGAAATATTTTATTCAGATTCTAACTTCAACATCTTGTAACTCGAGCCTGCTTTTGTGAGTATGTCGTCCAAACTAATCTTTGGATTCATATTTTATGGAGTCTCAAGTCTTGATATTATAATTTTCGATTTCACAAAGTAAAAAAATGTTTCTCTTCATGAGAACACATTACCCTAACATATTATTTTCTTATATACGTAGTATATATAAAGTATTGAAATCGTGAAAAATTTCGAAAGAGATTTCGACAGAAATATCCGTTTTGGTTATCCCTGGTTCAGAAAAAGTGGTTTTTGGCATAACGTCCGTCCGTCTGTCCATCTGTGCCAGCGATTCTGAGTAAATGGGTTAATATATTTAATTCATATTTCGCATTTACGGTAGAATTTACTTGTCGTCGATGCACGTGCTCTATTTTTCTTTTTACTTTGAAACAAAAGGTACTTCACATGAAAGTCAAAGTACTCTTTTGAATGGTTCTCAAAAATGGTTCCAACGATTTTGTTTAAATTTTCTGCACCTAACGTACAATTAGTACGCATTACATCCGCATTAGCGGTATTTCTCTTCAAAGTTTGGTATAGACGATGTAAAATAATTTCTGTCTGCTACACTTACACATTAGTTTACTGTATCGAGAAACTCGAATAATATTTAGCAGTGTAAATGGACCAAGAAGACGTAGAATACACTTCTCGTATATTAAAATGAAAGATACGATAATGATAAAATCCATAGGAGGGCAGCTAACGCTCTGCAGATACGAAATTCTACAACGAAATTATATTTACATAACACTTCTACGATATTTTTTCTCGCTCTATGCTGCAGATGGAGAAACGTATATGAGAAAGAATGTGCAATGGTTTTGCACCAATAGTTTTTATTATATTATTAACGTTTATCATTACATTTAAAATCTTAACATGGTGACCTCTTACATAGACTTTATATTCAATATTTCACAAACAACATTTCGGTCTAAATGGATCATAATTATTTAACTTCTTATTTTACTTCTGTCGTCGATACATCCAATTAATGGAGTTGACGTGATCAATGTTCATTAACACATGAGGATGATCTGAGCTAAGGTTGAAACGTTGGGTTTGCAAAATACTGAATATAACGTACACTTATTGAAATTTCATAAAATAAATATTATATTGATGTTGTAATCATTTTTTTCTAAAATACCTAAAAACCAATAAGTACACGCGTGGTTTGTGAAATAGAGGATGGGTTCAAGATAAATTAAAGTTTTCTGGGGATGAAAAGACGACAGACGTTAAATAGTTATAACCCAAATTTTTTATCAAACAATATAAATAAATTATATGAAGTAGGTTCGAGTAATAAATCAACGAGAACCTGACTCCGATGTATAACAAGGATATTAGTAATTTTGGTTTGAAAAGTAAATAATGATTTGATAACGTGTTTTATGAACAGCTTCACAGAAACTGCTGATTGCTTTCCTTTCATCTTATTTAAAAGAGCGGGTGTTTAGAACTGTTAAAAATTTCGTCATAACGAAACGAAGTCAACAGCAAATTGGAGTCTGTGGAGAAATCTCGAATTATACTGACAGAATATGAGGCAAACCTAAAAAAGTTGATACTATCCCATCTCTTTTTACTAACTCTTTTTATTTGTACGAATATTATTTTTTCGTTCTTAAGGTATTCCAATGGAACATGGAACTTTTAGAATAGAGAGGTTGTAGTTGTATTTGTAAGTCGGCATATTATGTAAGTAATTTACTTATGGAAATTCAGACATATTACAAGGAGTCCATGAGCATAATACGCTTGGAATACCTAAAAATCCTTTTTACTTTCCAATTCATCTCGTTTTTTTGTAATATGTGATGCATTTTTCATTGCTAATCCATATACATTCTTGTTAATATTTAATTTAAAAGATGTTAGCCAAGGTTTTATCATTCGATTCCATTCGTCAAATCTATTTATCGTCCTTAAAAGGAGTTGAGGTTAAGACTATAAAACAATCATGAGGGAATATATTGAATTCCATATTTTTGTTGACCCCGTAGTAAAAGTTGTTGAGTATTTGTGTCAAGAAAATTAAACACTATTCATACTGCCAACGTTTTGGACATTCATTTGTCCTTCTTCAGGGCTGTATACAACCACAACACAGTAACACCGCTACATCTTCATACATAACTCATGGATACAAATTATCACTCGACGTAGACAGAAGTATGCATACACAATATTACTCAAGGTCCATTGCCAGTCCATCAACTGTTTCCAATATCAACTGACATGTACAGCCTTGAAGGACATATAAATGTCCGAAATTGGCAGAATGAATAGTGTTTAATTTTTGAGATCCAAATACTCAACAATCTTTACCATGTATGAGGGAATATATTCTTATCTCAAATCTTCCAGATCTTGAAAGCATGAAAATGATCGAGCATGAATGTATTAAACTGACTGTGGAATGATTCGACATGTGCTCCATCTTAGTGGGCTATGGATCCTCCACCCTACGAAGAGAATCCAGGGGGCAGTGAACGAAGTCGGGCCGGCGAGACCGGGATGTGGAGATGGGGTATGTGGAGGAGTGAGAGTGGTGAGATCTGACAGCTGTGCGCTGGACTATGAGAGAGAGAGAGAGAGAGGGCAGGGGTCGACGCCTTGGAGGCGAGGAGGCCGACAGACGTTGCTGAGCTCAGAGGCCGCTGACCACCGGCAGAGCCGAAGTCCACTTCAACCCCGCTCTTCCCTCCCCTTTCCCTCACTCCACATGATATCCAAGCGTGGGAAACGATTCAGCCTCAAGAGGGTAAACCACTTAAATGGGGAATTACTTCAACGGGGAAAAATTAATTTTCTCGGAAATGGTAGAATTCACGCCGGAAGTTATGGATGTGTCAGCGAAATGAAACGTTCCTGATGGAACTACGTCATGACTAACTCACCTTCCTCACGTTGCAAGAAATACGAAGCACGCTGCCATCTAGGTTATTAATATAAGAATGTCCCTGACCACGTGATCAGACTTTAAAATCTCAGAACGATAATTGTTTTTTTTTAAAATAGTCCGTTCTTGTCCTCTTGTTAATTTCACTACAATTTCTTGGAATTTGATCACAAATTACAGAAAATATATATTCTTTTCGAACTTGCCAACATTTTGAGGCAAGAAATTTCAAAACAAATATTTCACAAACCACAGAAAAATTATATTTCATATTCAGAATATATATGAAAATTAAGTATTCTGAGAATGCGGCGTATGTTTTTTTGTATTAATGTAATATTTGTTCCTAATTTTATTATCTTCTAAACTTTACTTTTTTTTACAATGTTTCATAATTCCAACTGTTTGATAACTGTTATTGGCAGCATATTTTTTTTTTGTATATTTGGTGCGCATTTCATATTATAATTTCATTGTAGCCCTGATTATGATATTAAATCAATCGAAACGTTGGCAGGTTTGAAGATAAATTTTAATTTTTGTTATTTGAGACCTTATCCCCCAAAAACAAAATAATTGTCTTGAAACTATTAAAATTTGGTATTGCTTTCCCTCATTTTCTCTATCGAATGTCGGTGAGTAACTTACAAAACTGAATGAGGAAAAGGGGGGCAACGGGGTACCTTCAAAATTTTGAATGAAAATACTCATTTTTTATTGCAGATATTTATTGAAAGTATATTAAAAATGAATAATGTTTTTATGAAACATTGCTAATGGCGCTGCAAACGACTACAAAAAAATATTTCTCACAGTATCGAATAAGAATTCATTAATCGAATTGTTGGTGAATTTTTATAAAATACGCTATAAGAAATAAAGGTTCCCATTAAAAATGTTGAAAGAGTTTCTCACCACTCATGTACCTCATTTATTTTTGTAAGATCACTTATCGCAATTCAAAAGTTTAAAAATTCAAAACTATATCAACTTCCAAGATTTTCATTAAAATTGTGGGAGTTTTAAAATGCCTGAACGGGTGGTTTTGGTTTAAGCGTTTGAGTTAATTCAGATTTGGACGAAACGAATATTTTATATTACTCGTCATTAAACTTTCCAGCCCTCGCTGCGTCGATGGGTCAGGAGAAAGCTTTAGCCTCCATTATAAATTTTATCAAATGAGTAGTGTTATTGTGACACAATCAAGTAAACGTTTGAGAGTTATACATATGTTTTGTGGGGACTGAGAAACATTCCAACTTTCTTCTGTCACATAAACACATTCCAACATTTTTATTTTGCAAAAAGGTTAATTTTTTTCTACAGAGAACGCAACACATATACACAATTGTTCCAAATCTACGCCAGCTCCTTGTAGTGATCTACATTGAAAGAGGTTATGATGGAATATTTTAAGAAAATTATATTGAGTAATATTTTCATATTTTTGCTCGGAAAAATATTATTTAAACGGTCGAAAGGTCAAGAAAAAAGGAGTTTGCAACACAAACAAAATAAATAATACCTTAGGCACATCAGATTATATAGAACATACATTATTTTTATAAAATATTTTATATCTATCCTGTTTACACTACGTCTAAGGAAGACGTTTGAGAATTGCGGGAATGAGAGTAGTTTGTCGACCGACGACCACACATGAATAAACAAGGCAGATAAGGAAATCCTTCCAAATTTACGGAAATAAAAAAAAGGTCCTGTTTCCTTAAAAAACTTTTGAAATTTGTCAATGCACTTAGGTTGCTTTAGAAAGTAAAGACATTGTTCGATAAATAATATCAACGAATTTATTTTGGACCATATTCAGTATATTTCAGCAATGAACAATTATTTAACTACGAACAACTATGGACAATTATTCCTAAGCTATGTGAGAGAGATGAGAAAAAGAACAATATGCACTGAAACAACTCATTCAAAGGAACTGTGATTCTGCCGCTTCGTCTTTTTCTATTGTTTCAGGTGCAGACTGGTTGAGTAGTCGCTCCAAGCATTATTGAAATTATTTGTTGTTGTATTGTAAATAATTGTATTTTATTTTAATTTCTACCTCTATGACAAAACTCGTACATATTACGTTTATAATTTATTTCTGTAGTTTAAGTATATATATTTAAAATATACTTAACAATTAAATTAAATAATATTAAAAAACAGTAAAGGATGCAAAAAAATACTATTACAATACAAATCACTAATAAATAAAACTACAATCATTTAAAGTCCAAAAACAAAGATTGGCAAACTTAACAATAATATTGTAACTGTCCATTCAATGAGAGTGAATACCAGAGCATCGTATATCCTACGTCTCATCTTGAGGGGCATTTAAAAGGCGTACAAGCAAAATCCTCGCCACATTTTTTTATATAATTAATATTTTTTCGTAAATAAATCGCTCAATTGGTAGTGAAAGAAATTATTGAACTAAAAAATTACAACCTATTATTTTTTACGCTTCTTAAGTGGAATGGAAAGGAATAAGACCTTCAATTTTTGTACGCTGTGCAAGTGTTTTCAAGGTTATGTTTCAAATAATATGCGAGGTATAATTTCAATAAAAGTTCTTCACAGACGTATTGTTGTCTTAGAGAAAAAGTTGTATGTATTGCACGTAAGAGAGTTTTATTCATAGTATTGGTAATGACACGGAACAACAAGGGAAAAATTATACGAAACGATCATTATACTATATTACAATGATCAAAAATTACATGAAACATAATTGATGTCCTAGAATGATAATTATGTCACATTTCTGTATATTTCGATCAACAACAAATGCAAAAGGAGAATAATTCTAACTAGCTTTCAGAGATAAGTGCTACCAGTTATTCACTCAAAACTTACTACACAAATTTGATAACATCCAAATATTCGCAGCATACTTCATATTCCAGAAATTGCTTTATCGTTTTAAAATCCTGTCATTTTAGAACAGAAATTATATTGAAAAACTCCAATTAATTTTTCTTTTTTTTTTTTAACTTTGCANTGGATGTTGACGAGCCCTAAAGCCCCAAAAAAAAAAAAAAAAAAAAACTTTGCATTTTAATACATGAAGAGTCCATTTAATTTATCAATCACCAATATAATATCTTCTTTGTAGAGAAAATGTACCATGTTTTGTATTTTAAATGGACCTTATACTGGGGCATTGTTATTATATTAAGGTAAACACAATGTGAGTTGAAATTAAACTTAAAATTAACAACGTTCAAAAACTTCAAATTGACAATGTATGTAATGCTCGGTACAATGTCTTTTAAACAAAAAGAAAAAAGCCTTCACGAAAGATTGACAGCTTTTTTGTCAGGGGTAAGAAATTTTGAATGGTAATTAAAACGTCTCTCTTAATAATTTAATATGTAGCATTAGAAAGCAAAGTAATTAATGATAAAAACAAAGGATACAATTAGAAGTTCATTCAGAATCTAATGGAGAATGACAGAGATGACAGAGAAATTATTTTGCACAATTCAAATAAGATGTAAGGAATCACAAAACACATGGAAACAAATATATCGTCTGATACATAATAAAGCTGATATATATATATATATATATATATATATATATATATATATATATA
>NNCF01126033.1:78940-97990 GCA_002313205.1 Laupala kohalensis | reverse complement strand
TTTGAATCCGTCTCTGCCTTAGGGCCCTTGATCGGAATTGATGGGATGGTTCCTTGCTTGCTTCCGGAGAGTAAATTAGTTTATTGTCCTTCACGTGGTCATACGCAGTTTGTACTGTTTTTTTACAATAAATTTTTTATAATTATAATTATTATGTCTTTGGTCGATACTGATGAGATGGTTTGTTATTTACTTCCGCAGGGTAAATTAGTCTATTATCTTCCACACGGAGTGTGCTCTTTGATGCAACTGCCTTTTTGAAAATTATTTATTTACAAATTGATGCATAGGAATAATTTGAATTCATCGATAATATTGAGGAGAGGTAACATTAAGTGGATTTGCACATACTGAATTCAGGAAAAAGTATGAGAGAAAAGTATAAAAATGGAATAAAAACTTTTAATGGAACATTCACGGAGGTTAAACTCAAAATTGTCTGTAGGAAAGTTTTCTTGTTTCTTGTGAGAAGTATGATACATTTTATTCTGGTATTATAGAACGCAATTGATAATTGAGTGTCCGAGAATTTGATAAAACTTAAACACATTTTTGAATATATTTTTTAAAAGTTATATTATCTCACACGATTTTTATCATTACGTAAATTAGTTTTTAACAATACATTTATTTGAATATAAGTTAAATTATTATTTAAATTAAAAATTTGTTACTACCGGGAATATATGTTTGAAATTTTATATTCTAACTTCAATACGATGTTGAAAATTTGGTTTTAGACGTATTAATGTTTCTGTGTAAACTAAACATGTGTTATTTTTTATTATAATATTACATTAAAATGTTATTAATTTATATTAAAAAATTCTATAAAATTAACAGCAAAAATTCTCATATTAGTTGATTTAAAAATCACACAAATGGCTTTTGAAGGCAAATTTTTTTTGTTTATATAGCCGTCAAATTTCTTGAGCTTCATGGTTGGTGAACTTGCATCTGGTCATACGACTTCCATTACAAATGGCAGAGTGTACAATGTATATCCCGTAGCTAAGGCGATAATCTGGGCATGGAATTTGCAGTTAACACCAACGGCCAAACTGGCACTTGAGTAACCTAATCCTCTTAATGGGCTCATCCCACAAAGTGTTGGTTGTGGTGGGAGGCACCGTGACAGAGGACACTCTGGTAACTGATTAAGTTCAGCCTGTCACTTATCTTCACTACACTGATATGGAAGTCATGGTTATTTTTTCTTTTATCACCAGTAAATGATTTGATTAATGCAAAAAGAACTACCTGATGAAAATGCGTTCCATATCATTTAAACCAGCTATAATTGTTGGTAATTATTTTCTCGTGAATTAATTGATATTCATGGTGATGAAGGTCATGGAGTGGACGTATGCATAGGCGATCACACATGGTATTATTTCTGAAAAAAAAAGTTTTTATATGCATTTCATTTATTTATAGTTTTATGGCGAGGTTCAGACCATGAGGTCTGCTCTTCCACTTAACCGTGACATCTGGTGAGGGAATTGCTGGGGATCTTATTGTACCGAATCGACATTCGTCGGGAGTAGGTGAGTTAAACTCCAGTTGAGAACCTCTCTTAGTTCGACCGAGAAGGGTTTGAACCCACGCTCTACCGCTCAAACGTGTCGTGTAAGCGAAGACGTTACCACTAGACAACCGCTGTACATTTAGACAAAAACTTATGGTGTAATTAGACAACATTCTGAACTATATGTTCATGTCTACTGATTGTGTTACTAGTGACCCAATAGGGAGATAAAACCGAAAAAAATAAAATAAATAAACTTACACATTTCATTCAAGCGTTTCAAATATTCCAATGTAATAAGGATATTAGAAACGGGTAGAGTTAGAAACAGAAAGAAATTCTGTTAGGAGAGAAAGTACTTCAATTACGTCTTGCAGCTTCATAGCGGGAAAATTACTAGAGTATGGTTTGGACGGTATTAATTTGGCAGAGCAAATTACAACAACATAAATATCATCCAAGTAAAACTCATTTTCCGCCGTTTTCATTAATCCTCACACCACTGAAATAGTGTCGTAATTAGAATAGCTTTTAAAATGAAAACTTAATTTTTCCAACCCAAATAGTCAATAAAAAATAAGTGTATTTAATAATAACTTACTGATGTAAATTAAACAATGAATGTAGTCCAAACATATACAGTTCTAGAAGGGTCAATTAATACAATTTGAGAAATTTGCTTTTAGTTGAAGTAATAACGAAGTTCCATCGAACAGTATTCGCTTTGTAGTTGGAACGTGGTCTCTGGACACGCGAGTTTCATGATATCTGATAATGCGGGAAGTAACTACATGTGGCACGTTTTGTGGAAAACAGGTTTACATATTAATGCATTCCCAATCCCGAAGGGCTATTATTAGACTCGGGAAACACCAGGATGTTAAGGAAGTGAGTTCAATACCGAATCCCTTTATCAGTGGGAATATATGATTTATGAAATTTAATACAAGTTGTAATATCTACAATTTTTCTGTTAAAACCTCTATAAGATCAAAATTTAGAGGTTTAAAAATTTTAGCATCGGAGGTATGCAGTTTTTTTCATTGAAAATTTTATATCACGTATTTGGAGAATAATTGTCCATGATCTCGAACCAATGAGCTAAAATTTCTTATTTCAGATCCACTTAAGATATAATACACGAATTCCTGATTCTATTTGCAACATAAAAAAACATTATCCTGTTCCACATGTGGAGTCAGTCAGCAAGGTATTTTTAATATTATATTAAAACGTAACAAACTTAACTTATGATATCATCTAACTTACAATATCTTTTTCGTGAAATGAAGACTAAGGTAATTCGTATCTGATTGAATTGATGTGTAATATACCAAATAATATTTTAAAACATAAACATATAAACAAAATTCTATTTAAAATGAGGTTAAAAACGATTAAATGTTTTGTTGCATATTGATGTTTCTCATTTAACTATGTTTACACCTCCTGACTACAAAACATCTTTACGAGATATTGGTATCAACATTAGTACAATCCAGTAAAGAGGAACTACAGGTCTCAATTTTATGACAAAAGTGTCTTAGAAGTTAGATTTTAATTTATGTAGAAGTGTATTAAGATATTAGCTTATTTAATATAGTTAGCGACGTAAAAATTGCGATTTTCTCTCAGCGTTGATGAATTAGTCAGCAATGTTTGTTATAGTCTGGATATTAAGTAGCTCTTGCTTATTCAAGAATTGTTATTTTCAAGTCATCAGACAGTAGAATAATAAAAATTACAGGATGTTCTCAAAATGTTGGTTTATTTATTTAAATTTTATTTCCTTATTTTCATTAATTATCATGTAATTGATTTCAAATTATACCCTTTTTAATGAGTTATCTCATTATGTGTAGTCAGTAAATACACAATTGTTTTGGGGGGTGGGGGAATTTGAAGAATATTATTTGAATGTCTTTAATTTGTTTTGCCATTCACGTCGTGCTATAAAAAGATTTTGTGCGGCACACACATGACAATTTTTCAATTCACAATTACACTTAACCGTGCTTCAGGTACGACCATTAACAAGTACTGTTATTTCTGATCACTACGTGTTTATGTTCACATTTATAGTTACCTTTATAACCAGTGTGTAGCATTTATACCCTCAATTCAGTTACAGAAATACAGAACTCGCAGCGAAAGAATAGGGGAGGGGAGCTTAAGGACCACGTGAAACTTGAGGAGCCAATGCCATCATAGCGAGATTGACGAATCTTCCACTCGGTTTAGACATGTGGGCGTTTTACTCGTGTCAACGGAATCTTCGTGAGTTCAAGTTCGGATGCTGCAACCTACATAAATCGATTTGTAGAACCAGAAAAATGAAACGGAAATGTGAACGGTGACGGAAAGATAGGGTTGATCATTACCCTTCGTCCCCAAGGAGAATGTTTGAAGTTAGCTTTCCATCTGATATAGCAGCTTTTGTCTCGGTGCCATGTAATGACGTCTGGAGTGGATGGAGCTAAGCCAGGTCATCCCCCGCAGCAGACATACGACAACGCCTTACTTTCACTCGATTCGTTAAATCCCGGTACTATAATTTTTTAAATATTTTTGTTGTGGTGTTTCTAAATGGGAAATGTAGCGTGGAAATGGAACGTCATCTGGCGATAGGCGGTAGGATTATTGTTAGTTAGTAAACCCACCCACAACTTTGCCCACGTGGTGTTAGTAGGAGTAGTTAGTGATACTAGGAGTAGTAGGAAGTTGATAGAAGAAGGAGGGTTCTGTTTTCGGTAGACACAGCTACATGAACTGGGATACAAATGTGAAAAGCTACATTTTTTCTTGCCCCACCAACAATTGAACCCGGAGTGACTTGGTGGTGATGCAAGATGCTGACTTTTAAACCACCGGACTGCGCTATCTGTTCTTTCACCGCGGGGACTACAGGTAACTGCCGACGTTTCTGTGATCTACAAATGCCAAACCACTCCTATTTCGCGTACTATCCTTCGCCTCGCCATCACGAACACGTGACTTCTCGTATCCAACGTGACGACTTAGTGTACAAGAACGCTTCAAATCATAAACGAATCAATACTCCGAAACGATGCTTCACCAGAGGACTTCTGTTGCCTGGATACAAAGCACAATGTTTCGTATACCTTTATTTTGCTGTGATTCCATATTCCATGTTTATTCCGTCTCGAGTAAAACTACTCACCCGGCAGCTTCCCTTCGAGTGGAAAGGAACGCGGCTCTCTCAGAATCGAGGTACTTCCTGGAAATCCTCTGTCCCCCAATCCCTTCCAAACACTTCACCATTTTACCCCTCACTCTCCGCATACCCCTTCCTGAGCTCTTACCTCCGCGTACGAGGGAAATCTGCTGACACGTTTATTAACTCACCTCGTTGGAGAAGAGGTGGAAGGAGGAGTGGAAGAGGGAGGGACAAACTAGGGTATGAAGCGGAATCGCCCCGGACTCTTGGACAAACGAAGTGGTACGTCCGTACGTCATAACATTCTGTATTCTAATTCATTTCATTGTTTCTGAACGTAATATTTAATATAATATGTTCCCTCTTAGTAGGTAACTAATTAAGTGTATATGAGTTTTTAAATTATAATTTCAGAATGTAATTTTATTGTATTCATATTTTCCGAAAAGATTTATAATTTACGATAAAGAGACGAAGATAATTTGAAATAAGTATTTCATTGTAACATAAAATATTGTATTGTTGAGAACAGAACAATATTAATTCTCACATTTTATATTATTTTCATGTATATTTATTTAAAATTCGTAAGTAATTTGACAAGAAATCTTTTAATAATTTTTCTTCTTAAAATCTTGAATACTAGTAATTTGACACATTATGACACTTTCAATTACACAAGGGTCAGATTTTTCGTTGAAGACAGATACATAATGAAAATGGATTTCATTACCTTTTAATGCTAGGTACAGATGTAAATAAACAATTTTCAAAATGAAAATTCGTGGTACATATTTTTGGGAATACGTTCTGTTATGAATTTATTCTTTGAAATTGAAGAGACGTATTTAGATTTAGATACAAGAGATACTTTTTGGCTTCTTTCCGATAGGGACAATTGAGACTACCGAAAAATGGAACATTTAAAATAATATTCTGCTACGATTTCCTTGTCATGTTAGGTGGCCTCGCTTGCTTCGTTATGTTTCTTCATTAACTAACTACGGCTCATTATGAACACAAATAAATAAACTTTATTGACAAAAAAAAACAGTTACAAACTACGCATGATTTCGTGGAAGACAATAAACTAAATTGCCCTCCGGGAGCACGCAAGGGACCATCTCATCAATTCCGATCAAGGGCTCTAAGGCAGAAACGGATTTAACATTCAACACACTCCTAACAATAAAAAGAGTTAGAGAGTTATAACACTAACATAATACCAACAAATTTGTATTTAATAAAACACAAAAACAGTCATTTCACAGTACATATTATTATCAAACTACAGATTATTCGGAAAATATTGTTTATAAATCGTGACTATTAAATAATACTAAATTCGCGATTTGTTATTTCAATAGATGCCGCCTTGCTGAGTCTGCATAAATAAATAAATAAATAAATTTATTGTCAAAAAACAGTACAAACTGCGTATGACCACGAGGAGGGAAAAAAAACTATTTACTCTCCGGAAGCAAGCAAGGGACCATCCCATCAATTCCGATCAAGGGCCCTAAGGCAGAGGCGGATTCAAAAATTTCAGCAAAAGTTCCTAGATAAGATAAAAAGTTAGCTGCGAGTTATAATACATATATAATGTCAATATGTTTGTAATTTAACGCAAATATGTTTGTAAATTTACATGTACAAGTTATTATCGAACTATAGATTATTCTGAGTATAGTGTTTAAAAATCATAAGAGTTGAAAAAACACTAAATTCACGATTTATTGTTACAATAAACACGCCCCTAGACAAAGCCTAGAGAACCTGTATAAGAAATCCGCCTCTACCCGAAGGAAAAACGGAGAAAAACCCGGGCCAGGATGGGGCTACAGAATTAATGTACACAACCGTGCCAAAGTTGAGTACACATAAAACTAAATTAATATGAGCCATACGGCAACACAACCATGCAAGAAAATAGTTTTTGAAATTGTTATAAGTTATTTAAAAAGTGCTACAGCAATGGCGTGATAAAGTACAAGACGAATTTAACTTTTATTAAAATCAATAAATTCTTTTACATTGTAGAAGCACTGGTGCAGGAGGTAGTTTTTAACCGCTGATTTGAACAGATTCAATTTCATAATGTCTTTTATACCTGAAAATAACGCGGAATATAACGAACCGATAATCAAACGGATGTAACATTCTCCGAGTATTGAACGATTCGTAATACATGGATGATAATCCTCTTTCCACAACAATTGCATCCTACAGGTTCGCTCCCACAAGAGTGTGCCTGAACTGACCTTCAGTTTTACGCGCTAAACCAAAAAACGTTCGCTTCGTAAGGCACGAAAGTATGGAGTTGCAAAGACGTCAGTCCGCGGTATTTCCGCTGGTCGCTCACCTGTATGTCATGCCCTTTTTCGCGTACATCTCTCGCCGTCGGTGACAATGAAATAAAAACATGACCCGTTTTCAGTAGAGTGAGAGAAGGTCAGCGACATCTTAATAGAGTCAGCTTAGGGAGAATATTGTTAGGTGAGGGCGATGTTTGCATGTTAGGAATATACCAAAAGCGCTTGCGGAGACTGCACCATCGTCTTCAAGGCAGAAAATGGAAAGAGACTTTTCCCATGGTACGATCCTTGTATTAAACATCATTTTAAGACAAATTTTTAGGAATTAAATAAATAGTCAATAACGCAGAAATAATGTACACAGAAAGAACCTTGAATCTCATTCTTCGTTTACTTTCATGCACAAAACCTCGTCTTGTTCTACTCCAACTAATGACGTGGAGAAACATTACGTGGTTCAAGAAGCGTGCTCTCACGTAGCATAAATCGCAACCTTGGTATTCTTACGCAAGTCATATGCGAGCACTTGAATAGCGACCGATGCACGTGGCTCACTCCGGGGATTCACCGAGAGGGAATCCCTGTCTCAAGAGCAAAGGGAAATTAACAGAGTTTCTCCCTCCAACTAGTTTCGCGAACCTGTTTGTGCGTCGGCTGCGACGGACACAATATTAGGATACAACGTGGAAATGTGTATGTGAGTGAGAGAGAGAGATAGAATTATGATACACAAATAGAGATGAGAAAACGAGAGCAGCCCAAATATATTCCGAAAAGAGAATAAATGTAAATTGGCAACAGTGATATGTCAAGTGTTTCTGTACGACGAAGGTCATGGGAAAATTATATTATTTTTACATTTCGGGAAGAAAATTGCTGAAAACATTTACTCACCAAAAGGTCAATAGAAAATATTTATCGATCAAAAATTTAAATTTTAAATAATTAGAAGCTGTTGTATAATGAAAATTTGTTTTATTTTTGTATATAATGTACATGGATGTATTCTTGATTGTCATGTACATCGAACAACCAAATACTACGTAGGATTTTCGTAGTTACTCAGATACACAAGTTAAAACCATTTCACTTCTCATAATTTAAATAGAATAATTTTCATCAATAATTAGAGCAACTTTCTATATCTTTTTGTAATTTACATCTTATTGCGACTAATATTGTCTCTATAGCAAGTGCTTCTGAAGAATAATATTGTCACTGCAAGAGGACTTAAAATTAAAAATGACAAATAACCGTATACAATGATACTAGTCGATATGCGTAACTGATTTTTTGTTTCTACTAAGTACCCGAGAATGACGAATTAGTGTAGTTGCTTCAACGGCTCATATGTAAGAGTTCTACTACAGACAGGCTTGCTGACTTCAATTATCCGTTTCCTCGATGTAAACTTTACATGTGTGTAGAAAGTGCACATGAACTGTGAATCTCTAATTTGCTCTCTCTTTATCGGACTATAAATGAGTTCACAAACATACATCTCTTAACATTGCAGTTAACCACATCGCCAAGTAACAAATTAATTACGTTATGTTGAATGAAAATGGAAGATCGGTCAGAGATTCCAACTCGGGACTTTCAGCTTAACGCGCTTAAGCGCCACTCCGTTCGCCTCTAGGTCTAGACTACCAACGCAGTTCGTACGCGCATCAGCGCGTTAAGCAGAAGGTCTCGAATTCGAATCTAGGTCGCGTCTCGCATTTTCGTTCTACATAACATAAACAATAAATGAGTGTTGACAATGAGGTCTATAAAGTCTATAGTGAAATGTTTCCAATTTTCTTCAAAGTAGCCGAAAAGAAATTTTAGTTCAATATTGTTTCTCATTCCTCGTCAATATGGAACCATGACAGTTCGATAAACTCAATGATTTCCAGGGATAGCTTATGTGTGGATGTTATTCAAGTGAAGATATTTTGTACATTTACTTGCTTTGCTCGATTTAAGAAGATATTCCATCTATAAATTGGGTGACAACTGATTTACAACGGGTAAACTAACAATTTGATTGCCTTTAAGACTATTTTTTTCATTTCTTTTATATTTTCAAAGGTTATGACTTATAAAATAAGATCCAGTTAACAACAATTTTAATTTATTACCGTTAGTCATATTATGATGATTTTTTCTACATATATTCTGCAGATTTTAGTACATTTTTATTTTACAGCTTCAATATTTTCAAAAAGTTCACATTTATTCTGGAACTGTTTGAAACGTAAAAACTAATGTGTATTTTATCAGTTCTTTTGTATTGTATTACCATTGTTTCTATTTAAATCAATACTGTATTTCGTGTGTGGTTAAGTGTAAAAGAAAGCTTACGTCTTAACTTCGCCACCAATAGAATATTTCTTCTTCAAGCAGATAATCCTGTCACTAGGGTCTACAACGCAAGAACAGTGTGTCTTTTTCGTTACATCTTGCAGACGTAAAGTCCTTTAAAGTAGCGTTATTCTTTCTAAAGACGTGAGTTGAAAAAGCTCAAGAGTTGAGCTGGTCTCTATTTGTTTTAAGCGGTAGAAAAGTGGAATACGTAATTATGTATGTCTTTCCTAAGTAGTTTCCTCTGCTAGGGCTTTATTTTTTGACATGCGCCGCTGTAAGACTGTTGTAATAGGAAAGGAGGTACGTACAGTACATACGTTGTCTCAAGTCCGATTATACGGAACATTAGTTATATTTTTGTGGTGTGTATTAAAATGTATCTCACCAAATGAAATAGAACAAACGAAGAAAACAGAAATTAGAAATGTCTATTTTATGTATGAAAATAATAATTCAAATACATAATAAATCACAAAGTTAAATCCGTCTTGTACGTTATCAAGCCAATGATGTAGTACTTTCAAAAAACTTTAACCAATGATGTAGTACTTTCAAAACTATTATCATGGTTGCTTATGTTGTATCATATAATTCATATTAATTTAGTTTTACGTGTACTCAACCTTGGCACGGTTGTGTATACTGACTCTGTAGCCCCATCTTGTCCCGGGTTTTTCTCTGCTTTTCCTTCAGGTAGAGGCGGATTTTTAATATTTTTAATATTTAACACTATTTTTCGAATAATCAATAGTTCGATAATAATTCGTACTTGTGAAATAAATTTTTTGGGTTAAATTACAAATTTGCTTATATTGTTAATATTATAACACGTAGTTAATTTTTTATCTTAACTAAAGGTTTGCTGCATTTTTTAATCCACCTCTGCCTTAGAGCCCTTGATCAGAATTGATGGGATGGTCCCTTGCTTGCTTCCGGAGATTAAATTTGTTTATTGTCCTCCATGAGGTAATATTGCTTTATTCACAATAAAATTGATTGATATATTTAAATATTTATTGATCGCAACATTTCAAAAGTTTCACAATTTCGAGTTGTTGATGACGTTTATAAAACATCACAACTACTGAAAATAACTCTTTGATTTTATGGTAAAGTCATGAAGTTATTATTTCCTATCGCGGGGGCCAAATCGGTTTCAGTATGACGCTAATCCCCCACAATCCATTTTTACTGAGATCGAGAAGTTATGAAAAAGGTGAGTCCATAGGAACACCTTAGTACATATTGGGACACCTAGATCATTGTTGTTTGACATATTCTTCCCCTTGTGCTTATTGTCATAAGAAAAAGTTTTCTTAAGACTCTTAAGAATTATAAACATACAGTGGTCTTTTTTTAATAATCTTGTACACATCCCCTCATACCTCTACCTCTGTAAACTCAAAAAACTATGTTTAAATAAGTATTACACAATAGTTCCTGGGTAAGGGAAGTGAAATGGAAAATATGATGAGTTCATGCATATATATTTATCTTCTACTCTGAAATAACGAAATATATTGGTCCAACTTATGAAATAAGCTTTTTGATAACTTTCAAGATTTCACGTATAAACAGAGATCTAGTATATAATGATATCCAAATCTACAAAACTACATCTGATAATAATTTCATTTCCAGGAAATTTCATTGGAATTGCAGGGAAAGCTTCTTAGAATAGTCGTAACACAATTTACGGTGAAATTGCATTCACTTCAACTTCTATGACATTTTTGTAAAAAGAAAATGTATGAGAAATATAAGAAAAAAGAAGTACCTTTTTAAAATGAAAAATAGGTCACTATTCGCTCCCCTCTCCATAGCTTAATACTCTCCTGGGATAAAGTCCTTTAATTGAACCAAATTAGTAATTTAATTCAATAGCTTTGATTCATACAAATATAGAAAATGGAAAGAACAATTTCAGATACAAATAATAGAGAGATATTGTAAGAGACAAGTATGACAATGTTGAGAGGAAATTCAAATTATAAACTAGGGGTGAAAATTCATCAACACAGAAACTTCCTCCCCTCACTCCCCTAACATAATTGCATTCGCCTTTCTCCATGCTCAACAATAGCCGTCGGAGACGTAGCAACGCGAAAATGTTCGCTCAGGATCCGGAAACCACGACCTATTTCTCTACAAGGCGAAACCCCTTCTTCCCCTCTTCCTCCTTAATATCTCGCGGTATCAGCCCCGCTTCCGTAATTGGTCGGCTGTGAGTTCTGGAGGGCAAGGCTGCCGCTTTTCACCGGTCAAAGGCACGCGCGTACATTTGTATGTAAATAAACGCGTTTTCATCTCGCGAATGGAATCTGCATGTTGTGTGCTGTGCGGTGCGGTGCGGTGCGGCGCGGCGCGGCGCGCACCGCTTCGAGCCCCTCGCTTCTTCTATCAACGTATGCCGACGCTTCGAGGGATACAGGGGGTGGGAGTATGTTAACGTGTACTTTTGATATGTCTACAGTGGAGCAAATGCGCGAGATTGGATGTGTGTGTGTGAAAGAAGGAAACGAGTGGATATATGCTTTGTGTAATTCTTGGTCAAATCAATACTTTTCGGAAATTGTTAAATCTCAAGCATAATCATATGTGCACCAGATTTTTCGATTCTCTTATGCGTCACTGGACGAAGTAAATCACACAAAAGATGTATCGTACTTTAGAGCATTAAAATATGTTTCTGCGAGTTTGTATTACTAAATATTAGACCTTTTCCTTTATAATATCATTTAAATATTTAAAATGTACTTAAATAGAAAACGCTTTCTTTTTAAATGAAATCAGTGACGCGTGTGCTAAGAAATAAACAATATTCATAGGGCGAGTTACGTAATGTTCCATTGTATAATATCGTTTGCTATTTATTTTTTTGATTTCCTGTTTACATTGTCAATGCTAAATATGAAATCGAGTGAAAATTATATATGCGACTAGAAGATATGAGGGAAAGTAGAATCTGACACATTACTCAGGTAAATAAAATAGTCTAGCTACATAAAAGTAAACATTCATATTTTCACACGGGATATAGGAATATAGGTTGACTAGTAGCTATTCATTGCGAAGATTTACACTGTCACCTGATTATATCAAAAAGCAGCCGTCACAACGTCGTTAGAGTGAATAAAAATCCTGTTTATCTGCAAGGTCATATAATGTATCTAAATTACAAAAATTATTTTATCGGTGAATAAATAGATTATTATTATGTCAAAGAGTGTTTTGCCAAAGCACGGACTACTGCATCAGAGTAATTTTTCCCAGTTTTTAAGTCATAAATTGGCATGAAATAGTCGTAGAACCTGTGATATTTTGCTGTAAATTTTTTATAGTTATTTTGTTTTGTATCTATTACAAACATTATATACCGAGGAAAGGTCATTAAAAAAATCAGTAATGAAAGTCAGTAAGTTGATGTTTTACATCTTTAATATTGTTATTTGCGTGTTGGTCTTTTCACTGAGATACATCATAGTTGCTAAGGTTTTCGCAAAATTTTTGGAACAAAACGGGAAAACGAAAGGGAGCTGTTAATTTGAGTGGTTCTTCAAAAATAAATTATTGGAATTTTGACGGAATATCCCTCCATTTTCTTTTATATCTTAAAATAAGACTTTCAGAAAATATTCATATTTTTAAAAGAAAGGTTGGTAGTAACATCGAAAATATATTTTTAAAAATCTGGGTATTTCATACAAGTTTTTTGTAAGTCAAAATACCAATTTGGGAGGGTGCCCCGTCGAAGTTTTTAAAGTTACTTTTTAAGAACCACCTTACTGTTCATCTAACGATGGTTAATAAGAAGGCGCTGCGGAGTGGGTGTATGATTTCATTAAAATAACTGTGGTTATCCACAAAAATTGACAAGAAAATCTTTATTCATTATTGCTTTATCTATTTCAGGTCCTATTTCACAATGTGGTGAGGTCAATCTCTACTTGATCGCCTTATTTGTTTCGGACAAACGAGGAATTGGGAAGGAGAGATGGTGGGTGGCTTAGGAATCTAAATTACTATTGGTCTGAAATAGGGGAGGAAAATTTTAGTTGAAAACATTACTCAGTTCTGGCGAGTGGGGAATCAAATCTTCACACTTCCACTCACCAGTGCAATACTCACAGTACAAACCAGTGCACACACTAAGTCTGTCCGTATGCGCAAATCTTTCGGTCTGTGATAGCTTTATCGGTAAAAACTCTCGGTGCCGGAAGAGGTGTGTATGCAGTTTGAGATTGAATAGTTACGTAATTTTTTCAGTATAATTTCAATATTTTTTTCCATATTACATAAGAACTTATACCTACGGCAAAAACAAACTATAATGTTTTTAACGTTGTATTTGGACTGCCTCCTCCAAATGACCAGATCTGTGATCTCTGACTATAACACAATCATAATAAAATTTTCTTGACAAAATGGATTTTTAATATATTCTCGAACTTGCCGAGTATATTAATTCTCAATTGCATAATTTTCAATTGGGTTGGAAAAATTAGCTATCCGGAAACGTTAAGTTTAAGCAATGAATAGAAAATAGAGCTATGTAAAGAGCAGTACACAATAATTCATTAACGTTCTGTTTGCATGTGTATCCACACATCACTGCATTTACTGTGTTATCTGTTGGAAAGTAAAAATATATATTTTTAAATCTCTCGTGTAAAATATGATTAGATGTAAAATATTTCTTTAGGAAGCAATGAGCTACATATGCAGTTACATTAGAAATCACAGAAAGGTTTAATATTTAGGAATGCCGACTTCTCTTTTAAGACACGCGTAAAATTAAATCTTAATAATTAATTCTTCAATCTTGGGAGAAAGAGGAATGTGAATATTTAGGAAAGAAATTCCAGCGAAGATAAGATATTTCGACATTGAAATACTTGCGGCGAGTGAAAGTATGAGTTAATACACTGCAATAAGAAGAAATTGCACGCAAGGCGAGCCCCGGAATTAGCACGAAATATTAGGTTAGAATGAGTTACGCAGGCAAGCAGAATGAGTGGAGGAAATAAACGAGGAAATATGAGGGAAGGTAAATTATACAACGGGAGTCATTTAAATCGCTACATTTTTAGCACCACAGGGTTAAGGAGAATAATAATGTTTGAGGAAATTTAATGAATCGGTAAAGTGTAAATTTTTTAAAATATAATCTTTGGCATGAGAGTATATACAACGTTAGATGTATCCTGAACAGATATCTTCATCCTTGCTATGAATGTTATAAAATTCGTGTAAAATACTGATTTAATTAATCGCATTGTTTAGTTACGTATTGGCGAAAACTGATGAAAAACAAATATATCATATATTTCTGTTTGTATTTTCACATTGAGCAACGTGTGAGGGCTGTCACTCACAATGTAATGCGCACTGAGTAAAAAGCAAAGCGTTTTTAGTGTTGGCGCTGTCATTAGAAATACTCATAAAACCTTATAATTAAAATTTGAAGTAGTTTCACCCATGTTTGCAATGATACTTCTCAACAAAAGTAATGTAGTGATAAATATAAAGAAACCCACGATGATATTTTAAAAAAACTCGTATACTCCCTTGCTTGCTTCCGGAGAGTAAATTAGTTTTCTTTCTCTCCACGTGGTCATACGCAGTTTGTACTGTTTTTTGACAATAAATTTATTATTATACAGATTACAGAAAATCGACCATACAATTATTTCCAGTATTTTTCTAAGAAAAAGGTCGTTAACTAAAAGAATTCTTGTTTTTCTTCGTTGAGCATATAAATTTTCATTAGCGGTCACAAGAAAATTTTCTTCCGATTGTACGATATTTTTGATACAAATTTTCTTCCGCACACGAGCATACGTCTTACTCCAATCTGATTTAGATTGTTGACCTTATAAAATACAGTAAACATTTTACCTCGTGCGTTCATATGAACAAATCACAGGTTATTTACAATTTATGTAGAGTTTCAGCGTACCGAACACAAGCTTTACTTGTTCTATTTGTTTAGAATTAAGGTTCAATATTGATGTTTCAGGAGAGATACTTGAAGGTGAACACCCTGTTCTTTCGATATACGCAATATTTCCTTCATACAAGTTGGTCCCAATGGAAAAATTCGTACACGCAGTTAAAGAAGGAAAAATATTAAGAGAATTTAAATGTATGAAATTGCTGTCAGCGTTAAAATAATTGATCTACAAATACCTTTGATAATATTAGTAAATGCGATAACTATAAAGAACTAAAAAATGAGATATTAATAATAGACAAATAATAATATTAACAATACCATTAAAGCTATTTTCGATTAACATCTGTAGAAAGAACGACCTGAGTGAAAATAAAAACCATTACCAATGTATTACCACATAAGAAAAGAAATCGTGTTAAAATAGCATGGCAACAGTTCTTAGTAGTTACGAGTCCTAAGAAATTCGTATGTTCGGGCACACTATTATTCAACATTTATACAACATTTGGGCATTAAGTTAATATTATAAAATACACCAGAAATTAGTCAGAAAAGTTTAATATGATTTTATTAGTTATGCTTAACGCTTACGTATTAAATATTTATTTTCCAGTTTCATTTCATTGTTCAAGAAGTAATGTGAAATTATAAAAAATCATCTTTTTAAATTTGTCCTTGTTTCACATTGTGACGCTATCACTGGCTATTGTATATTATTCACTGGAAGCACCCCGCGTAGAAACTATATGTGATGTATTCTGTCCATGATCACTTACAAAAACATGACATATTGCGTACAATCTAAGTTTAACTTATGTTGTTTAAAGTGATTTTTAATGAGAACATTTAATCTACTTCTCAAAAATACATTTATAAAAATATACAGTATTAAAAAAGGGAATCCTACGATTTCGTGGACAATTATCCAACCTTATTCAGTCTGAGTACTTGGATGTATATTTTTTAGAAGCACTAAAAGTAACACAAAGCAAAAGTATTGCGAAAGTATATACTTACATAATAACGGCTGAATTTTGGAGTTCCTCTAAAACTAATAGTGATAATAAATTAATTAAGCAAGCAAGGGTCCATCCCAGCATTAACCTATGTTTATTATTTTCACGAAGAAATTCCAAAAATTGTCATTAATACTATATTAAGTCGGTTTCACCAAATTTCGAAAAGAAAAATATAAATTTCGCTTTTGTGACGGTTTTGATCGATTGCTTTTCTATTTATCCATCTGACATTTTTTCTCTTTTTATAGGTCCTTGAATTCACTTTTTTTCTGGATTAGGATGATATTCAAAGTGATTTACTGGTAATTCTTCCTTGTTTAAACCCTGATGAGCAATTAATTGCTGAGGATTAGCCATTTGAATGTGCGATTTATCTCCAAGACCAGCGATATAATACACTGTCCTCGGATGTTTCGTGGCCATTTGTATTGTGGGTCCGGATCTGCAGAGAATATATGCGTTCCCCTTTGTTGAGACTGTATACCGACGTCATAAGCAGCAAATCTGTGACATAGTTCCGCTCCTCTCATTGACAAAGCTATAAACTTCATCCACGTTAAACCATATTACCTCTAATTAACCATTACTATGTGCATTAGCGGTTTATTCACAATGCCAAATAGATTTTCTCATACAGTTATGTAAATAAAGAGTGTTTTACTTAGTGTATATTGAAAATCCCATGCTTTTCATTTCTTTTTCATTACATAGTTACAAAGGAAACATTAAGATTTTTCTGAAAAATGAATGATCAGTTTTTCTGAACATGATTCTGATTTTTGTTGATGTTGATTTCATGATCCCTCTTTATCTTTATTGCAAATAAACGTCAACATTCTATATAACAAGCGCCTGGAGTTACATGATTTCGAAGAAACAAAACCTGTATCAGAAAAATGGAAGATAAGATCTAAAAGTTTAGTATTTCGAACAGCTTTGAAAATGTTTCAATTTTTTTAGTTATCGTTGTTTTAATAGTAGAAAATATTTTCTCTTTATTAAGATAAATAGACATGTCTCAAAAATAAAAGTATGTAAAATGGAAACCCAATGTATTTTTAATAATATTTTAGTCTTATTTAAATATTTAATCAATTATGATATTTGACAGTAAATTTCTTATCTGAATAATTTTATTCGTATCAAAATATTTATATTTACTAATCTCAAATGAATAGATCTAAACGTATTTTGGCAGACCTTGCCTTTTTATGTGTGATGATAACACTCGAAGACCTTAACATTGATGTTGCTACGCATATATGTTCAATGTCCATTGCACACAACTACTACATGTATTTGAAACCTGGATTACTGATGTGTATGGTAAATGAATGCGTTGCATATTTGTCTTTGCTCACTAAAAATAAATAAACACAAACTAACGATTTAATTATAAATTTAATTAAGGGGAGCCGGAGCGGCCAATCTTCTCAATGTTAATTTAGTAAATACTAGGAACACTTTCTCTGAAATTAATAAACATATCTTTCTAATTCTTTCACTGTATATTCAGTAATACTTTTTACACAAAGTTATAATATAATGTTTAGAAATAGTTATTAGTTTTTGTTGTACAATGTTTTAAAATAAGATACTTAATTTACTTTTCAATTTCTTTTTAGATTTACTTCAATAACTTTTGTCTCTTAACGAATTTTTTCAATTTGTTATTAAAAGAAAGAAGAGAGAACAAGCAATATTGTGTAAAAAATTCAATGCTCTATTATTTTTAATTTTTGGGAAAATGTTCCTTAAATATGAAAATTTGTAAATTATGGATTTTAGAGTTTTAAAGTTTCGTAGTGCATTCCTGTCCCATATCGTAGATAATCGGCTTCTTCTTCTTCCTGTAGTTACAATTTCCTTTACAAAGCTCTCTTACCACCTTTTGTTGCATTTTTAAGTCTTTCCCTCTTTTTGCTTCACCACTTAGCCTCTCTTTATCTATCTGATCCATTGCGGAAGTAATGTTGTGACCTAGTTGAAAACCTAAATGTTTTAGAACTTCAGTTTTTGGGCCATATAAATGCACTTAGAATCCACCTAGAATAATGAAACTTGGCCTGTTAAATTAAGAAAACATCTAAGTTGGTAATTATGAAAGAAATCTATAATTTCGTCAGTTTGGCCTATTCCGACTCCCCTTAAATATTTTTTCGTGGGTTGGTATGCCTAATTATGAGTTCTATGATAGCGAAGGATAAAAATTGGATGCAAAATTTACAGATACAGATGTTGCAAGATGAGAGAAGCATCGTACGTGAATTTTTACTTCATTTCATTACGTTGTATTACACTTTTTCGTCTCATCGAAATCTGTATCAACGAAAAAATAACATCGACCATCCTCACGCACACCTGAATAATTATTGTTATGGGGGGTGTTTTGCAACCCTTGCTAAACTGCGTAGTATGTCTTCTCCCCTTGAAGAGGAAGCAACGTCAGGGGCTGACTGAACATTGCAACGGTGGCAGCGGGTGGGATCCGAGCCGTCAGCCATTCATCACAGAGGTTGCGAGAGTGGCCGCAAATCCGTTGACGGCGCTGGAGTCGCTACATACGAGCGCTGAGAGATCTTTCCTCCAACAGAGCGGAGTAGTATATAAGAAAAATAGACGAGGTCCAGTAGTTCTATTTGCCGAAACTACAACATGTTTAATAAAACCACTATAGTTTAATTCTATTTCTTACACACACACTT
>NNCF01126033.1:30552-73465 GCA_002313205.1 Laupala kohalensis | reverse complement strand
AGACAGATATACAACAAATGTTTGGTCACATATATTTCAATCAATAGTGAAAAATAATAAAGTTAACGTTATAAAACGTGCAATTACCTGTGTTCCATTTTATTTTGTCTCCAATCAATAAGGAAATTAAATGAACAAGATTTCGTATTTAACGTATACATGCATAGATTTTTAGAAAATTGAAAATTTACTGAGATATGAATTTTCTGAGACGTTTTATAGAGTTTGAGGTTTATACAAAAGTAACATGGATGTATGGATAATGTTTATTAATTTACTTCAGTTAACTTCAGTTCGTTTGTTCTTTTGTTTCGGTTTAACTTAAATTAGAATTGTTGCAAAGAAAAGTTTACATCACACTTCAACATCGCATGCAAAATTTTAAGCTTCTAAAATGGTAGAACTGGAAATCTAAATTTTTTCCTTTATAGCAAGCAACAATTAGAAATTAAATTCTCATGCAAAGAAATTAGATTCTCTTTAAATAAAAATCTTTATTTGCAACATACGAAAAGATATTATCATGTCTCCTAATTTTCATTATTTTATTCTCTGATTCAAATTTCCTGAGACATATTTATGTCTCTGTGAGAGTGAACACGTAGGTGATTCATTTGAAGGACTGAGATCAATTCACAAAGAACTAGTAGGATAATTGTGAAAAAAAAAAGAATTTTCATTCTAGCTCACGAATAGCTATATTACATTATATTTTGTGGTAATAGGATTCATATCCGAGGTTTAAGCTTGAGTTGGCCAACGATTTGCCCTTCGACAAATGTCACAAGCAATCTAGGGCAGCAGAGAACGAAGTTTTCATTGCAGTACAAGTAAATGGGAAATTTAGTGTGATATTGAAGCTTATGTAAGCGGAAGGAGGTAGGAGGTGGGTGATTGGCTATAGTTAGTACGTGGACCGGTTAGCTGGATTTACCAACAACTTGGCTCACGTGGAGGGGTTAGTAGTAGTAGTTTGTAATAGAGTTATTGATACAAGGAGGAGGTGGATAGATGAAGGACGGTTCGATTTTCAGTATTCACAGCTATATGAACAGGAACATTAATGTGAAAAGCTACAATTTTCTCTGGTCCCACCGGGAATTGAACCCGGGATGAATTGGTGAAAAGCAAGAACGCTACCACCTGAGCTACCGGAGGCATAGAGAACGAAGTGGAGAGTAGAGACTCGAGAACCACCACCCTCCCTACTGCTTGGGTATCAAGTAGGAATTCAAACAGTGCTACTAATTAAGCAGAGCAAATAAGTCAAAAAGGATTATTGCTGAAGTTTTTGAATCCGCCTCTGTCTTAGGACCCTTGATCGGAATTGATGGGATGGTTCCTTGCTTGCTTCCGGAGAGTAAATTAGTTTATTGTCCTCCACATGGTCATACGCAGTTTGTACTGCTTTTTTGACAATGAATTTATTATTAATATTATTATATTATCAACACATTGGAGAGAACGGTTAGGGAGGGGCTATAGTGCGTACGGGAGACCGATGTGTGTAGACACAAAATTTTCGATTTTGACTATAAGTTTCGTTTCTTGGAAGTAAGCGCCGCGGCGTCAAGTTCATGTCATAGAAAGAAATACATACATTATATATCCATACTAATATATAAATGCGTAACGCGAAAACGTGTCTGTCTGTTTGCTACCTGATCAAGACTAGACCACTGAACCGATCATGATGGAATTTGTCAAGGAGATAGTTTAGATGTCCATGATGAACACATGTTAACTTCTATTTTTTAAATGTGTTATATGAGATAGAAATAGTTTTTCACAATAAATGTCGTTAAAGTAGGGAAAGATGAGTTATATTTGCTTACGCTGCCTAAACGGTTAGAAATAGGTGTCAACTGCGAATGACAATATAGTTTAACTCAAATAGTTCTACAAAAAGTCCACGATAGCATATGTCTGTCTACAAAAATTAACTTAAATTATCGATAAAACGTTATTAAAAACAGAAGTATTAAATTACTTCAATTTAAGAGAGTAGTTTAAGAAGGAAAAAATAAATCATCATACAATTTATTGGAATTTTTGTTTTGCGCATTTAACAAAGATAAAAATGTCTTTAAGTTGAAAATTTATGACGAATAGTTTAGATTTTACAAGAATTTTAATGAAATATTGCAGTCGTGTCGTGCCTCGGAAACGAAAATTCGACCGATGCGGCTCCCGTGTGATGGTGTAGTGTATACAGTCAAGTTTTGTACTAAACTTTTACATTTGACAAATTAGAATGTTCTACATGTTTTTAAAAACCAGTAAGTAAAAGTATTTTCATCTTACAATACAGATAGATTTGATTTTTTCCTGAATGAAACAAGATTCGTCTAAGAAAAATCCCGAGCAAAGCAGGGTAATCAGCTAGTATTTTTATATTGGTATGGAACTTATTAAAAAAAATGTTACGGAGCGAACATGCTCACCTGTTTCAAAACTCCCAGTGACGAGGTAAGTTGAAACAGGGACTAAGGTGAGTTAAAAATTATGTAAATGGAGGTTTCAAAGTTTATAAAAGGTTATTTTTTAAAATCATTATTTATTATGTGTAAGTATATAATCATAATTGTTTCAATTTTTTTGAGGTCATCAGCAATAACTAACACACAGTTCCTATTCTTAAATTATTAATGCACGTTCTAAAAATTCAACAATTTTCTAAATTTTAAGAATTCAACAATTCTTGATCATAACTTATTTATAAGAAAGATAAACAGTCCTGAAATACTTAATGTGCTTTAAATTACAAAGTTATGTAAAACGTTACATTTGACATCCTTGAGGACATAAAATATATGGTAGGCATAAAATAAAAGTCTTCTAATGTTTCACGCTTTTTCATAATAAATTTTACAAGTAATTAGAAAACTTACATGTGGAAGAAAAGTATTTATTTGTAAGAATAAAATTATAAATTATAGTATTTAAAATCTTAATAAATCAGAAAGCTTTTAAAAATATAGAAATTCACCTCCGGTTGGTTTATGATGAGTCCAATTTTTACCTTTAACTGTTTTTCGTACACATTATTTGGCATTTCATTGTAAAAATTTAAATATTGTGCTATTATAATGATCATTAATAAAACTGATGAGAGTTAAAACAAGCGAGATAAGTAGAAAAAAATAAGTAGAAAAAATGTAAGTAGAAATAACAACAACTGAGGAACAAACGAGATATTTTTTTTGACTATTCACAATCAGCCAATAACTGAGATGCACTTCTCTGATGAACCAGTTTAAATATCTGGATGGGTTTTGGGAAAATTTTGGAAACAAAAGATCGACGGGAATTATCAAAACTATTCAGCTCTTCACCTACATTATATTTGATAAACGAATATCAATTTTAATTATTGTTGTAGTTTTTTTTTGCTTAAAATTACAAACATATTGACATTCTATTAGTATTATAACTCGCAGCCAACTATTTATCTTATCTAGGAACTTTTGCTGAAAATTTTTTGAATCCGCCTCTGCCTTAGGGCCCTTGATCGGAATTGATGGGATGGTCCCTTGCTTGCTTCCGGAGAGTAAATTAGTTTTTTTTCCCCTCCACGTGGTCATACGCAGTTTGTACTGTTTTTTGACAATAAATTTATATTTATATTCTGTTCATTATAGTAAATTATTGTACAACGAATTAAAATATCTTCCATTAATACCTTGTGAGGTGAACTCTCTGTATATACTTTTCTGCTCGTCTTACATAATCGAACAACTATCCACACGTCTCTTATTACTATGGAGATGGGATTGGCAGCGCTGTACTCTACCACTGCGCGTTCGGACATCACATCCTCAGAGTTGGCTAATTTAGTAATGTTCTATTTTCCAATTTTTTTTATTTCAAAGATATTTCGTGGAAATGCTATATACAAAAAAAAAATTGATAATCCTCAAACTGGGGGTGGGAAAATGATCTGAAAGCGGAAACAAATGGGAAGTGTCATTTTAACTGATTGGCTGGTAAATAATGTTTTAAAAGCAGAAGTCGATAACGACAATCAGTGAAGAGAAAAACGTTACACACTGCAAACACAACTAACCCTTAAGAAAAAGTCTCCTAAACAGATGTCTTTGGACGCAGAGCATTTGTATTGAATACGCTGAAGCATATTCAAAATCAGACAACCTGCAAAATGGCCGCAATAAACCGAGTGTATTCATAAGTTTGGGCAAAGTTGGGTAAACTTTATATTTGAAACTACTGCAAATCAGACAATGACTATGATGATAGCTCAAATGAATTCTTGAAACCAACGTATTATAGGCTCATATTTTGTAGAAAATACGTCCCAACTTAACAAAAACATAAATATATAAGATGTATTTTATTGTTTCACATATTTTGTATAACAAGTGACTCCATCTAGTGGAACAACATACTCGGTAGATTTAAAGATTTTAATACTTTGAATGACCGTTATGTAATTGTTTTCAAAAGATATGTTTAAGATATTCAATAATTATAATAAATTTCAAAATGTGTTTCGTTAAAGTACACTGTAACTTTTAAGTTTTATTGTGTAGTTTTTTTTAGTTAACTCTATTAATTATTGGCTATGGTTAATTTGGTTTTTTAATATTATAAATATTGTAACAGATAACCCGTATCACCCCTATTTTTAAAAGCGATTTAAATATATACCAGTTAAAGTGCAACGGGCTATAAACAAGGTGCATTGAAGTAGAATAAATTCAAATAAAATTTAATATTCGATTCGTCAAGCAGAGTCACCTTTTTTACAGTCCATTTACGTTTCCTTCATATTTTATTTTCATGAATATTTTGGAAATAAAATATTCTCCTCCACTATAATCAACCTCTTAATTTTGCATCTATGACAGCAAAATAAACCCTGAACATCTGTGCCGGGCAGTTCAAAAACAACTTGAAAAATATTCTCATGAACATTTTCAAGTTAACATAGAATCGAAATCTTCAAATTTATTATCTCCCTCGCTCATCATTTTGATATTTGTAATGTGACTCGTGGATAAGTCTCTTTCTATTAATATTCCACTGCACAGCATACTATGTCATACAACCAAGGTATGCATTGTTTCCAAAATCCCGAACGTCCTCGTAACGTCATGCAATCCACAGGTGAGCTATATCACTCGTCATAATTGACAATAACGCGCATATTCTCCACTCCATTAGAATCTGTTTATGAGCCTACAGGGCACGTAGGGCGTTCCACGTGCATCAGAGGCCTTGATTGGACAACAAATGTCTAAAAACACTCCACCATCCCGTGGTGTACCGCCAAGAATAATAGTCAGGGAATGCCATGCATAGTGAATGTTGATGCAAAGCGATATTTGCGACGATGGGCGTATTCAGTTCAGTCCTTTGACAATGTATACAAAAAAAAGAAGAAGAGAAAAAAGAAAAAAAGAAAGAAAGCACTGGTCTGCAAAAATATCACAACTGGGAAGAGCACCCCCATTACAACAAAGGCTATTAAAAATATGCATGAAGAATAATCGCTTGCATAATGCACTATATAATTTTGAATTTATTAATTACCAAAGAAATATAGACTCAATGATTACATTAAGTTAGCAATCCTAAATTATCGAATGTATTCATATTATTAACTTCAATTTAAGTATTTGCGAAGAAGCATGAAAATAATTTTTGAAACGACACCGTAGGAATGCATGATATGCAATCAAGTACCTCGGATCGGCAAAATACGTTATGTATTGATACAAAGTTTATTTTATTATATAATCCTATGTCTTTACAACACTTATCTTGAATTTATAGTGTCTGAAATTTCGTAAATCAATTATTTAAATCAGAATTTTTCTATTAAAGTTTCTTTTTTACTTTTTCATGCCCAATTGAATAATATGAATTATGTATGTTAATAAGTCAATTATTAACAATAATTTGTTAATTTGTATAAATTTAATTTTTATATAAGACTATATTGCAGTAGAAAAATTCTGTATTACTGTATAAAAACAGTAATGCAGGATATTTAGTTTTTTTTTAAATTTCTTCTTAAGCACTAATATTGATTTGCTTTATGAGTCCACTGTTCAAAAAATATGTTTCTTATAACCTCTATCTTCATTACATGTTGATGAAAGATGTCAAATTATTCTTTACTGTTTATTAAGTATTCCTCATTCCTCAAAGTCAGCACATCAAATCTGGAATAACTTTTTAAGAATTCTGCACTCTCCGACCCACATAGTTTAAAACCATATAATATATGTGCTGCTGTTTCCTCACAATTCTAAAACCCACCAGTTTTATCCTCAATTTTCCCACTCCCAAGACTTTTTCGTGTCCTGTAATATATTCTTTAAATATGTTACTCCACAAAACTATTTTCTTTTCTTCCGTAGGAAATGTATATTTTTAATACAATCATATCTCGCTTTTCTTAAGAGCTTTTATTCCATGCTTCCATTAAATTCGATGTAAATACTCATCTTGCATTTTTGTAATGTGGATTTATAGGCCTGTTCTATGATTGTTGCAGGGATCAATGTACACAAAATATGGTATTGTCTCGATTACAGGAATTTAATTAATTTTTATTTCACACGAAATGTATTTCATTTTTACATTGTAACTTCTTTGTTATCTTAATATATTGTTTTAAAATTGATCTATTACTTCGACCTGTTGCGTATGTAGACGCTGTGTCATTTCTTGAACAATACAGTGTGTGACCAACTGGATCCCCAAACATGAAAGTTTTCAGACAAAGTCCTCATTCATTCAGTAGTAACCCCAACAGTAACCTCAACATAACTTCTTCCCAATTCCTTCAATTTACAATGTATCTGGGATAAAAAGACGGCCTCAGCTAGAACGTCATCCTATCAAGAATTTAATATTTTTCAAAAATATACGAATGAACCCCAATAACCGTTGCAATTATTACGAGAATAACTTTTTTTAGGAAATAATACTATGCAACTTCTACTGAAAAAGGGACCTGAAAGTTGAATTTCTTTTTGTGCGAAATTATTTATTTTTTACATTCATGCACAAAAATAACTACATTTTCCCCCTTTTTTCTTCCTTGTAGAAAAATTAATAAAAACAGCTTGAAATAAATAACCTCAGGAGATACAAATGTATATTATACCGAAACTATGACTTACTCTCATACATACGTTTATGTAATTATTCACTTGTTTTTTCAATTTCCATATCAAATTAGAGAGCCTCTTTTATGAGATTTAATTCAAATACAAAAGTGTCCATAAAAATATCACATAACAAACACATAAAAGGAGACATAAAAGTGTTAACAAAATGTGCAGTATATCTTCTACGAACAAAAATAGCTCTGTCACATTACAACATTATTGATATGTTACAATGTGTCAGCAGTTAAAAAAGGAACATTTACCACCCCACTTCATCTCTTTTCCTTACCCGCCCATCAATCATATCGACAGAATAATAACGTTCACTTCACCAACCCCGTGCCCCCTCCTCCACCCCATTCTCTTCTCCACCCCCGTCCCCTCGGCAGAACCCCCGACATACGGGCACCCTTCGTTTTTCCTCGTTATCCAGTCACTGGGCACGAAACATGATTCTTTCCTCGCATCCAATCAATATACATTTCCACAACGTTTAATGAAGTAATTTCCCAGACTAGAACCAAAGCCGGTAAAGCAGCAATTAAAATGCTTGTCATTCGTGCGTTATAAACAGCGCTAGGATGCGGTCGATATTTCACAGATAGTGAGGCCGCTGGCGAATAGAACTGCTATCCTGTTAGCGGTGAAGGCTGGTGCGCTGAGGTTTGTAAGTAGTGATCGGGGTGTAAATCCGGAGTTTCTACTTCGTTAACGATGTGACGAAAGTCAGAATTAGAGTTCGATTGACTTTTGATTTGAAATGTTTAGAGAATACACTGCACAAGTAACACCGTTAAAAGATGTCATGAAAGGAGGCAATCAACAAAAGAGAACATAAATGAATAAGAAAAAATAATGATGGGAAGGTGGAAAAAGAATTTAAGAATTTTTTAGAGAACTACAAAAATGTTTAATTAAAATAATGTGAGGGATAGTAAGAACCAAGTAAGTGTCTATATTGGGAATTGGGGAATGGGAGAAATTCAAATAAATGAAAGTAATGTCTTTTGATTGGGCATAAATCATCGATAATGAAGAGATATTTTCATTCATTTGTATTTATGCACAGGTTTAACAACAAATAATGACGAAGCCAAAAACCATAAATAATAAATTAATTGCCAAAAACGCTGTTACACACTGAGTACGACCACGTGGAGGACAAGAAACTAATTTAGTTTCCGGAAACAAGCAAGGGACCATCCCATCATTTCCGATCAAGAGATCTAAAGTAGACGTGCATTGAAAATTTCATCACACTCCATCGATAGGAATAAAAAGCTCGCTTTTTATTATAATATCAACAGAATACCAAAAAAATTGAATTTAATAAAATACAAAAAAGATAGTTTATTAGTACGTATTATTCGGAATATAATGTTAAGTCGTGACTATCAAATAATTTTAAATTCGAGATAAATTATTACAATAGACCCCCGCCCCTATGCAAGAATCTAGCTCTCGCCTGAATATAAAATTCCCCTCTACCTGAAGGAAAACCAGATAAAAACTCGGGCCACGATAAGGCTACAGAATTATTGTACACAATCGTGCCAAGATTGAAAATAGATAAAGCTAAACTTTTATGAATGATAAGAAACAATAATAGCGTGTAAAAATATAGTTTTAAAATTTAATCATTCGTTTTGAAAGTACTAGAGCAATGATGTGATATATTACAAGATCAATTGACTTATTTAATATTTAAAATAATAACAAAAAAACATTTTATGGGAAGTAGAAACCCATTTTAACTTTTATGAAAATCAATGAATTGTTTTACTTTGCAGAAGCAATAGTGCAGTAGGTAGCTTTTAACCACCGATTTGAAGAAATTCAAAGAAAAATGAGACATCTAGATCAATTAAGAATAACTATTAACAATTTTTGTAGTCGTTAATTCTTAAATACAAATTAATAATTTTAATAAAATTAAAAATGAACATCAGTCAATTAATTTAATAATGGAAGCCTCAATGATGTTAAATCTAAGCTTCTTTATTTTAGTCTAAATTGTTCCTTCTTTGCATTATTTTTTAACAATCTAATGTTGGTCGAACGTAAATTAACAGCAGAAGAAATGAATAATGCTAATTCTGATAATACACAAAATGAGTTTTCAGTCTGTTACAGATCGTTAAGTCCCTTCTCCTTTACGGTTGTGAAACGTGGAAGGTCACACTGAAGATTAATAAACAACTCCNNCGTAAATCGAAGATGGTGGAACGCGCATTTTGATAATCACGATTTACTGCACAGAAAATCTCGTTTAAGACATTAAACGAACTTGGTGAAATTGGGCCCAAGTCTTTTTCATGAATCGCTGCTTACGACGTGTTATCAATCGAATATGGCCAGACGTCATATCAAATGAAGACCTATGGGAGGTAACAAACCAACACCCAACTGAAATACAGGCAAAGGAGAGAAAGTGGCGTTGGTTAGGACATACCCTAAGGAAACCTGTTGGAGTCATTGAGAAAACGGCACTTGACTGTAACCCACCAGGATCTTGAAAACGTATCCGTCCCAAGAAGACCTGGAAGAGAACGATCGTGTAGAAATGCCTGGGAATGGGAATGACAGAGTGAAGTAAAGAAGTTGGAAGCTGGCCAACATCACGACACGATGGACGTGTTTCACGGAAGCCCTATGCTCCAAGACAAACAACAGGAATTAAGTTAAGTAAGCTAAGTCTTGTAGACTATTATCGGCAATATAGTTCTTAATGTTTTAATGTTTTATTAATGTATTCCATACGCATCGGCATCTACAGTTCTTTAATCGGATTATTATGTACTTAACAATTGAAACGAGAGTCAAATAAGTATAAGTAATCTTTCGTATACATTTCATGTTTACACTTCTGGAAACACTGGTCACTTCGAGTTAAAGACAGTCAAAATTTTAATATAATTTACGAGGCATGAAACGAAGATTTTAATGTCACTCAGTGGAAACAAAAAACGCTATAAATGTGCTATAAATGTCCTCTGAATGATAGGTCCTGCGGAAAGTTATTTGAACTGTTCAATTCCATTCTCCCTCCTAATTTTCGATATACAACGAATCCAGACGGCTATGTTGTCTCCATTTTATTTATTGAGATAACGTATTAATAAATCAACCAATTTTGTTTTCGTTTCAAGGAAATCAGTATTTCATAGATTGTAAAGAATGTAAGAATTTGGTTGGAGATGCTGGATTAAGAAGCAAACAGTATATGTGCGTTCTTCTTTATCTTCTTCTTTTGGCATTATAGCCCGTGTAGGGTCTTGGCCTCATCATCAATCCTTCCTATTCCGCATCTTCATCCTCCAGCCACTTATTTCCAGCATTCTCAAGTCTTCTCCACATCTTCACTCTATGTTTTTCTGGGTCTTCTTCTATTCCTCTTGCCTCCCGGATATCCCTCCCAGGTAACATAAGGGTACCGATTTTTTTCCAATCTCGCCACGTGTCCCAACCATTCGAGTCTCCTTTTTTTAATTGTTCCAACCAAGTTTGGTTGCTGTTAAAGTTGGTAAATTCATCATTGTATCTCCTCCTCCATCTATAACACTCCTTTATAGGACCGTAAATTTTCCTCAAGATCTTTCTTTCCCATGTGTTTAGGATTAATTGGTATTTGGTGTTTAAAATACACGCCTCACATCCACAAAGCATCACAGTTCTAAATATGTGCGTTGAAGGCTCCAAATCATGCCACATTTACCCTTGCACACGATCCAACAGTGGTGGCGCATTTCAGTAACGGGAAAATGCACTGTTACATAATAGAAATATATACAATCTAATAGATTTATAATGTATATAACCTAATAGAAAAAGGGGAGTCGTCTGATTCGCTAAGACTATAGAGTGTACTAGAACAGAACTAATGAGAAGTGAGGGATAATGAGAAGACAATCACATGATTCGAAAGCGAGGGGAGAAACTCTATCATTTAACTCATTTGGTGTAAATCTGATGACCAATTGATTCGAAGTAACTTCGTCTGTTCGTATATTTTCATATTAATTCTGAAATTAATTAAAGATGATGAATAAATGGTGTGAATTTTAGTGATCATAAAAGAAACATTAGTATTGCTCGTGATTGTATTTAAAGTCCAATGAATCCAGTGATATTTCGCAAGTGCATGGCAATTCAACTGTAGAACTACGATAACAATGCAAATGACGATGAAACAGTGACGCAACAATTTTGCGATGGACTGTGAAGTGGCAATAGCACGAGAAAATAGAAGATCGATCCAAATTGAAGTCGACGAGGTGTGGCGATCGTGCGAAGTCAAACGACCGTCAGACACATTGCGTTATGCTTCTACGCGTCACGAGAGCTAATTGTCGCCAGAGCGCATCGTTGGTGTCGGTCGGGCGGTGATTAATAAAGAGCGTTGGATCGCATCTCGGACAGGCGAGTTGGAACATCCAGATGGGGTCTGTTTTAGTAGGAGGACTTGTACAAACGTTTCTGCCACGTCTCCGGGTTTTATGAGCGAAAGTTGCCTAAAGGTTGTATATAAATTCTTTTTGAAATATCCCAAGTCAATTCAATATTATCTTTTTCGGATATACATGATGAATCCATGCGTTTTCATTACATATTTCATAAATGGATACATATATCAAAGCGCAATTTTCACTAAGAAATGTGGCAAAGGAAATAATCATTTGACATATTCAAATGATTCGTACCTTTGATAAATGCAGACCTTTTAATACTTTAAAAATAGAATTATGAATTCTATTAGCTGATTACCCGCGTTCTCCGGAATTTCTTTTACTTGTTCTTGTTGACTAATCTTCTTTTACTCCGAAAAAATAGTCTATCTGTATTATAGGATCAAAATAATTTTACTGACTGATTTTTAGAAAACCAGCGCCCCAATTTTATCAATTCATAACAATACAATTTTAATTCAATACTTCGTTGTATACACCATTTTGAGTTTCACCTTCAGCAGCGAGAATACAAAAATCCTTGGATGAAACCATCCTTGAGTAAGCAACGTAAAGTTGTCCGTCAGAGATACAAATCAATCGAAACGTCACCAATTAATCTAACTCACCACATTACCCCTAGTTACGGGTAATAAATCCCTATTAAATGCTGAACTTGTATTCATACGGCATCATGTCCCTTTATCTGAAAGGTCCCAAAATCTATGGCATCAATCAGTCTTCTTCGATTAAATATTTCTACATGACTCTTCCTTACCACACCAATGGGGTTTCTAAGACTGCACCCCTGAAACCATCTCTGACATAACAGCAGAAATGTCTGTATTCATCTCAGAATCTTAGGTAGAACAAACCCGCTTTACCGGGAGCCATACCAGTCGAATTTTCTTTTCCGAGGCAAGACATACAACAACGGCAGCGCGGCTGCACCATTTTTTAAAATATTTATAAAATCTAAGCTATTCGTTCATTTTTAAACCTTCAAAGACTTTNTTTAATTTTTGTTAATTGCTCAAAACAAAATATATTTTAATAACATTTTTTCGATAATTTGACGTATGTTTGTAGATAGATTTGCTATCGCGGACTTTTTTGTAGAACTCTTTGAAGCGAAGAATATTTCCCTCCGCAGTTGTCATCTGTCTTTAACCGTTTCGGCAGCGTAAGTGAATATACCTCTCTTATTTCCGATTTCATCGACATATAAGATCAAAATCATTTTCTATCTCTCTTTTCTCATTTTTAAAATAAACGTTAGCGTATGTTTTCCCTGAACGTCTTAACTTTATCCTCGCCAAAATTCATCACAATTGATTCATCGTGATTGTCTAGTCGTGATTTAGTAGTAAACAGACACTCACAATTTCTCATGTAGCATTTATATATTAGAATAGATTGAACAAACAAAAAAGAGTTTAACAACGCCATCAATATTTGAACGTTTTGTGGATGCTCACAAAATATGTAACTCATTATTGAAACATAGGAGGACCATCCTTGCTGGAAAAATCATTCCCTCCCCATTCATTATATTCAGAAATGTTTGAAAATTCATGGTGTTAGTGCTGCTTTTCGGTCAATAAATGCTATTTCTCTTGGTTTTATCTATTTAACCTTTGGAAATTTTTCCTGCCTCAATTTTGGGAACTTTTGAGACACAAATTACGTGACGTGCTTGACCTATCTATTTATATAAGGTAGTCTTGGCAACCAACGCCCATGGTTAAATTCGCTCAAACAACAGAAAACATACTTTTATTCCTATGACTTACGGTTTACGCACACGTATTAGAAACTTAGTATGTATTTTTATTTCAATAGTATGCTTTTATGTTCAATTAAAAACCTAGGAATAAAACTTTAAAAAAGAATACATCCATTCGAACACACGAGCTCGAATGCAAGTACCTCGTACCATCATATTGCCAATGACGGGCCGTGCCCAAGGACCTCGGGACCCCTTTTCCCTATCCTTTTCCGATCATTAAAACGTTCATGGTTCTGTTATTTTTCATAAAATAAAATGCGTAACTTATAAAAAAATGCTAGAANCTGATATAATTCTTTTCTAGCATTTTTTTATATCAGATGTTTCAAGTTGCGTATGATTCGCGTGTTAAGAAAATTGATGTTTCATTTTTGTTGTTGGATTCCTTTTGTTTTTTAATAAACAAATTTCTAAGATTTATAATACTTTTAGATTTATAATCCTTATGAATGTGTCATGAAAAGTTTCTCCTCACAAATAGTATTTTTATTTTCATAAAAATGTGTTAAATCTTTCTGTCGAATTGTGTACTTCGTTCAAACAGTACATACAGAAAAAATGGACTTAAAGTTAGGTGGATTTTATTTGCCTTGGGTACCTTATACAGAAGAAAAAATGCCATTCCTTTTCCCATCAGTTTTCGATACTAGAATATTGATTTTCGATTATTAATGACATATTATTATAGTGAAGAAGATACTACTCCGAATTAAGATTTATAAAATTCTCAACTAGATCTTAGATCTAATTAAGTTCGGAGCATTATTATCTAAATTAGTTTAGATAAAAATGCATAAAATTTTGGATCTAAATTATCCAGAAATTAATAGAGTTTCGAACCAAAAACTTTCTCGTTATGACTTTTGTCTTTAACATAAACGTTTTAAAATTAATTTTTATTAAAATGAAGTGTTATAAATTCTACTGGATCTGCATAAACACATTCGCCTTCTGATCACCACGATCTTATTGAATGAGTTAAATAATGTTGTCTTGATAAAGTGAAGTGTCCTTCTTCTGCCATCTGTCGCATCAACCCACGCGTTGGCATCTATCGTCATTCGCCTGGCACTCAACGTCTCCCCTCAGGCGACGCATCTGGCACCCTGCCCCCCTCTCTCGACGTCGCTGCCACCCTTTTGTCACCCCCTAAGCATCTCCTTCCCCATTCCCACCCCCTACCATACAGAGCCATCCAACTTGTCACCGCCAATCATTGGGGCTCGCTTTAATGTACCGCAGCTCGATTATCTTAACATCTAACGAATAAAACTCGCTTCACACGATACATTTTGCGCTCCAAAATTGCATGCATAGTTCCATGAAGTCTGCCGTCCAGTCTCGAATGACACAAAATGACGTCATTGCTTTCTACGCTGCAGTCTGGCGTGAAAGATTCGGGAAATAGCACATGTTCTATTTTTCGTGCAGTTTTGCATGCGAAGTTGGAGTATCAACCAATGAAAACCTTGAGTCTCGTCCCGTGACTCTGACAACTAATGACTCACCATTCGAAATAGGACTAGCTCTGATGAATTATCGCTCAAGTAAACGAAATACAATTTATTTGAAACAAATAATCGTGGATTACTGTTGAAAGGTAGCACACCACCGACGATGAAAACAGTATTTTCGCTTGCCTAATTATTAACAAGCAACTTAACAAACGTACATCCAGAAATGAAACAAAGTGTTATCACTTAATATATTTAATTTATAATAGATTGCATAACCGAACCTTGTGTTAATTGTTATCTTATATTTGCCGCGACAAATTATATATTATTTTAAGTGATGCAACTGAGTAACCTAAAGGTTGAAGCAACAACTATTAAAACACATTATTTGCGAAAACAAATAATCGATAAATGAAATCACTTTAAAGAAAAATACCACAAATACATTTTATTTGACATTTTAGGTTACATTACAGATCGTCAAGAAAGACACTTCGAACACTTCACTGTTCGCCATTATGTAATAACACCAAACAATGTTCTCATTACGTTCATTTATTCGCAGTATTCTTTCAGTTAGCTTATCAGCGCTAATTTCTAAGTGTCTTCTATAAACAATCTCTGCGATAACCACGACCATTTTCCTGAACTGTCGTTCACTGGAACATCAAAACTGTCGCGGTGAAATGTATAGTGTGAAGCCAACACAGCAGGACAAGCATCACAGCTGTCAGAATCACAGAAGGACATTGGAAGCAAAAATAGCATGCTATATTGGAGTGACTGATATTTACCTTCCAAATAATCGAAATATTTTAATACCTCTAATTTTAGTTACTGTTTCAGTTCATTCAGAGTGAATACTGGGGAATAGTATGCACAGCCCACGGTACATTTTAGGGTACTTTACAAATACATTTTAATAAGGCGCACGGGTATTAAGCCCCGCCATATATACTGTATATTTTTGTTGTTGTTAAAATATAGCCCTTTTGAATTGAATTGAATATTGGAGTGAAAAATGCATCGTGTGAAGCGAGGTTAACTGACGTGTAAGTGGACCATATGGGGAGAGAATCAATTCTCATCTCCTACATTTACACAATTTTATCTGTTTTTATTTCATTTTCAATTACTTCCATCATAGAAGTCAAATCTCATGCACTGGGTAAGAACTAAAAGAAGAAAACNTTTTTATTTCATTTTCAATTACTTCCATCATAGAAGTCAAATCTCATGCACTGGGTAAGAACTAAAAGAAGAAAACAGGAATTCCCCCCTTCAGATTCTTTGTTCCCCATTTCTTATGTCTATTCTAATGTAATCTTACGTTTATTCCCAACTAAGGAAAAATAATTCAACTTCTCGTGATTGCCAATAATAACCATTAAATTAATTTAACGTGCTATCAGTGGTAAAATTAACTATTAATTTAAACTAATGTGCTATCAGTATTGTATAAAGAATATGTAGCCATACTCTCCAGTTTTTGATTTATTAAATCATACGGCCTTTTCGGTCGCATGACGGTCATAATCAGTGCTGTAACAAAAGGAAATAAACAAATATATAGAAAGGCAATTTTGTACAGTGTGCCATTGGTGTTTCATTTTTACGAATTATTGAAAGATTTTTTCATGTGTTGGTCGCGCAGATATGAATAGTTATTAATATACATTCTAAAGAGTAATAAAATGAAACGAGTGGAAAGAGTGTGTTTCTTGTCTTATTTCCGTGTACTACAATTACTGTATTGATATATGAAATGATAATTTTCAATAGTTTTACATACACGTTTGTCACGTTCTCCAGTGGGTGTCGCTTATCAGTGCTCATCGACTTCTCACATGTACAACCACATTTTAGCTTTCTCAAATCAGAGGCAGATAAACTACAAAACATTTTTTTTTTGAAATATTATGGTACAACTATTTAAGTAGTATCAGAATTGTCTCCCCTTCACTTGAAGGTGATATTTTCTTGATATACAAATAAAATGTTTCGCCTAATAAAGTGTGCTTCGTAACACCGAGTTAATGTGCCACACTTGCTTCATACGAAACTGTCTTGTTCACGAACACAATACACGCAATAGGGATGATATTCATCGCTCTGGTATGTTAACCACTCTTCGCCAAATGGACCGTATCATTCGGGAATAGTTTTTTCTAATTCCATTCTCAAAGATGTAAAAAATATTATTAATTTAATCTCTTCAAATCTGCGGTTAAAAGTTACCTTTTCCACTTTTGCTTCTGCAATGTAAAATAGTTCATTGATTTTCATAAAAGTTAAAATAGGTTTCTATTTCTCATCAAATGTTTTTTTAAATAATTCACTTCAATATTAGTTAGTATTAATATATTGTCGGTATATCGTTGATATAAAACACGAAGCTAACTTTTTTTATTCTTATGTTAGGAGTGTGCTGAAATGCTAAATTCAACTCCGCTTTAGTGCCCTTGATCGGATTTGATGGGATGGTCCTTTGATTGCTTCCTCAGAGTAAATTAGTTTATTGCACTCCTCATGGTCATTTGCAGTTTGTAACTTTTTTTTTTTCAAAATATTTTTTTCACCTTTTTTGAGTTATTACTAATTCTTGGAACTCAGTGTCAAGCAGGAACATTGCTTTTTAAATTAAACCATTTCATATGATTACGTGTAGTACGGTGAATTTATTTAAAAAAATTACAAATTAAGTTACTGCAACAGCTATTATCCGTAGAAGAACTCTTTATAGCATTGATTGATTCGTTCAGAAATAAAGATAAAGTTCCTCGTGACGCCGGAAATCAATCAATTTGAATTCCTATTGGCAAATTGCAAATGGCTCTAAGAAGCTATGTCTTACGACTGTAATCAAATCGCCAGCCACTGCCATATGCCTTCATGCCACCTCATTATCTCAGACCAAAGGAGCATGTAATTGGACTGTTTGACGTGTACTCAGGAGAGAAATTCTCCGTCTATTTCCTTCACAAAGAGGAGAGACGAGGAACCAAAGAAACAGTCGTGGATAGCAGTTAGCTCAACGCGCCAGGAGTTAATGAGAATTTGACTTCCAACTGAGAGGAAGGTGTTATGGAAGTTGAATAGACGAAGGAATAAAGAGACGTAAACCTCCGTGCTCGCATCACTTCATCTCCCGCTTCGGTGACCCACATTGTCGCCACCGTAAGTGATAAGTGCATTGCAAATATTAACCTCTGTGATATCGTCGTCTATGTCTCAAATGCCGTGTACCTCAATATCATTGCAAGTATATGCAATGAAAGGTAACCAGCAAACTTATATGTACGTGAATTTTCGTTGATCTCCGTTGACCGATTTCACTATTTTTCGTCTTTCTCGTTTGTTTGCAGATTAGTTAGAAGATAGATTTTAATGTAATGATGCTTTCTGTGTACATTGATTTGTCCAATTTACTTTATATTACTGACAATCATCGTTTTTATACAGCTTTTTGAGGTAAAATACATGATTGAAAAGTTCAGAATTTTTCATCGCACTTTTTTCCAGTCCCCATATCAATTTCCTATTGGTGAATCGAAGAGCAAATAAGATTGTAGCTAGTTTGGGTAGAGGACAGACCGCATTCCCCAAAGTAATATGTGAGGTTATGTTTCATTGTCGTTGTTACTTAGGTGTTGTAGATTATACAAGTCAGTGAAATTTAAACCATTTTACTTGTTAATAGTGAAGAGAATAATATTACCATAACATATTTATTTGTGTCTGAGTTGTATACAAAATGTGCACCACCATTTTTAAAAAAGCCTGTAATTTAGTACTAATGAAGTACAATATGCACCAAAAATGATTTTTTTGGTACACGCGTGATACACCCATTATTGTAATTTAAACAGTAGGGGTGCTGGCTTGATATCAAACTGGTACCCCCACATTACGTCTGCAAGAAATATATTAACGCAAGATACAACGCTTGGCTGTAATAGAACAAAATATAAAAAAATATGCTCAGAGAGTAACATAACTAAAAATAATATTTTTATTTCTCAAAAAATATATTCAAAGGATCATATTACTTTTATTTAGACTTCCAAATACAACTGAATTCACACAATTCACATTAAATAAGTGTACCAGACAATGAAGCATCGCAATTAAAATCGCATTTAATTAAGTATCTTATATTGTCCCAGACATCAATTTCATTATTTTCTCCACTTTCTTTCTTCTACTACCGACATTCCGTTGAATTCATTGATTTCAATAACAGGGGGCAAACAAGGTGATTCAGAAGCGCTTCTTATATAACGTGTTACGAAGCAATATGATTGTTCATATTTGTGAAGATAAATATAATGATTAGACAATAAACATGATTTTTAGGGTAAGGATAAAAAATCAGCGAAACAATTGATGAGATAACATATACAAAATTAAATATAAAGTTATTGTAACTAGTAGGTTCCAGCATTCCAGATTCCGGGTAATTTTGTGAGTTGTTATTTTAACCAAAGAAAAAGAATAAGATAAAAATAGATATCAAAACAATCCGAAAATTTGAAGAAAACAACAACTGATAATTAATTGATACAACCTATATATTTATAAAAAGTGTTTCAATCAAAACATTTATACCTATTTAACTCATAAAACCCCTTTATACGATATCTTGCAATGATATTAAAATTCTGTGATTAAACAATATCGATTTTATAGTAAGAAGCTAGCTAGCTTTAGGAAAATTAGCATTCCCCCTGGTTAATCATATTTGTTCACATTTTTCAACAAAAATGTGCATTTGACGAAAAAAGGTTTAATAATAAAAGTTTCTTATTTTTCGATGCAGACTTCAATTCATTCATTTATTTTGTAAAACTGTCAATTTTTGTTTAATTTGTTAATAAAAAACATTTGTTACTAATAAAAAAATTGCTTTGCCTATACTAAATTCTACAAAATTCAAACATTTGAAAAATCTGAAAATGATACTATTACGTCAATGTGGGGGTGCTAGCTTGATATCAAGCCAGCACCCCCACTGTTCAAATTGCAATTATGTGTGTATCACGTGTACCAAAAAAATCTTTTTTAGTTCAAATTGTACTTAATTACTACTAAATTACGGACTTATTTTTGTTTTGTTTTGATATAGTGGGGGTGCTAACTTTATTGAGTTAAAATGTGCTGCGTTGGAAATAGTGTGTAAAAAAGTAGTCAGGTCGTGAGTCTGCAACTGCTCGTGACGTGTTAACATATATCATATAATAACATATACTTGTCACCGTGTACTGGGAAAATGATAATTCCAAGTCTGTAGGGAATAAACTGTATTAGTATAGTACAATTAAGTTAAACCCAAACATTCAAAAAGAAAAGTTGTAGCCCACGAAAAATTGTTCTGTACCTTCCTCTTAGTTAGTGCAAAAAAAGTTACACCAAAAACTTTCCCCCAATCGGGTTTCGGGGGGAGGGGGTGGAAAATGGGTGGAATTACCCCTCTCAACAGTTTTTAGCAAATATCTCGAAAACTATGGGGTTTAGCTAAAATTTTGCGGTATACTAAGTTAATATACATTAAATTTTCAATAAAAATACTTCTATACATTTTTGTACATCAACAGTTACGGAGATATGGAGGGGATAAAAATATGATTATTTCACTATTTCCTTGAAATTTCTCGAAATCACTTGAAAATCGCAAGTTTAAATACATGTAACTGCTATTTTGACCATAAATTAATTATTCATTATAATATATAGTCTCGGTAGCTCAAGATGCTCACTTGCTACGCAGAAACCCCGGATTCGATTCCCGGTGACGTCAGATATTTGTTGTGTTTCACTTCTCAGTTCATGTAGCTAAGATGATGGTAAAATGACCCTCTGTGACTTACGAGTACTACCAGTTCTTACTGGGAACCGGCAATGTAGATTATATCTGAACGCGCTTCTTCCCAAAAGGTTTCACGACGTGTCTTAGTATATACCAATTACCTCAAAAAATCACCAAATCCAAACATTAAAAAAAAAGTACTAGAACTAGGTCAAATTGTTCTAGACCCTCCTCGTAGCATGTGGTAAAAAGTTACACAACATAGCGAGTCGGGTTTCTGTGAGAGGGGGTAGAAAATGTATGAAATTGTTTTTCTCGGCAGTGTTTCGCAGATATTTCGAAAACTATGAGGTCCAGCTGAAAGTTTCTGGTATATTCTACTACTATTAACATCCATTATGTAATCTATTTAAACGAATAGTTAAACTTTCGACCTTTTATTGACAAATTATATTTTTATTTTTCATTAAGAACTCACCACGTTTCGACATGGATTTACTCCGTCGTCTGGTACATTATATTAATCTACATTAATTCTTTGCAAAAATAGTTCTTTAAATATTTTGTGCTGCATAAACAATTACAGAGATAATGAAGGGGATAAAAATCTGTTATTTCCGAATAACAAAAATGTAAAGAAAGTTTCGCAGCACTCTGAAATCGTAATTTTAGCTTCGCTTTACATTACTTAATGTTTGCATCTTTTTATTGTAGTTACACGGGAATAGGTACAATCAACTATAGATGGCATTAGGGCCGTTGCCGAAAATATCGTAAAGTTACATAAGTTAGTTTTTTGCACACTGAGTTAAATGACTGATTCAGCGCGGTGAAAGTAAAAAATTCATTTTCTTTAAAAGTGCCTGGTAAGGAACCCCACGTAGACTCCGACCTCACTAGGGTTCGTTACCGTGATCCTTAGTCGGCAATAACGAGAAATACATACGGATCATTATTTTTTTATAATCGTTCAAAAATAGACCATCTCAGAATTGGCTGAAAACTTTAACTTCTGTTCAATTCCTATAAAAACTAAGATTGATTTGTCCATTTTATGAGAAAGTCTAGGCGTGCGGTGAACGCAATATAATAAAAAAATCATACTTAAATGAATCATAATATTTCTGTACCCTAAGGTTTTGAATATTCTATTGTCTACGAGTGAATTGATAGATATTTCCTCCCATGAGATCGCTCAGTTCGACGTTGCGCCAGACTGACTTGGTTCAACATTGCTAGGTTCTAAATCGCTACACAGTATTTTACGGCTATACTTTTCATTACAATAAATTACTTTAAAATAATATCGTATAGTTAGAGTTATCAATACAAAGTCTCAAAACCTAATTAATTGCTGTTCTATGTAAGTTTACCGGATGAAAATGGAAGTTTCTTAGCAATGCAAGGTGGGTTTAATGGTTAGATCCAGCTCGCTGAAATTTTAAACTATTCACAAATTGAAAATAATTATCTACAAACGGTTGAAATTAACACTCTTCGTCGGAGGGAACTTGAGTTTCTTTCCCCATGACGATATTTTTCACAGATATATTCAGTTCACAGAACCTTCAGACATCCTGTGTCGAGAGATGTCTGATTTGATGATTCAAAGACGCGTGAAATTAGAAATAATAGAATCTGGAGAAAATAACACCACACTCAACAACATTTTGATTGGTAGAACGTCACTTAATAATGTCTATGATTTATTTAAAAAAATGATGAAATATTATTCCTGGCAAAGGTCGCTGTTATACACACGTTTAAGGCAAACCACCGCTTCTAAACGCACTATTTAAATGTATTGAAACCCTGCTCTGGACGTGGCTTTGAGGGACTTTCTGGACATTGCTGAAACTTATCATTTGCCTCCTACGTACCTCTTTGTCGACGACACCGTTGACATTTTTATGACCAACTGTGGAAGGCGCTGAATAGATGGGTTTCCCGTTGACCTGATGTAAGAAAGTAGATGCCTTCGCCACACAGAGCACTCATTTATCTCTTTTCTTGAAGTAAAGTAAAGACATCGCATAAAATACAATCTATTTTAACTTCAAATAAAAGTACTGGTCGCCTTAAAAAAATATTGCATGGTGAAATCAAATTCTGTTTCCTGATTCTTTTCGTCACCCCCGTCGCTGACTCAATTCCGGACATTTTCGTGCAATTGACTATTGCTTTTCTTTCTTTATGCATTGTATTTCAAAAAGTTGACCTATAAATGCTTAATGCCAACCATAATTATACTTATAAAGCTGAATAAAAGCCGAATAGGTAAATCTTGCCAAAATATTTTTTTAATATAATTGAAGCTTTATAAGATGTTCTTTACTAAATTACGAAATATTTCACGGAATCACGGCGGTGAACTAGTTAAAAGTCTCAACGAAATATACGAGTATAAGTCATATCTTAACTCATCGATCTTTGAAAATTAATGAAATATCTAGATGATTTTACTGGATAAACGACAACATGGCAAAATAAAGTAAAGTTTTGTAATAAAGAAGAAAGTCAATTCAAACAAATATGAAATAAATGAAATTCCGAATGCCATTCTTTACATAGTTTCTCAAGTTGCCAGTCCTATAGTAAACCACGTTGTGAAATATTTTTCGTGTAGATACAATACAGATTGTCGGTTTCAAGTCTTATAACCGCGGTGTAAGTCGCACAGGGTCACTTTTCCATCGTCTTATCTACATGAACTAAGGCTAGAAATGAAACACAACAAATTTTCTGACCCCGCTGGGAATCGTATCCGGGGTTTCTGCGTAGCAAGTAAGCATCTTGAGCTATCGAAACTATATATTATAATGAATAATTAATTTATGGTCAAAATAGCAGTTACATATATTTTAACATGCGATTATCATGTGATTTCGAGAAATTTCAAGGAAATAGTGAAATAATCATATTTTTATCCCCTCCATATCTCCGTAACCGTTGATGTACAAAAATGTATAGAACTATTTTTATTGAAAATTTAATGTATATTAATATAGTATGCCGCAAAATTTTAGCTAAACCCCATAGTTTTCGAGATATTTGCGAAAAACTGTTGAGAGGGGTAATTTCACCCCCTCCCCCCGAAACCCGATTGGGGCAAAGCTCTATTTGGTGTAACTTTTTCGCAGTAACTAAGAGGAAGGTACATAACAATTTTTCATAGAATTTTTCTCTTTGAATGTTTGGATTTGGTCGGTTTTTGGACTAATTTTACTATACTGTATACCCAATGCCTAATATGATACACTTGCGGCATACCATGCAAATTCCATAAGCAGGTCTTGCATCTGGAGACTTGCATCTATCCGCCGGTGCGTAACTTACCATAATTGTCGCTCAACATGATATTCACCCTAATGTACGTTATCTAAAAAAGAACGCAAAATGGTTTAGGATAAATCCGTACATAATTGAATTGCTAACGGGTCATGGGAATTTTAATAGTTATTTGTACTGTATACAACAGCGGGACTGTATTTGCAGAAACGGGGAAGAAAACACTGAATATGTCACTTAATAGGAATGTGTTGTGTATGGACAAGAAAGAGCGAAATATATACATTATTTGAAAACACATATTATTTCATATACAAATAAAAGAAAAGACAAAGATCTCAAAAACAGTCTACCCCTATACGTTGAAATAAAACTTACATTCAAGCTTGTTTAGGGAAGTTTCGAAAAGAATAAGAGATTGAGTATAATTCTACCCCCAGAAATATACATTACTCTGAGAAAACAGGTTTGGATAAGAGATCCAAATCCAGAGGAAGGAAAGGATTTCGCCAAACCTTTGGATTTTACATCCCATTTCTTTAAAAGAGACCTCGCCACCATAAGATGTAACATCCCAACATTATAGTATCCTAACATAAGCGTAGTATATCATATCCATACGTTTGGAGACATCCTTTCCATCCTCTAGATTTAAAACACATCAAAACCGAGGATTCTCTATTGTTTTTTTTTCAGTGTAATGTAACGTTCATAGTTCGTGATGATGTTAGATCCCCCATGAACGTCTACCCATCCGGGGCACACCCTCTCTCCCCACCCCCCGCCGAGCATACTGCAACCAATTCCAAGAAAATTTAAAGGAATTGCTTCCCTTTCTCTACATAAGAGTGAAACTCGAAAAAAATGTTTATAGCAATAATAATTGATAGTTATATAAACGACACAATCAATTTGCATTCACTTCAAACAACCACATACAATAAATAAACCTCGATGAGCAACATCATAAGAGTCCACGTCGCCCCATGTCCTATTGTTTTCACTGTGTCCACAAATATTGTCACTAAAACTCGTCTTCTATCAAACTATTGAAATTTATAAATATTATTTTAAGAATGTGCAAATTTCACATATAGGACCCAATTGTCATGTTAGAAATAAAATATTCTTTAAATATATTTTTGCTCATTTTGGACCAGCCAAAGTCCCTCCCCGACACCGGGTATTTTCAATCCTCCCTAGCGTACTTTCTCATCAACAGCATTGTATCCGTGTTGACTAAAGTGAAGTTGCGAACTATTCACAAAACTTGGATAATAAATTTAGATTGTCGCTTAATTTTTCCTGACAAACGTAGATTCTTCAGTCACGTGACGCGGACACCATTTCCGTTTGAACAGTATTTTCCTCAGTTTTTGGCGAATTATTCTTGTAAATGCCCCGTAAGGTAAAATATCTTAACGTTATTGCATTTCTAATTACATTTGCTGTGTTTTGATTTTTTTTTTGCTGTGTTAAGACGGTACTTTTACCAGGATATAAAAAATCATAGGTCCGTGAAAGTTTCTCCATATAAACCCATAGTACTTTAAAGACAATTCAAAATTCTGAGCCGTAAGAGTATGAAATGTCATCCCGACTGGATGGGAAATGGTACATACTATCGTTTGTAACATTTTTCGGGAGTACTTAAGCCTAGTTTGACGGATATAATACCTTAAATATCACCATCACCACTTAGTCACCGAGCAGCACCCCCGTCTCCCACAAAGCAATTATTCCCAGCGTAAGCAAATGCACACTAATCGCAACTCTCTCCTTACTCTTCGTACCTTAACAGAACGAACGCTTCTACCCCTTTCCTTCTGTTCCCTCCTTACCCCCCTCTTTGTCGGCGAGAACAGTTCTGTGTGTTTGCCTTTGAGTCCGCCGCGGAGGTCTACTCCTATCTCTTCTCGCTCTCAGGAACTCCATGAAGTTGCCAGGTGCTGTTGAGGGTGGCGAGAGTTGGGTTGGGTCGGGTGCGATGAGGGGTGGGGGTGGAGGGTGGGGAGTAAAGAAGAGAGGACAGCAGTTCAGTGGCCTCTGGGAGACCTCTGTGCCCGCAGGGTGGTAGACCACACTTGGCCAGGATCTGCGGGCGGTGAACATTCGGCCTTTGTGCGGCGCTGCTCTTGTAGTATCGCGATGAAGACTTACGAGATCTTCACGTCCCGGTTGCGCTCTCGTGTAAAGAGCAATGCGAATTTATCTCGGGTTATAAACATGCAAATCACGACGATTAAGGTATGTACTTTGTTGTACCAAAGTTAAGGCTTAATATTTCGTTTCAATCATTAAATTTAATGGCCCTAATTGATACATTGAGGAAATCCAAATCCATAAGACACAAAATAAGAAATAATCTTGTAACTTACATTAATACCATTCGAAAATATGTCTATAAATATACAAACTTTTGTTTTGGGATATTATTCTTTCGTGTCTGATTAATAAAAGAATTAGTGATTAATAATATAGGCAATGCAAAGAGGGAATTAAATGCCTAGATAATGAATTATACAATTGAGCACAGTAACAAAAGGATGAAATATAGGTAGCATTTTATTCCTAATATCTATTCCTTTTTTCCTAAAAAATTACAGAAAAAAGAAACTCCTATTCAATAGTTAATTGTTTCTGGACATTTTTCTTTAGAGATTCTTCTACAGTGTATGACAAATGATTTTTATTAATCTATTTAAATATTCATTTAAATAGAGCTAGAAAATGTTTTCTGTTTACGCTAGTACGTAAACATGTTGATGAACAGAATTTAAAAAAATGCCCTAATGCCAGATGTATTATGTATACAGTTTTAATTTATCATTCTTACATTACATTCACGTAATTTCATTACTGCCTTCATTATGTTTTATGTTTATCCTTATATGTTTTAGTGCGGATAAGAAACGCTTTCCAGGGATATGGTTCGCACAAAATCATGTGAAACAATCAGCGTTTGATAAAGTGATTTTCTTTAGACAACATTTCTTGGGACCACTTTCACTAAATTAAGAATAATCAACGGGCACTGGAACAGCAGAGAACCTTCCTCGTGCCACTGAACATAACCTATAAATCGAAACACGAACAAACAAGCAAAATGGAAGCCATATTGCTTGCACTGAAGAAAATCGAGATTAGCGCAGGAAAACGATGGGACCACGAGCGTTTAAGCGTAAATCGTGATTAATTTTCTCGTAAAATGTAATTAATGGAGTTGTTGCAAGGCGCATTTCGATTATCATTAACTGCACAGAAACTCACGTTTAAGGCATTGATGAAACTGAACTTTAAAGGAAATATTTCTTATTAGTACCTTCGTAAATATCCCTTTTGCTCCTGTCATTCTCATCCAATTGTCACAAATGAGGTAGCATTACAAAGATTAGTTTTTTGAGATTGGATGAATTGCAACTACGTACTACTTCTTTTATAATTTATTTTAAGATGTATATTGAATTTGAATTGCTGTAGGTTCCTACGCAATCTTCCACTCAGTATTACGTACCTCTTGATGGTTCAATGTAAACGGCACAGTTAACTAGTTCAATAACTGCCTCACAGGTGATATCTTTGAAGGTCACGCATATGTACCTTCTGTGTACCTACACTTGGAAAAGATATATGTTAACTTTCGCCCAGGTGAAAAAGGCAACGAGCTGAGAATAGAAACTCGGACTCCTGTTTTGATCAGAAGGGAGTTAACCACTACACCACCTGTTCTCCTTCCACCACTGTCCACCATTTCCACCCAGGACACCATTCTCACCCACCTTCTGAGGGGTTAGGCAGGTACAAGCGATTAACACCCCTGCAATCAAAGTATTAGTCCTGTGTTCGATTCCCAGCTCGTCGCCATTTTCATCTTGCCAAATGTTATCATATATCTTCGAAGACCACATTAATGTATTACAACATATTTATACAAGGAATCATTAATATATTACGTTTATATAATTCAAATAAAATTACTGATGAACCCTGCGACATCTATAATGAGTCCACAGTTGCTACCGTCATGTTTGTTTCTGAAGTTTTTGCATGGAACCACTAGTTAATTTTCTTAATAATTCCGGTTTTGCTTTTAAGATATCTTACTTGATTGGTATCTCTTCATGCTAACTCCTTATTGTAATCTAGTATATGTATTCATTGTTGTGTTTTTTGTTCTTTTTAGAAAGTCAAATCAGTACTTCTTTCATTGTACTCCCCCCTTCTCTTATAATTAGCACCTTAACTGTTTATGATAATCTCATACGTTCTGAATAATTCTAACGGAATTCTTGTATACATATTATTATTTTGTGCTAACTCCTTATTGTAATTAAGTACATGTATTCATTGTTGTGTCCATGGCATATCAGTATACTTTCATGATTGCATTGTGTTTGCAATGTTCATTGTTATGGTGTTTGTACATCCTGTTGCCATGACTCTGATTCGTGTACTCAGAATCTGTGCTAGATTAAGCTACGTTGTCGTGGCTCATGACATCAAATCTGTTCAGTGTATGTTTGGTCATTTTGTTAGTGAAATGCAGCACAAGTCTCCAGACGACTGCTTTTTGTTACGTTTTAAATTATACACATAATATGTTTGTTATGGGAGGCTTTAATCAATGGATGTCAAATTAACAATACTTTGGGTTACTCGGTAAGTTTTTCATACATTTGATGTGTACTACTGTTGTTTTTATTGTATGTTTTGAATAACATCCACACCATTACAACTCTGAGCAATGTATATTCCGAAACTCAGCTAGTACCAATACTTTGTTTTGTTTGCCAACTCGTGATAAAACCTATCCTTGAATACTAACATGGTTGATAACCTTCAACTTACTGGAAATATGATTCCACATATTTTCCTCCTCGCGTTTTCTATCCCTTTCTCTTCTTGCGAACATTTACCTGTTGGAGAGTACTACTACATTTTTCTTTCTTAACGTCGCCCTTTTATTTTGCACTTCATTCTGTTATTCCTTTTTCTCAAGAACGTATGAATCCTCTTTGAGAAAGTCGAGTGGGTTAAAAGCCGGTATTAATCTACAAATTCTTCCAATACCAGTCGTATCTGCTTCGTACATAGCCGAATCCACCCATAAATGCAAGGGAGTTTTTGTTTTGATATGCTTTACTCTTTGTAATAATTTAGTGAACCAAAATCGGCACGCGAACAAAACTAAAATCCTGATGATATCTAAATTTATTACTCATCAAAGAAAATTCGATATTACACTGTTCTCTATTCACAATGTTGGCAGTCCATGTCCCACGAAGTAAAACCATTTACTTGCAGCTTTCCTCAGGGATTCCCCGTCGGACGAGTTTACATTTAGGACGCTCAGCGTACAGTCCAATTTGAAAGTATCTGAATATTTAATGGTAACTTAAGTTCATTCGAAAGGCATTACTACAAGCCCGCGGTTCCATCAGAGCAAGTTTATTTCCGTCTTATTTACATCGGAGTGACGAGAAAGGGAAATGGCTGTAGGAAATGTTGATTGTGGAACTCCGTAATGTTACGAATAATTTGGCGTAGTATTCTTTTGATAAGAGTTCGAAAGGAATATTAATTAGTGCTTGAAACAAAAAAAAGAAAAGAAATAAATGTCTATAAAATGTAATATCAGATANAACTCCGTAATGTTACGAATAATTTGGCGTAGTATTCTTTTGATAAGAGTTCGAAAGGAATATTAATTAGTGCTTGAAACAAAAAAAAAAGAAAAGAAATAAATGTCTATAAAATGTAATATCAGATAAAATAAGTGAGTTTATTTCTGTGGCTTTCAGTAGTAACCAGGTAAATGCACTTTTTGAAAAAAGAAATTCGGTCAACAATGTTTTTTAAAAATTTAATTCGTATTAGTCTAAACGATTAAAACACATTCGATCTTCTCCAAATGAGCAAAGAAAATTTATGTACAAACTCTAAAGAGACTAATAACCAGTTAAATATCGTACGTATAAAAGGTAACTCCAAGACACATTTCCTAAAAAAAACAAGTTAATTACATATATATGAGTACAAACTTAAGAAGTTAGATAAATAGGGTAAACCAATAAAAACTCAATGAGTTACGGTAACTAGGTAACTATTTTCCCCCATTTATCATGGTAAAAACATCAATAATTTTTTAAAGATTTTTAAGTAAAAACATAGTTTTTCATCCCAGCAATGAATTATTACAATAGCTCATTATATCAAAATTAAATGTAAAGGTTTGTAACGTCGGCGCCAAGACATTATTTCAATTTGTGAAATATTAATATTTCTTTGCATTTCACAAGCCGGATACTGTTAAGAGAATTCCAGAAAGTGGCCGGTCGGCGCTAAGACGGAAGTGCGACGAACTTGGGACTCACCCTAAGCCTCTTCAGTTATTGAGGTATTGTTTGAACATACACCTTTCACTTCTAAGGAAGGTACAATTGTTTTCGGAGAATGCGGCCTGCGACGTTGACCCATGCGAGGTCCACTGGAATTTAGGTGTATCTCAGAAAAGAAGAATTTTAAGACGTATTTTAGGTGATAAAGTACGTTGCCGGATGTAAAACAATGAGAGATTCTGAAAAGGATGTTTGCGTCCGCCTACTTGACGCCTATGGCGGTTCGTCTTCACGGCGCAGTCGCTGCGTTCCTAGAAGCCAAAGGGATGAACAAGAAGAGTACTTGCAAGGTGTGGTGGCGAAGGCATGTTTATTTGCTGATCACGTGACTTCCTCTGCAGTATGTATTGGGAGGAGTGAAGATCCTCGAGGACTTTTAGCTGTCTTCAACTAAATTTATCTAAGTATAATTAATGCTTTCTGAAAGCATTACTGGTGTAATAACAGATTGTTATATGTCTTAATGATTTTGGGAGTTTGTCTCCGTTTGTAAATTCAGATTTCAAGTTAATTTGTATTAAATAATTATTTATTGTTATTACACGTGTGTATGATTGCTCGGGAAAAAAGCTGGTGGCAGCGACCTCTACCATAAGGGTTATGATATATATGAGTGAATCCCGCTTCTACAAAAAAATACTAACATCGCATCAGGGATTGTGATGTGATGTTACAAGGTTATAAAAAAAAGCATTTTCGAAACTTTATATTGCCGTAACTCGAAAAATTTCGAATTATTTGTAAATCTCATTCCCGAAATTCATGTAAACCTTTATTTACAGAATAAAATATTCTCCCTCTCCCTTGCATTTATGAAGTAGTCGTGTTTGTTAGGACAGAAATATTAAAAGCCCAACCCTTGCTTTTGAAGAAATAGTGAAGTTCACAAACACAACAATCCCAATAAGGCAAATATTCATCGACCTGGCGTGTCAACAACTTTTTGCCAAACATGCTCATATTATTCAGAAATAATTTTGTATAATTCCCTTCCCAAAGCTCCTTCCTTTCTCTTTTCTGACCTTCCTTGGTCACCTCTTGTTCTCGATCCCGACGCTATTAGGGCTAGGGTATCTTTCATTTTCCTCTTTCCTCCCATTTTTTTAATGGTTTTAGTACAGTCGTGAGATATGTTAGGATTTGAGTTTTGAGTTGTAATTCAGGAGGGTTTTTAGTGGGTATGGCTGAGTCATTCGGCGAGTCCCACACGCGGGGAGAGTCATGTTGGCTCTCCCTAGTGCGTAACTGCATTTTCCCTACCTGTACAAGTTTTAAGGGCTCTAATGACCTCGATGTTGACGAGCCCTAAAGCCCCACACAAAAAAAAATCCCTTCCCAAAACTCTAGAAGATATAAATAAATTGAATCTCTTTAAATACGCAGTTAAAATCTTTTTAATATTGTTTTCTACACGACTTCGGATGGTGTAGATGATGTTAATATCTCTTATACTTTATCATGCCATTGTTAAAGTACTCTAAATTCCTTTTTCATGCATGTTGCTTATGCTTCTTTTTGTTTTTTAATAGTTTATTTCTAACTGTACGCAACCTTGGGACAGTTATGTACATTATCTCTGTAGCCCCATCCTGGCCCGGGTTTTCCTCCGGTTTTCCACCGGATAGAGGCGGATTTTCCTTGGGCGGAAATGTCATTAATACTTTTGTTTTATTATTCTCGGATTTTCACTGCACTAATATCTACAATTTATTTTGAATAATTAATGGATAACAGCACGTATTTATTAAATAATTTCTGTTGTAAATATTAAATCCACCACTGCCCATGGGCCCTTGATCGGAATTGATGGGATGGTCCCTTGCTTGTTTCCGGAGAGTAACTTCGTTTATTGCCCCCCATGTGGGTCATTCGCAGTTTGCAACAGCAGTTTTTACAAAAAAGTTTATGAGGTTACATAATTTCTTCATTCGTATACACCATAGGTGCATTTTTTTAGATTTAATTAAAAAAACCTGTTTATTTTACAAAATTACTGCCAATTCTTCCCCGCTTCATAGGGGAGTATCCTTTGTTGTTATTGGTTAGCACGTCGTTAAATTGTGTGTGGAGGAAAATACCAGTTTCATACAAAACCTTGATATACTAATTAATGCGTGTGATTTAGTAAAAATGAAGAAATACATTTCACCATAAATCACCCCTTTACACTCGGTATTTCCAAATATCATTACTAAGTGAGTCTCTACAACACTTGTAAAAATCCTTTCAAGAGTTCCTATCTTTCATGAAAACATCAGCCAGTCAGAAAACTAACAAAAACTACCACCCCTCTTCATACACTATGAAGTAAAACAACGAAAATTCCAGTAATCAGTTTCAAGGTAATTTATTGGACAAAGTTTACATTTAAAAACAGATAATAGTTTCCGAGATATATTGAAAATAATATTCCATGCCCTTAGCATGAACGACGGAAACATGAAAACATTTCTTCCCTTTGCACCGTGTGTGTGTGTGAACCTTAACTCTCTTTCCCTTGCCTGCAGGCGTCGATGATGAGGATGATATAATGCCTCTTTTTGATGGCAGGGGAATTACAAGGGTGCCGGATGCCCTTCCTGACGCACCTCCTCAAGGCGGGTGATGAATGAATGACATGAGGGTGGATGATGATGAGTGAATGTTGTGATGAAACTATAGGTAGGGGAAACAGGAGTACCCCGAGAAAACCTGCCGCGAACCCCTTTTTGTCCACCACCGCGTATTCCACTTTGATCACACAGGGTTTAAACCAGCGACACCAGAGGCAGAAGGCAAGTAAGCTAGGCGTTACACCAAGGGCCGCCCTCGGACACCTTTGCACTCAGTAAAAAAATATCGAAAAACCCAAACAATCTTTACTATATATTTAAATTCACAATGTTCACATTCGAAAAGTGAGATGATAAATCAATTAGTTCTCAAGATATAGTAAAAATTGTGAAAATTCGAAAACTCCATGTCTCCTCTATAAAACGAAATTTTCTAAAATCAGCCCTGAGATGCTTGCGTTATAAAAGGAGTTTACTGTACAAATTTCATGTTTCTGGCTTTAAATTAGACTGTGCGATAATGAATCACTCAGTACAGTTCTGTTTCTATGCATAGATTTACAATGCACACCAGAATGCTCCAAACTCGGAAAACGGGACTATGGAACGTCGGCTGATCTTTTAGAGCCATCAACAGCAGCGAGAGTTCGGAGATCGCTGTTCGACCGCAACTGGAGGGTTTTGTTTTCTCACTTTAGCTTATCCAACGCTTTTTTCTTCTTCTGGGAAATAGTTAACTGGTACACACTCAGCTAGTGGGTATGTGGTGACTATTGAAAAATAAGTAAAAGAAATGATGAAAGATTGTAATTAAGAACCTCGTAATGACTGTTTGCGGACGAGACGGTTTTATTAGCCATAACCGAATAAAGTGAAAAAAAGTGGTAGACACGCGGCACACTCCAATTTAGAATACTAAATCCTCAAGCAACAATTTCTTCAGTATCATATTCAAACTACTAGATAACTGTTTGCAGGAAAGTAGTTAAAAGTAGAAGATACGTAGAGTACCATAATATGTAACCCAATCCATAAACCTAATTCATTAGAAGAAATTTTATAAATTTTAAGGGACAGGTAATTGTGACTAGGGAGTAGTCTATCGAAGCGGATCGATATCTTTTAAATGATACGGTGGATATCTATCGATGAGAGTTAATCTATCGATACTCCTTGAGGCAATAATTTGAACATAGAGTAAGGATCGTTGCACCAAGGAACACACTTCTAAACAATGGATTCAAAGTTTCACTACAATTTTTTCTATCCAAAGTTCAATCCGATACATATACCGGAGCGTACCTGCAAAGTAAAATTGTTCTCTTCTCTGTGGCATCAGAAACAAAATAAAAACTGTTTTATGATGAAATATGAGGATGTGCTTGTTAATGTTTGCTCAAGGTTTCCGAAAGATTACAGCGGTTCTCCGGTGAAATAAAATTACAGATCTATCGGGATTCACCTTGACCACGCACAGTTTTAAATGTCAAATATCTTTAGACTAGACAAAAAAGTTTAAAATTGAATACAGTTACTACTTACAAATTTGAGAGACCGTAGCATTCTGTTAACATTGTGAGAATCACGATGATGAAATTTTCGTTCAGAGGACAAAGCACTAGAATACCAGCTCTACAACTTGGTTGATAAGCGCCTGAAAAGGAGAAAAATCTAACTAGTGTACGTATTTTCTCGTGCTATTTTCTTAGTTTACGCTATTAAGTATAGAAGTGGTTACCTAATATACATTAAAATGTAGAAGTGAACAATATGTAACACGAAGATGAAAAATTGTAATTGATTTGTTGATATTCTGTTATATTATATTGTTTATCTTATCTAGGAGTTTGCTGAAATTTTTCAATCTACCTCTGCCTTACGTGCTTGATCAGAATTGATGGAATTGTCCCAATCCCGGAGAGTAAATTAGTTTGTCCTCCACGTGCTCACACACAGTTGTATTACTTTTCTGACAATCAATTTAGTTAGTTAGTTAATTCCGATATTAAGTACCACATCTTGAATACAGTTTTGAAATGTCTTTGAGAAAATTAAAAATAGTCTGATCGCCTGTGACATTTCTTTGAAGAAGATACCAGCAGGTTGATGGTAGTTAGAGGCAGGTCGAAAAGTTGAAGTTGGTCTACTACGAAGCGTTTTGCCAGGAACAATCATATAATTGACTTCGGACGAGTACGATTACTTTTACAAGGAAACAAATTAATTTTAAAGGGAATGATAATTTCCTAAAACTACACCTATTACGTCTCATAAAATCGTAAACTAAATACATAGAATAATTGTTTTTTAACTATATCACTAATGGTCAAATGAAGGATATATAAATATTTAATAATAATATTTCTTGAGCTGATTCTATATCATTAGTCAGGTGACTACAAGTTATTTTAGAGCAGATTTTGCACGAAAATCAAACTGAAAATTTTCAGCTTCTCGAATACTTACATTTCGTTTCCTATCATTATTATATTCAGAGAAGATTGGTAAACGTTTTACATTTTAGTTGTGTAACTTGTTTTATTCAAATTGTAGTTTTAAAACGAGTTTTAAATTTTATTTGTGTAGTTTCTATAGTGAAATCAAAACACAAAAACAAATTATATGCCTAACTCGTTTTTTCTCATCCTATACGCAGGCGCAATACGCAATTTAAAGAAATATTCCCTTAGTTACTCCTACGTCATTAGTGAGATGATTGCACGTTGTGTTATGACAAATAAATTCAAAATTTTCACGTTCACATTGCAAACGTTTTCTGAGAACAGCCACTTAGATCCTCTTAGTTCGGTCCGTATTCTACTTTCATCGGAGCAATTTGGCAAAGATTATCCATGAAATATCCGATTACGACTCAACAACTTCTAAACCCGATACTGCGCCCCTCCGATCGAGTACACCGACACAAGACCGGAGTCTATATTGGAAGTTGAAACCAGATTAAGGGATAATGTTCTTCGCTCCCCGCAAACGACCTTGATGATCACCCTTAATCGCACACATACGCCAGTGGGATGAACCAAGTCTGCACACGGGAACGTCAACAAAATCTGCTGGGCTCATTACGGCGTCGCTTTAACGAATCGAATAACCGCACAGTGATTAAAGCCGGGGAAATAATTTTATGACAGTAAACCGCTTCATTGTCGACCAATCAAATTATTTTAATTGAGAGTACGCTCGCAGGCTGTGTCATTGCGTAAATTGCGAATGGATCTGGTGATAAGGAGGTTCGCATTGTCTCTTTTTTTATCTGTAAAGTTTATTTCGTGCGTAAAAAAGAATGGATTCAATTTTTAATATTCAGTAATAATTTTCGGTCAGACGAAACTGGCGACGAGCGTGGTGTAGTGGTTAACACCCCTGCGATCAATTTAGGAGTTCCGGGCTCGATTCCCGACTCGTCGCCTTTTTCATATATCGGGAAGTTATCACATGTCTTCTCCACGAGTACATAAATGGAAGAATAATACTGTTCCATAAATAGAATAAACACGATAACTGAGCTACTGACTTGGCAGCGAGGGTTTTTGACCATACGGCAACATCCACACTGATTCCCTGGTCTATCCAGCATGCTCTAAAATGAGAATCAGATCTAAGCAGCCTGTGTGATGTTAGCCCCATTTTCTCCTCGTACCAAGTCCAAGTGATTGTGAGGATTTCCCTTTCTTGAACCTTCAAATGTATATCGTGGAACCAAAATACTGACAAGAAAAAGTCTTTATATAAGCATGACTTTGTTTGAAAAAAAAAACAAAAAAAAATAAAATGTTGTACGTTGAGAATAAACTTCAAAAGAGAATATATCATAGATTCACATTAAGAGAATACTAGATGTTCCATAAAAATACTTCTCAGTAATATTAAGAGTCAGTTAACACACTGTATCGTTAAAGCAGTGACCGGCAGTAAAGGAACATTTATCTTTAAGAACTTCACTAATCTTGTTCGGTTAATCTTAACAGGCTTTGTTTTGTTTAATTCAATATCAATGAGATTATTCTGTTTTCCGTGCTTGTCAAAGAGAAGAAATATAGAATTTCAGTTTTATTCTGAGACTTTTCTTTCTTGAGAGTTTAATTAAGCCGTATGGAAAGAAGTGGAATTTAAAATTTGATATGTTCATTCATTGCCCAGCGTTTCGGAATGTTGAATTTCTTTCATTTTTCGTATTATTTACATTTTTAGTATTCTTCTTCTTCTGTATGTGCTTGGCTAATACAAAAATTTCATATTTAAAAAACCAAAAACCATCTTATTTGTTTACAACCAATTGTAGTCTTTAACCATCGGATTGTAATAATCTCCTGTGGCACAAACATCCGTGCGAATTTCATTATTTTCTTTTACTCTCTCCGTTTTCTTCTCCTCCAGCATCTCTCTCCTTTCTCTTTTTCTCTCTTGGCGGTGAGCATCGATCGGGGCATAACCGCCACCTGCCGGGTGCTCCAGCGCCGCTACCGCGGGTTCATTCCTTGAATATGTAGCCCTTCTGCCGCACGGGAGCGTGCGTTTTTTTCATACGGTCGCAGAAATACCACGGGACATGGAGGAAGAAGCGGAAGGTGACTCGAACACCCATCTCGGCTGTGATTATTTTGGCATTGTTCCTTGACAACCGCCAGATGGCATGTGAGTAAAAGAACGGTTACCCCTCAGATGTTTCTAATCCATACAAATATATAAATGAGTAACGTGAGAGCGCATCTGTCTGTTTGTTACTTAATCACGATTAAACAACTGAACTGATAGTGATGAAATTTGGCAAGGATATAGTAAAGATGCCCAGGATGAACACAGGTTAATTTTTATTTTTAAAATGAGTGAAGGGAAAGATAAAAAGTAATTTTGACCATAAATATTGATGAAATCGGGAAAAAGAGAGAGAGAGAAATTCGCTTACGCCGCCTAAACGGTTAGAGATAGGTGACAACTACAAATTGCAATATTGTTCGCCTCAAAGTGTTCTACAAAAAAAGTCCGCAACAGCATATGTCTATCCACAAAGGTTCACCCGCATTATAAAAAAAACGTTATTAAAAGTCGGAGTGTTAAAATACGTAAATTTAAGAGAATAATTTAGTAAGGAAACAATCAACATCAAATTTAGTGAATTATTTGCTTTGTGCATTTAACAAAGATACAAACCACCTTTAAATCGTACAATTTTGATGAATACGAGGTTAGGCAGAAAAGTAATGAGACTGGCAACACTACAAGCAATCTGGCAACGCTGCGCTGTTGTCCTTGATAGAGCACGTGTATCAGTACCCTCCCATAGCTCAGTGCGAGTTTTAACTCCTTCCGTTAACTACGTGATTTTTGTGACTGCTATTAGTGAAGTTGTGTTTTGGTTGTGCGTCAAGCAAAATGGAACAGCGGAATTTGGAGCAACGTTGTGCCATTAAATTTTGTGTTAAGCTTGGAGAATCGGCAAGTGTGACGTTTGAAAAGTTAAAACAGGCCTATGGGGAACATTCTTTATCCCGAGCTCAAGTTTTTCGCTGGCACAAATCATTTTTGGAAGGCAGAGAACACGTTGAAGATGAACACCGTTCAGGGAGGCCTTCAACTTCGAAAACCGATGAAAACATCGAACGTGTGAACACTCTTGTGAGATCAGACCGTCGTTTAACATTAAGAATGTTGAGTGAACAATTAAATTTGAACAGATTTACCGTTCATCAAATTTTGAGTGAACATTTGCACATGCGAAAGGTCTGTGCCAAAATGGTGCCGAAAAACCTCACAATTCAGCAGAAGGACAATCGAAAAAACAAGTGTCTTGATCTTCTTGATAGAATCGCTAATGAGCAAGATTTCTTTAGTCGTGTGATCACAGGTGATGAATCATGGATTTTTGAATACGATCCCGAGACCAAGAGGCAAAGTGAGGAGTGGCACACTGCAAACTCTCCTCGACCAAAGAAAGCTCGAATGATCAAATCGAAGATCAAAACAATGCTGATTTGTTTTTTGGACAGAAGGGGAATCGTCCACAAAGAATTTGTTCCTCCAGGACAAACTGTCAACCAAGTTTTTTATAAAGACGTCCTTGAAAGGCTTAGAAAAAGGGTCATTCGCGTGAGACCAGACATTGCAGACAAATGGATGCTCCATCATGACAACACCCCATGTCACACTGCCCTCTCCATAACTGAATTTTTGACTTCAAAAGGCATTCCTGTGGTTCCCCAGCCCCCCTATTCACCTGACCTCAGTTTTTGTGACTTTTTCCTAAACTGAAAAATATCCTCAAAGGTCGTCATTTCGGGACTGTAGAAAACATTCAAGGGGCATACTGAAGACCATACCGGTTGAAGACTTCCAGCGCTGCTACCAACAATGGGAACAACGTCTCCATCGGTGTGTAGCTGCCCAAGGGAACTACTTTGAAGGGGATAACATAGATGTTTGAAAAAAAATAAAAACTTTGGTAAATAAAAAATCAGTCTCATTACTTTTCTGCCTGACCTCGTAGTTTAGATTTCACAATAATTTTAATGAAATGGGTCAACCACGTCATGCATCAGAAGCGAAAATTTCATCGGCGCGGCTCTCGCGAGATTGTGTAGTGTATGCAGTAAACTTCAGTATTATATTAGTATTATCATGAATTTCAAAAATTAGGATGCTGAACACGTTTTCAAATACCAGTAAGTAAATATATTTTGACATAAGATAGATGTATTTTAGTTATTCCTGAGTAAAAGAAGATTAGGCTAAGAAAACTCCCGAACAACACCGGGTAATCAGTTAGTTATCATTCATACCAATTATATCATATGAACTCAACATTAGTTCAGTTTTAGAATCCCATATCTAACGGTTCTCGTTCTTTGTACTCGTGCACCATCTGGAAAATCTCATGCGGCAGTTCCTGGTACTATGATGATGTAATCACACAGCGAAGCTGAGAATCAAGTGGTTGTTCGGCCCACTTCTCACTCTTAAACTGTGACCCGGGAGACATCGAGTGGCGAGGCAAAATGAAGGACACAGATACGATCGAAGTGGCCGTGAGCTGGACATGCTGCCGACCGATTCTACAAAACTTGGTTATGTTTATAATAATTATATTTTTTATTGATATTTGCGAATCCAAGAGAGATCCTACAATGGACAGACAGGAAAACCTCCACGAGTTTTTTCCCTATTACTGACTGTGACTTCGTGTAATTAGACGCATGTTTTTGTTGCCTTGAATAACATTTCACTAGTTTCACGTTCAAATTTGCAAAATTTACTTCAGACAAAGCAGACAACCTTTAGGACTTCAATCCTATTTCCTACGTTGTCCTTCCATTTCCCGGGAAAAAAGCACATTTTTGAAACAAGTTTTACTCCAGTTATTGCGAGTAACAATAATGACAGTAATTCCCGTGCAGTTGTGTTGCCAACCAAGAAGCGCTCAATCATGTCCCCTCATGCGTTAAATCTAATATATTAAATGTCATATAGAATATAGCTAAAGGAGAAGGTGGTTTGCTGTAATCGGTCGCCCAACAACCATCCAAAATCCGCAAGGCTTAAAACAGATCGTAACTATTAAAAAAAACAAACATCAGCTTTGCTATCGAACACAAATTTTCCGGTTAACAAGAAAATTTCAATTAATTTGATTTGAGTATTTCTTTTATTCCATTCATAATAGATCCAATAATCCAAAAAATTATGTGCAATTTTTTTTCGCAATATCTATCGTCAAGAATAATAGAATTTCATAAATCTTGTTGATAAAATATTTGTCAATACTAGGTTCGTAAAATAAGATCACATTTCGTCGTCAATTTGATAAAACAAAAAAAAAAATTTTTTTTAAAGCAACTCATCACTAAAATAAATATAATTTTATAGGAAATGTTTCTATGAGTTTACTTTTTTAGACTATTTGTTTAGTTTTATGTCAATAAAGAATACATTTCAAGAAATGAAAACTGACTTTAAAGCGACTATTCTTAAATAAAGGCAAAAATCCCCACGGAGGTACGTGTATCTACGTTTGTAATGATATTTTATCTTCTCCACTGACAGGCTACAAGAACTTCTGCGTAGATAGTGTGTTCGAATTTTCTGCAGTTAATCTGTCCGACACCAGTATTGTGGTTTTGTGTATTTATAGACCTCCTCAATCAGATCTTGACATATTTTTTCGGAACTTCGAAATTGTTTTAAAACATATCACACATAAATCTACTAAATCTATCGTTATATGTGGCGATTTCAACATCGATTTCCTGAGTACATCCGACTCTGCACATTCACCAGTTAATCGATTCAAGAATCTTATCGACTCCTTCAACCTTATTACTACGATAAACGACCCCACTCGCCTCTCCGGCTCATCTCAAACATTGCTAGATCAAATTATAGTCAACAATGGAATCTCGTATCTCTCTGAAGTGTTTATCGCCGGATACAGTGATCACCTTGCTCAAGTATTGACTATTAATAATAAACTAAAACCGCTTAAAATCCTTTACAAATTTACAAGAGAGTTTAATGACATAAATAAATCCATATTCGTAAATTATTTGCGTGAAGAAACATGGAAAGATGTTTACAATTGCCAAAACACCGACGACAAATTCAATGTATTTATCTCAATATTCCTAAAACATTACAACTCTAGTTTTCCCATAAAACGCAAGTTAATTAACACAAAGAAATACAATAGATGGATCACCCAAGGGATAAGGATTTCTTCAAAAAACAAACGCCGTTTATATTATCTTTCAAAACGCTATAACCAACCACCCGAATTCCATAATTATTTTCGTAAATATAAGACTATTCTCCGAAAAGTAGTCTATGCAGCTAAAGTTATGGAAAACGACAGGCATATACTAAAATCGAACAACCGGATGAAAGCCATGTGGAATATTGTTAACAATTACACGTCAACTTCTGAAAATCGCGAAGAAAATGTTTCTTTACTAAACGATGGCAAGATCGTGTCAAATCCTCAGGACATCGCAAGTTTGTTTAATTCTCACTTCTCAGAAGTTGGTAAAATAACGAACTCAATATATCCAAATCAATGTCCTCCAATTATTACCACCCACATACCCAATTCTATGTTCACTTCCGAAACTAACGCCAGTGAAGTCATGGGAATCATCAGCTCCTTAAAAAACAAATTTTCACGAGGCATAGATGATATACCTGAGTTTATTGTTAAATCTTCGTCCCACGCTATATTAAATCCACTCGTAAATATTTTTAATAGTTCTTTATCGGAAGGGGTGTTTCCCAATATATTTAAGAGAGCTAAAGTGAAACCTTTACACAAGAAAGGAAACAAACTTAATATTGGAAATTACCGACCAATATCTCTACTACCCACTTTCTCAAAAATCCTAGAAAAATTGTTCTATAAGCGTCTTCTATATTCTCTATCAAAAAAAACCATTCTCTCTGACGATCAACACGGTTTTAGGAAATCCTTTTCCACTACAAGCGCCATATTTTCCTTCTTAAACGAAGTTACCACTTCTCTTGACCGTCGAGATAATCCTCAGGGTGTTTTTCTTGTCTTATCCAAAGCTTTCGATGTCATTAATCACGGAATTCTCCTTTCGAAATTGCATTCTTTAGGCATTCGTGGACTTCCACATCAATGGCTAACTTCTCATTTACAAGATAGATACCAACAAGTAGAAATATCCTATACTAAAAATAAAATACTTGAGCGTTGTCTTTCAGAAACAAAGCCACTTACTTGCGGAGTACCCCAAGGATCAATTCTCGGCCCTATACTCTTTTTATTGTATGTGAACGACATGTCATCATCCACATCAGATTGCGAAATGATTCTTTTTGCTGATGACACTTATTTAGTATGTAAACACGCCAATGCTCAAAAAACTTTGTCTAACCTTTCGACTTGGTTTCATGCAAATCGTCTCATTGTAAACACTGACAAAACAGTGTCTATGTCATTTCACAATAGTAATACAAAATCTTTACCCCAGGTTTCTCTTTCTTTAAACGGAACACAATTAAAAACTGTTAC
>NNCF01126033.1:14630-29325 GCA_002313205.1 Laupala kohalensis | reverse complement strand
TAAAAACAGAATCAAGTGAAAACTAAAATATCTATCCATAAGTAGTGCGCTCTAATTCTTTACATTCCACCTCTTAATTTTAAAATAATATTACAAATTATATAAATTTTATATTAATTTTAGTATATAAGAGGTAATATAGTTATATTCAACTGAGGATCCCCCTTCTGCCATTAAATTTATTCTCTAAATTTCGCACAAAAATCTGAGCTCATATACGCACCACTGAATGAAAAGAAATGCGAATCTGTATAATATGCTTGCATGCATAATGTAAAACGCAACCACCTTATTATACTAAAATTCCGCCATATATCGCAAAGAATGTTCATACCCGGCTCGCCTGGGTGAGCTACAGAATCCTGAGTCATGAATTATTCAACAATTTCACTACAAACATTACGAACTAAGTTTTCCTCCCGGAGTAAGGTTTAGAAGAAAAGATTATAATCAAAATTAAATGTAAAAAAGGTCCATGCAAATAACGTACAGGATATAAGCATTGACCTGAGGACGAATCCCGGAGACAAATCACCGAGCCCTGCGGCAAGGCAAATGAGAACAGACGTACTTTCGTGATTTCGTAAGAGCAAGAATTACCCTGCCAGTTATAATTTAGTTCCCTGCCTTTGTTTACGGAATGAAAGAAACACAGGCAGGCTCAGTGCAATTACGAGTTATGTTAATTCAGCCGAAGTGTCCCTGGTGAAACTAACACAGTTGTAATAGCGAATCGAGTACTGGAGCTATTGTCACAAACTCCCGACTGCAGAGCCGCGCTACCATTTTTTCCCCCACTCTCCTCCTTCCCTATTCATACACTTCCGCTTATTAAAAGTTAATGAGCCTGAATCGTGTGTCTGCCGAATTTGCATTTTTGCTGGACCCGTCTCTTGTAATTTATATGGCGTAACGACAAAGCCCCTGAGGAGGCATCTTGCTGAGTGGACAGCGAGCGCTCCACATGAGGAAAATACGAATTGAGCTCATCTTATGTTTGTTCTTCTGATAAATTGTGACTCTTCATTTACTCGCCTCCCTTGCAAAAGAAAAAAAATATTTATTCGTTTTGACATCAAGTGTTTTCCAACACCTATTTAAATTGATGAGTACGGTCAAATCAAACTGTACCTTTCATGTGGTCGTTATCGAACAAATCGAATTTGCGGAGAGTAGAGTGCGAGTCCGTGATCTCACGTGACAGAGACGACATGACCAACATCACTTAAAAATTTATTCCACAGAAAACATATACTTCATTGAGAATTAAATGAAATAATTGAATTGATATACTAATAAGAAATCTTGCCATTAGGCCAGAATTTTTTATTTTCCTGCTTCGCTGACGTTTCGATAATTGTCTTCACCAGGGCATACACATTACGCCACTTTCAAAGAACCCAGTCTCTGCATCTTACACTATTCAGAGGAATTCGTCGACACTTAATAGCATGGGATGTTAACAGACATTACTCAGTTATTAATAAAAAAAATTGCAAGATCTTATTTGTAATTGAATAATGACTGCTAACATCCCTTCCTTGTAATCTAATTCATTTGCGTTGGTGGAATACATTGAATCTCGTAGAAAATACTTATTTTCAAAAATATAATTTTCAAATTACGAATATAATTATTTTACCGGTTTGTTTCCTTGTATACTTACGAGTGGGAAGAAATATCTTTTTTAAATTTGGATCAGGAAACTCTGACTTAACGCGTAGTGAAAAATGTTATCTGCGTATCTTCAAAATACATGATAAATTTATTTATTGTCAAAAATCAGTACAAACTGCGTATGACCACGTGGAGGAAAAAAAAACTAATTTACTCTCCGGAAGCAAGCAAGGGACCATCCCATCAATTCCGATCAAGTGCCCTAAGGCAGAGGCGGATTCAAAAATTTCAGCAAAAGTTCCTAGATAAGATAAAAAGTTGGCTGCGAGTTATAATACTAATAGAATGTCAATATGTTTGTAATTTTAAGCAAAAAATTACATGTACAAGTTATTATCGAACTATAGATTATTCTGAGTATAGTGTTTAAAAATCATAAGAATTGAAATAACACTAAATTCACGATTTATTGTTACAATAAACACGCCCCTAGACAAAGCCTAGAGAACCTGTATGATAAATCCGCCTCTACCAGAAGGAAAAACGGAGAAAAACCCGGGCCAGGATGGGGCTACAGAATTTATGTACACAACCGTGCCAAAGTTGAGTACACATAAAACTAAATTAATATGAGCCATAAGACAACACAATCATGCAAGAAAATAGTTTTTGAAATTGTTATAAGTTGTTTAAAAAGTACTACAGCAATGGCGTGATAAAGCACAAGACGAATTTAACTTTTGTTAAAATCAATAAATTCTTTTACAGTGTAGAAGCACTGGTGCAGGAGGTAGTTTTTAACCGCGGATTTGAAGATATTCAATTTCATAATATCTTTTATATTCTTGGGCAGGGAATTATATAGAACGATTCCCGAATGGTATGGTCCCTTTTGGCAAAGAGTGGTTGACACTCTAGGGCGATGAATATTACTACTATTGCGTGTATAGTGTTCGTGAACGAGACTGTTTCGTATAAAGAAAGGGTGGCACTTCAGTAATTCGGTCTTAAATGAAAAATCATGTTCTTGTAGTTTTGAACAGCGGGCGTTTTTAGACAAATAAAGTTTTCATCATTTCCTGTAGAGATAAAAGATACGTAATATATATCCGTGGCTTCTGGAAACAACCAGATAAAAGCACTTTTTGTTTTTCGATTTATGCTGTTTAAAGTTTTCAAAACATGTTTTTTTACCTAGTTATCCAAAGTTGATCAAGTTTTGATTATTTTACCCTGTTTACCTAAATTCTTAGTTTTGTTCTCATATACACAAAAAACTTTGTTCTTTTCCGAAAATTTGTGTAGGAGTTTAATCTTATTAAACGTATCCTTACCTGGTTATTACATCTTTTTTGTTTGTATCTGTTCGAAAAATTTACTATCCGATTCGAGGAGAAAGGGCATTTGTGAATCGTGTAGTCTAATACAAATAAAACGTAACAAAACACACACACACAAAACCAATATTTTAGACAGACTATCTCTTTTTAAAAAAATTACTTACATGGTTATTATTGGAAGTAACATACATCAACTCGACTTGTACATACATGCCATTTAGGATTCGTACTTTTAAACGGCTTATGTGTAGCGAGTTTTTCGTACTTTAGCAACACAGTGTACGAAGGTAGTTGTGTGTGGTTTGAAACTTATTAAAATGTATTTAAGTGTTATAAAGTTACAATACTAGTAAAATTCGGTAGTAAAAATGAGAGAAGGTTTGTGACGTTTGATGAAGTTAATTAGAAATAATTGACTTAACAGTTTGCTAATGTTGTAAAATCCGAAATTGCTCCTTCCGTGAGACGTCTCCGTGAAATCCTAAACATTAATGGAAAATGATGAATTTGCAATTCTTGAGAACGCAAATTACGAGTAAATAGGAAACAACACATTCATGAATATGATACATAAGGTTAAATAATATTATTAATTGTTTTTCACATCACAAAATCACACAGGGTCACGTTTTACTAATTAAATATATTTTAATAGTAAAATTTAATACAGTATTTTGATTATATATTTGAAATGTACGTAATATTTGTTAATATATCATTATATTAACTAGATTATATTTTTGTAAAATAACGGAGGACTTTACTAATACGTTTCCTGCCTAATTGAATATTTTATTCGAAATTTCTCTATCATGATGACAATGAAGGAAATAATGAAATGATTATTACTACTATTGTCAATGCCGCCTGAATGGTGCTATGATTTTTATTAAACAGGGGAAAATAGTAGAATAACAATAATAACATAGTAATTAGAAGCAACTTAGTTCTGTTCGACTCTCTCATTGCCCTGAACAAGGTACCGGCAGGATGACCGAAACGTTAATAGTCCTTGTCTTCTGTGAAGCGGTTTGTCCTGGAAGACACAAGTCTATACCTACAGAAGTAATGCACTTAAAACGTACTGAGTTTGCAAATATTGACAAAATGATAAAAAAGCCTGTTGAATACTTTTGACATTTTTCGTTCGCTGCTCTGAGCGCCCCGAGTGCAAAAATGGTGATCCATTTTAAGGAGAAGTTCCACCAGTTTAGGGATATGGTTGTTCCATTTGTCTATCGAGGCATACTGAGAGCAACCTGACTTGCTCTGATATTTTCTCCGTAGAGGAACTGAAGTGGGCTTCGTTGAGGATAGGTTTTGAATGTGGATATCGCATTCATGATGAATACTATGAGTTCATTGCAAATATTACCTTCGTGTGAAAGCTTCTCAGATGAAGAGCAAGAGTCGTACGTAGAATTAATCCTTTCCAAAAGAAAAATAATTATTAAGATGGGTCTCGTTCTATTAATCAGATTTTATGATGCTGAACAGGTAATATTTGCATTTTATATATACATGAATACAAAAAGGCTATTTGTTGATATATTAGTAATTATTTATTGTTTTTATTCAATTATTGTAGTTTCGTCAATATGCGCGGTTAACAATGGCAATCTGCGGGAGTTCAGCTACATACTCCAGACAGTTGAGTAACGTGATCCGGAGAGCCGTTCCGAAACGTTCCGATTGGGAACACTGCTGAGAATACCTATCTTTACTCCACTACGGAAAATTATGTAAGCGATTCCCAAAGAAACATGGACTCCCTATGTAACAGCGTTTTCCATTTTCTGCTTGAAATGAAATCGTCAAAGAGTCTAAACGTTTATTTCCTTTCTTATATAATGGTTTCACTTTAGCTTTTTAAAAAGTACGTCAGGAAACATACCTTTTGACAAGGAACTATTGAAAACATGAGTGAGTGAATTTAATATAACATGGGACGAAGATTTTACTATAAATTCTGGCGTAGTATCTATCCTTGCTGAAAATTTATTTTTTAAAGAATTGATGACACTCATAGCTTCACTAGAGTTAGTCTCCGAAGTGAACATAGAATGCGGTACGTGTGTGGATGTGTTTGGTGGACATTGTTGTTGAGTTACTGATTTCGATATTTTGATCTATTTTTGAGAAGTAAGACTTAAACAAATTTGCGATGTCCTTTGGACTTGATACAATTTTGCCTTCGTCTAGTAGGGAAATGTTTTCTTGGCGATTTTCTGAAGGGGATGTGTATTTTTTAATAATATTTTACATGGTTTTAGTCCTGTTGTTCGATTCTATTATCTGTCTGTCATTTCCATTACTTTAGCTGCATAGACCACTTTTCTCAGAATGGATTTATATTTACGAAAATAATCATGAAATTCGGTTGGTTATTGAGTTATGATCTTTCAGATAATATAAATGACATTTGTTTTCGGAAGAAATTCTAATAGAATTATTGACATTATTTTAACTCGCAGATAACTTTTTATCTTATCTAGGAACTTATGCAAAAAAAAAAATTGAATCCGCCTCTGCCTTAGGGCCGTTGATCAGGATTGATGGGATGGTCCCTTGCTTCCTTCCGGAGAATAAATTAGTTTATTGTCCTCCACGTGGTCATACGCAGTTTGTACTGTTTTTGACAATAAATTTATTATTATTAATCCCTTGAGTTATCCATCGATTGTGATTGTTTACTTTTACTAACTTGCGTTCTATAGGAAAGCAAGAGTTGTAATACCCCCAAAATATTTTTTTAAAAATACATTCAATTTACCGTTGGTGCTTTCACATTTGTACACGTCATCCCACGTTTCCTGATGTAAAAGGTTTTTTAAAATAGTTTTTTTTTTTCGTTAAACTGTCTAGTAATCTTATAGAGGGATTATCTTCAATAGTTAATATTTGGGCAAAGTGGTCGCTATACCCCGCTTTAAATACTTGAGAAGTATACATGAGTCCATTGTTGACAATTATCTGGTCCAGCAATGTTTGAGATGAACCAGAGAGGCGACTGGGGTCGTAGTAACAAGATTGATTGAACTGATCAGATTATTGAACCAATTCTTGGGATTTTGCGCGGAATCCGATTCACTGAGGAAATAAATGTTGAAATCGCCACAGATGACAATAGATTTTGTACATTTCTGTGTTAGACGTTTTAATACGATTTTGAAATTCAGAAAAAATATTTCAATATTGATGCGGTGTATAAATACACAAAATTACAACGCCTTTATCGGTCACATGAACTGCAGAGTTCGAAAATACCATCCAAGCAGTATTTCTCGTAACCTAACAGTGGGGAGGACAAACGTCATTTCTAATAGATACATGTACCGCCGTGAGGATGATTACCTTTGAAATTTTGTCAACAGTAAAAACTGATTTGGAATAAAAGTACTCTTTATGCCATTATCAGAAAGCAAATGTTCTGTTAGACATGACAAATCAAATGGATAGTCTCGTAAAAGAATTTCAATATCTATTACTTTGTTGGAAAGTGACTGAACTTAATGATGTAAGATATTTATTTTATTTTCTCTAGGGATGCAATTGAATTCATGTGTCGATCACTTACTATTGTTTCGTCTTTCATAGATTACCAGAATAGTCAGACGCGTCGGAGATGCCATTTGCTAGGACTCAAGTAGTCAAGTAACAATAAATGAGAGAGTAATGCAGCTTCTTTTCTTGATGTAATTTTGAAATGTTGTTATCTCGGTAAGGATATGGATTACATTAAGAAAGGAGGCTAGGTGCTACACGGGTTATCACAACGAGTACTACAAGAAGAAGCAGGTGGTGGAATCTGACATGTTATGTAGGTCAATAAAATAGTCTTGCTAATTACGAGTAGACGTTAATACAATCAAGCATTTACTAATTAAATTAATTACTACAAATAAAATTAAATACAAACTAATTAATTACTAAATAAATAATTAAAATTTAAATATTATTCGTGTATAAAAGTTCGTAAGTTTTGAATTATTTATTTAATTAGATTATGTAATGGAGGTTAATAGTAGTAGAGTGTAAGTTACATTCAATTTTTATTTTCAATAGTGTATTTGGAAAATATCAATAAAAAAGTGCACAAAATTGGCCCGTATTCACCTACTAATGTTTCTCGAATATGTAAGTTTATGGAAACTTCATCGATGGAAGAAAGTCATAAGAGAGGATGACATAATAGTTCACTCAAACGTTAGCACGAATACGTGAGGCTGTCTTCAGTTTCTTAGAGATTGGACAGCTAGAGGAAATACTTCCTGACCTCAATGTGGTTAGCGCGTCATGCTTACGTAAGTAAGAGCAAACAGTTGAGGCTTCGCGAAGCCTGTGCACACAGTCGCCAAGACAGTCACTTTTACATCATGGCACGCACTACGGTCTTCCTGGCGATTGCTCTAGCAGGTAATGTCTATTAAGTATTGTTAAATTACTTATTAGTCCATATGACTTGTAATGAATGACATGTATCTGAGTTTCGGTCTTACTTTCTGAAGAAAAAAAATGGTGTCTCACCAAGCTATACGTCTTAACAACGGGATCACGCAAGTATAAAATTATGATTCGCATAAAAATAATTAGTAGATTGAAAAAAATGTTGAAGAAAAGCATGAGCAAGAATATTATCACGACATATTTCTTGAACGACGTGGTATACGAAAATGTTCAGGCAACATGTATGCAGCTTTTAATGTGTATTTAACATTTTACACATATACTTTCAAAATTTGAATTTGTAGAAACTTGACCCGGTATAATATTTATATAGCTTCATTTTCTTGGCTTTCTCCGTTTATGCATCGGTCAGAATTGGATGTTCCTTTCTAACTTCCCAAAAGTAAATAAGGTTGTAGTCCTCAAAACAAATAGTTTTTGTTGTCTTCTGGTACCAAATATTTATATGTATTTGGTTATAAATTATCAATGTTTATCAACATATAGTCCAGATGTTTGTCGTTTCTACCCGGAAAGTTTTGGATAATTAGTAATTTTTTGCTCCAGTATGATTTTAAGGACACTAATTAGGAATTTTAAATTTGTACCCGCGAGAAGGTGCTGGAAATATGAAAGAAAAAAAAACTAAAAACAAAATCGCTACATATTTATTTTTAATTTATTGCATGAAAACTGTGCACTCAAAGAAAAATATAAATTACAACAAGAAACGAGACGAAATTTCCTGTAATTTCTATTCCTTTGCGTGTTTTGGTCAGGCGAATAGTCTATCAGTTATAACGTAAATTCTGTTGGATATAAATTCGAAGCCTGAAATGACTGAAACAGTCTAGAATAGTCATTACGGAATTCCTATTGTTTTCCCCTGATTTCAAACGGGGAATTTTTATGAAGGCAATAGAAGTTAAGATAGGACCAGCACTCCAAATTCGTCAAATCACAGAAACGTATAATAGTGGTCCACGAGACGATAAGGACCACGAATGGCGAGTACCAGTAAGGCTCAGTTTTATTGTGAGTTCACTCACTAGATCGTGATTGTTACCGGGATCGGAGGAACAGCGATTAGATCCAGATTGCTGTATCGAAGCATTACAACTGCGGTTGTTAGTCGTAGAGTGCGGGCTTTTCATACTATTTAAACTGAGACAGAGAGAGAGAGAGAGAAAAAAGAAAAGAAAATTGCTCCGCCCAGGGATAGAACCCGGGATGACTTGGTGACGAGCAATCTCGCTGGCACCGTGGCCACGACGCGGACGAGAAATATGATTTATTTTGAATCAATCAGTTAACAGTATGATCTAAATAATATTCAGGAACTCGCTTGAAATGCACGAGAGCATGAAACTATGGTGCAAAACCATTGCACATACTTTCTCATATACCTTTTTCAGCTGCAGCATAGAGTGAGAAAAAATTCTAATGTCAAAGGGTCATTTCTGTTCTTATCTTGCAGTGCTCTATTCATACTCAAAGTCGCTAGATGAACTTATTACTGTCTTTTATTTGAAATATGAAACTAAAATAAATATTCACAATATTATTTCAAAACATTGCGACATATCGGTCATGTAAATATCGTAAAAGTGTTATGTAAATGTAATTTCTTTGAAGACATAAATTGACGTATTGTCGTTTCTGCAGTGCGTTTGCTGTCATCCTATGTATTTTATCATTATCATATCTTTCATTTCAGTTTATGAAAAGTGTGCTCTACGTCTTCTTGATCCATTTACACTGCTAAATATTATTCAAGCTACTTGAAATAGTAAACTAATGTGTAAGTGTAGCAGACAGAAATTATTTTACTGCGTCTATACCAAACTTTCATGCAAAATACCACTAATGCGGATGTAATGTATACTAATTGTACTTTACGTACAGAAAATTTAAGCAAAATCGTTGGAAACGTTTTTGAGAACTATTCAAGAGGGTGCTTTCACTTTCATGCGAAGTATCTTTTGTTTTAAAGTTTTTAAAAATTAGTGCACGTCCATGGACAACAAGTAAATTCTACCGTAAATACGAAATGCGAATTAAATTAGTTCATCCGTTTACTCAGAATTTCTGCGCTCAGACGGACGGACGGACGTTGTGCCAAAAACCACTTCTTCAGAATCAGGGATCGCCAAAACGGATATTTCCCTCAAAATCTCGCTTTCGAATTATTTTACGATTACAAATTTTTCTATATACTACGTATATGCGAAAGTAAAAAGCAAAGTTTCGTGATTTGTGCATGACACCTGAGAAAAAGTGAAATATCTTCTTCAAATATCCGCTGACCTATAGACAAAAGTGATGTAAGAATACTACGAAATATTTACTACAAATCAAAGTAATTTTCCATCACTTTCGTGATGGCAAAGTTGGTATCTTTTCGAAAATATTTCTTTCCTCCATAAGAGACAATTATTGCAACTATCTCACTTAAATGGCGGGTGAGGTATGTTTTTCAAATTTACATGAGAACATGTTACTCTGTTTATTTATGCCCATTTCAGATATTTAGTAACTTAATCCAACCAAGACTAGTAGTACCTTAAACGGGCGTAGATATTGTCAATGTTAGGGGTGGGTTGAGATACTGTTTCTGCGGAGATAAATGTTTATGAGACAACGCGAAATTGTGTGAAGTGGCCCAGTAAAGTCTGGAAGAATTCACTTAGTTTTAGAGACAAAAAATACACTGCAATAGTAACTCTGTGTGCGCTTTTAAGCACATGAAAGTTATATTTGATTTTTTTTTAGGACTTCTAGTATTGTGCGAAGGAGATTGGAGACGTCCTGATGAATGCTTGCTGCCTTTGGAGACAGGACCCTGTGATGCCTTATTCACACGTTTCGGGTACGACGCAACACAAGACGCCTGTGTTTCGTTCACATACGGAGGATGTCAAGCAAACGCTAATAAGTGAGTTATGATCTATAATCACCAAATCACACCGCGTGTTTGTTATTTTAAAAGCATTAGCAAAACGTGGCACATCTTAATACATTACTGTAATTTAAATTTTTTTATGAAGGTACTATCAAAATGTAATCAAATGTTACCTATAGAAACAAATTATACTCCGATCTTCTTTATTTCGAAATATTTTCTTTCGCCATGTGATTTTTGTTTATTTTCACAACGGCAGTTAAATTAAAAAACTAGGTCCTACGTATGTGAATCATGTTTCGTGATAATCTCCAGTAGTTTATTAAAGTTTTGTGATAATCCATAGTAGTTTATTACTTGTGCCCATATGTTCTTTACTGTCTGAATGCCCTACGTTCTCAGTAGAATAAAAACGCAAAGAAAACTTTTCAATGATGTCTTTGACATCGATCCTAGTATAATATCCATGGAGTAACGTTGAAAATACTAAAATACATTGTAATTAAATCACTAATCAAGTAACGCACATGTTTCAGAAAATACACTCTCTTATATTAATATTTATAGCATCGAAATTTTATCATTCAAAATTTAGAAAAATATATTTAGATAAAATATTTTACTAACGAAATATATTAGGTCTAATATTTTTCAACATTACTTACACAACAACAAAATTACTTTATGTATTTTTTTTTTGTTACAGTTTTCGAACACCGGAGAGTTGTGAAGAGAAATGTAAAAATCCTGGAGCATAAAAAACCAGTTAATTGTGTATTTCAAAATTACTGACATTTATTCTAATAAACGCATCACATTAAAATGCATTAGTATTGTAAAAAAATTAAAATTAAATAAAACTTTTTTTAATACATTGGAATAATTCTAACACGACATCAATTTCTTACCTCCTCTAATACAAACAATATGAATAAATTTTGTACAAATCTATCAGCGTACAAATTGAACTAAAATGTATCTTTATTACCCATTACAAAATATTATAAGCTCATCAGTTAAGAAATCCATCTATCTGGGTTATATTAATGTTTTGTTCTCCTATGTTAATAAATACTCATAAAGAAATTGTCATTGTGCTGTAAATCATTGAATCAACTAGCAAAACATTACGTATGTACGTCTCGAATTATGTATCTAGATCTCGACAAAAATATTTTTTGATTACAAAGTTTTGCAACCTCCAATTTAAGTAGTATAAGAATAATCTTTTAATGATATAGTGAATAGAGTAACACATGAATTGTTTGAATTTCAAATACACAGTACATTTAGTTATATTATATTAGTTCCACAATTATTTTCTTTATTCATACATTTTTTAAATAATAATAATAATAATAAATTTATTGTCAAAAAACAGTACAAACTGCGTATGACCACGTGGAGGACAATAAACTAATTTACTCTCCGGAAGCAAGCAAGGGACCATCCCATCAATTCCGATCAAGGGCCCTAAGGCAGAGGCGGATTCAAAAATTTCAGCAAAAGTTCCTAGATAAGATAAAAAGTTAGCAGCGAGTTATAATACATATAATGCCAATTTAACGCAATTATGTTTGTAAATCTACATGTACAAGTTTTTATCGAACTATAGATTATTCTGAGTATAGTGTTTAAAAATCAAAAGAGTTGAAAAAACAATAAATTCATGATTTATTGTTACAATAAACACGTCCCTAGACAAAGCCTAGAGAACCTGTATAAGAAATCCACCTCTACCCGAAGGAAAAACGGAGAAAAACCCAGGCCAGGATGGGGCTACAGAATTAATGTACACATCCGTGCCAAAGTTGAGTACACATAAAACTAAATTAATATGAGCCATACGGCAACACAACCATGCAAGAAAATAGTTTTTGAAATTGTTATAAGTCATTTCAAAAGTGCTACAGCAAAGGCGTAATAAAGTACAAGACGAATTTAACTTTTATTAAAATCAATAAATTCTTTTACAGTGTAGAAGCACTGGTGCACTTTATTTCTCTTGTATCACTTTGTATCTCAAAAAACAATGAAAATATTGCAATTCAAAAATCCAAAAATATGCCTTACTCAAACAGTGGATAAACTTAATTTGAAGTATTTTTCTGTGTTAAGTGGACTATTCGGCAAATAATACCACCAAGAAAACGCATATATTCTTTTCTTGCAAAGTCCTGTATTTATGTTTTAGAGTGACTGTTTCATTCTCATAACATTAAAATGAACAAAAGAATTTTAATGTTTAAAAGTCTCATAAACTAATTTGCAATGCACTACGTAAAAATAACGAGTACTTTTTCCAGAGTTATCTCGCTATTGCAATACGTTTCCAAAAGAAGCAGTTATAAAACTTTCGTGAAATAAACTAATACACATTCAACTAGACTCACTTCTGCATCATGGTACGCATAACAATCATTGCGGTGATTGTTTTGACAGGTAGTGTTCTTAAGAGTATATTATATGTGGAATATTTAATGTTGGTGGAATTTCAGATGTCTTTTTTTTTCCTTTCTGAAGAGAAGTAAAGTGAATTGTTTTAAAAATTAATGTTTTTGATTTCATTTTTTAAATGTAATTTAAGTTAAGTAATATTTAAACATTTATGAACGTATACATGAAATACACTCATTACATATGGATCAATACATTACGCAAAAAATTGTGGACAATAGTTTGTACTTTTGAAAGAAGAAAAGAAAGACATATGATTTGTTGTTTAATAAATACGTTAACTCAAGCGTGTATTGAGACCATTGAAGACTAGATTACTCTAAGTTCCTTGAGCAAACTTTTGAAAAACTTTCCCCCAAAACCATCATTCATATTGAAAACATTGTCATGACTTCGTACTTTTCATAATATTATATAGAAAAGACAGGTATTCTATGCGTTTGTACTAGACGTATTCAAGCATGTAAACAAGTAGTGTTTTTACTTTCTCATATAGAAAGTATTAAAATCGTGAAAAATTTCGAAAGAGAAATTTCGACGGAAAAATCCGTTTTGGCTATCCCTGATTCTGAAAAAGTTTATGGCATTAAGACTGTCCGTCCGTCTTCCAGTATGTGCGCAGCGATTCTGAGTAAATGGATGAATCAATATAATTCGCATTTCGTATTTACGGTAGAATTTACTTGTTGTCGAGACCACGTGCTCTTTTTTTTTTACTTTAAAACAAAGAGTACTTCACATGAAGGTCAAAGTACTCTTTTGAATGTTTCTCAAAAACGGCTCCAATGATTTTGCTTAAATTTTCTGTACGAGAAGTAAAATTGCATTATGCATTACATCCGTATTAGCGGCATTTCGCTTGAAAGTTTAGTATAGACGCAATAAAATACATAGGATACATAAGATACATAGGAGAACAGTAAACGCACTGCAGATACGAAAAAAATATCAATTTCTGTCTACAACGAAATTGCATTTACATAACACTTTTACAATATTTATAAGACTGATATATCACTATATGTTTTGAAATAATATTCTGAATATTTATTTTACTTTCAAATTTCAAGTAACGGACAATAATAATATCTAGCGACTTTGAGCATGAATAGAGCACTGGAAGAGGAGCAAAATATAGATTTAAAAGATATATGATTGTCTGAAAATATATTTAAACAGAAAATATAATGTGTCCACCTCCATCAGCCGAATCGTAGAATCAGCAGTAATTGGTATGGCAGCAATGACGGACAGAGGGCTGGATCTCTAATAATCGGTCACACAAAGTGGCTGCCTGATGTTACCATTTCCACCCGATGTAGTGTAACCCTACTTTCTAACTTGGGTATTAAAAAGAAATATCAGGGTCACTTTTAATAATTCAATTTTAAATAATCTTTGAGATTTTCACTTTCACACAGATCCCTCCCCGATTACCCCGCATTCTTGATTACGGTCTAGATTAAGGTCCTCCGCCATTGAAGGTAAGAGACATTCAAATGATGTCGGTGATTAATAAAATGATACAAAACAAAATCTGCTTAATGGAAAAATAAGACAAAGAGGGAAAGAATCGAAGACAGCGAATTAGACGAATAATTAAAACACAAAGCATAACTTAGTAAATAGTGCAATGGAATTAAAAGTTAAAACTGGCTCACCAATCTAACATAAATCATATACCGTACAAAATCATTTTTCCATTTTTTATATATTGTAGACGAAAAAATTCTCTCTATATTAGATTTAGAATTTAGAATAATTTAGAAAGAGACACAGTGTTTTCCTCTATAATATATGAAAACTCTTTGTACACCTCACCGACACCTAATATACAACCATAATGATAATTCACGAAGTTGAAATGAATGGGTCAATACTTTTGATATATATATATATATATATATATATATATATATATATATATATATAT
>NNCF01126031.1:1571153-1619189 GCA_002313205.1 Laupala kohalensis | reverse complement strand
TAGGTATGACCGATTGCCGGCACCGTAACGCATGATTCTTTCGAGAAACTGGGATCTAGACTCTACAACAGTCGGGCTATTGAAGAAGCTTCAACTCGAACTTAAAACGAGAGTACTAAATTATGCTTAGGCACATGAAAAGTATAGTGCGTCAGTTAACTTTTCATTTTAAAGTCCTTATGGATATACTTACCAGAACAACTATTTCACCTGGGAATTTGAATGAACATTTCACTTCAGAAAGACTTCGATTTTACTTAATTTAATTTTTTTTTCTAAATTCCTCTGCCTAAATTAATATTCAGATAAATATGGTACTAATGTTAAATGTTAGTGACAAATAGAATTTAATAATGTCCATACGTATCTTCTTCACTGTACTGTATGCGTTCAATGAATTAATGTTTAAACAAAATTCTTATTTCTGTAGATAAGATAAGCACATTTATTTTTATTTTTTTTCAGTGTTAATGCTCATTAGTAATGATTTGAGGATTTTATTTTCACAGAAAAGGATCTAACATCCACACTTGGAACAGGATTCTTTGCCTGTCAGGTGTTGTTCAGGGACATTCGAAATATCAGATCACAAATTATATAGTGAAACTCTACAGAGGTTGACTATTACAAGGAGAGGTTTCTCGACATTTCTCAATGAACTAGTCACAACTAGCCTCAAATAAAAGGTATCAAACCTTAAAACAACTGTCACATTAAGTAATAACACACAATGATAGGATCTTAATAAAACTACATATCTCTTGAGATCAATATATGCACACTATAATAATTATCTCCTAATATTACTCAAATAAACCCTCTTACAAAAGGGGGTTTATTTGAGTAAATACAGTAATCATACTGTTAAAAATTATTTTGAGTTATATTTTTATATCAATTTTCATTCCAACTTATTCCCATAAATTTAGCAATTCTTACAACTTGGATTAAATTAAGAAAGTTTATGAAAATTTTAAATAGTCTTTGGTAGCATCACATCTAATTTAATCTGGAAACAATTACTTGAATTGCAATGTGTTTCACATAAATATATCACCAAACTTTCATTCCTTATCTCATTAAACAAGTCAGATTACATATTTTTTCTGTCGGCTTATCTTATAATCGAGTCACAAGCAACGGATGTAGAATAATGCAACTGATACTGGATACTTGTCTAATAATGGGATACACACAGAAAAATTGCATGTCAATTTCTAAAATGTTTAAATTTTAAATAATTGTTAGTCTCTTAAGTTAACAAAGTATGCTAGTGAAACAGCTTCAATAAAAAACAAAACTAGTTTGTTTTTGTTTTTTGTTAAAAATGAGAAAAGTGGTTTAAATCAGTTAACCCTGACTTGTACATAGTTCACTTTCTCATAGTACATGTAAGAGTGGTGTAGTGTTTATTTTTCTTATTTTAGTTTTTATAAACTTCATTTCAAGAATACATATTGTAATTACATCTGAAGATCTATTAAATTATTAAATGAAGTGACCTAACTTTCACAGAATCCATTTATTTTCAATTTAAAAAAGTTTACAATGTTTCAACCCCCACTGTGGGCCATCATCAGGCAACTATTGACACAAATTAATGTGAATGAAAGTTTATTAACTTTTGTCAGTTGTTGAGCGCACAGTGGGGATCGAAGCACTGTAAAATTTATTTAATTGAAGATAAATAGTGTCTGCAAAAGTAAGGTCGTTCCACTTAATAATTCATTTTAGAAATTATGGTTTGGCATTAATATTCTTTATATCTAGATTTTTATGAGGAAATCAAGGAGTATATAAATATTGTATTCATAAAGGATGATTACGAATGTAAATTATTTTTTACTCTGATAGAATTCCTCAAAATTTGAATGTATTTGACATGGTTTATTAGATTAAGGGAATGTGCTCAGTGCTTATGGAATACATTTGAGAGTTCTGCTTAGTAATGTAATGACTCTTGAGCAAAAGAATATTGGAGATTAAGGAAGACACTGTAACTCAGATAAAGTACTTCATAGTTAACCAATATTATTCTCCATCAGATATTTCTTGAATAAGCTTAGTAGCTGCTATTCATTATTCATTAATTTTTATTTATAATTTCTCTCATTAAAATTTGACTTAATAACCTACTTTAAAATTTTAGTGTTGTTTAATTTGTATTATGTTTTGTAATAATTTATTATTTCAGCACATGCTTTGTTTTAATGAATTGTTGTTTCCATAGGTCTCCTGCAAAAGATACAGCTCAGGAGCAGTCTGCAAGCACTGAAGAACCTGATGATGAGAATGATGAACCTGCTAAAGTAGAATTCAAGGCAGTTGTGGAAGAAGGAGCTGCATATTCTCGCAGGTGTGTTGCTCTTAGGATCTGATCTCTCGAATTGTTTTTCTTTCCATACAATAAGGAATTTGAGTTTTGCGTAATACTCCTCTATTATTTCATGTATTTCAAAAATTAAAGTTACTAATTGTTTTGATATTATTTAAAAATTCTGTTTTACTGAATTTTATAAATTATGGTTTGGCTTTAATATTCTTTGTATCTGGATTTTTATGAGGAAATCAAGGAGTATATAGGTATCATTTTCATAAAGAATGAACTACGAGTGTAAAATTAAAAGGATTAAAAATAAATGTGCTAAAAAAAGTTTTTTCTTTAAGTGTCGTGTGAGGGAAGACTAGAATTTCCTTACCGAGAGGCTTGTTTTACACCCAAGAATAAATTAATATGATCTATTATGTTGTCTTGTCTTAATTTACTGTGTCAGTTATTCTAAAAAATGATTGATAATTTAATAAAAGTGGAGTGATTTAATTAGTAATTTATTGTTGTATGATTTTTCACTTTGTTGGTAGGTTTACGAATTATAAAATATACAGATTATAACAAAAGACATGGTAGAGATTGTCCACGTAATATTTACAACAAGGGTTCAACTTGTCTGTTCAGCTAAGTTGTCGTACTGTTAATGTGTAGTCATTAAACTAATTGAATGTATAAATATGATTTAACCTGTTGCTGAGCTTCTTGAATGTTGTTAGAGAGAAGAGCAAGGTCATCAACAAATCCCAGACAGTTGTTTGTTTGTTTTTTTCCCTTGAGACTATAGGGTGTGCCAACGTCAAGGTCATTAGAGCCCTATTACATTTGAACAGCAGTGGCAACAAGCACTGTTTAAACCTGTTTTTATTAGTAGTTCAGAAAATTCCCCTCTGAACTTGACTTTAGATTGTGTGTTCGTTAAGGTGAGCTCTATCATTTTGATTAATTTTGGGTGGAATCTGAAATTTCTTAAAATTTTTAACATGATACATTTTTTGTGAGAGCTTAATTCAGGATATACAGGTATGCGCATACAAGTTGCATATGCGTTTGCGCATGTATGGAAGTTATGGCCAGTATGCGCTCCACCATGTTTGTTTACATTCTGGTTGTGCTTTTGTGGGTTATATGATTGTTGTCATATGTATTACACATAATCTATCGTTTTCCTNCAAAGGTCATTAGAGCCCTAAAAACTTGTACAGGTAGGGAAAATGCAGTTACGCACTAGGGAGAGCCAACATGACTCTCCCCGCGTGTGGGGCTCGCCGAATTAATGAAACATACCCACTAAAAACCCCTCCTGAATTACAACATACCAAAACATACATCAAAACATTGAGGACAAAAAATGAGGGGGGAGGGACAAAAATGAAGAAAATGAAAGATACCCTAGCCCTATTAGCGTCGGGATCAAAAAGAACAAGAGGTGACCAAGGAAGGTTAGGAAAGTGAAAGGAAGGAACCTAGCTCAAGTAAGTGGAAGTAATGCCAAACACAGCTCGGGGCCCCGTGTTTGCCAAACACATACTTACTAGATGTAAGTCCCCTGGGGGAGCATATTATATTAATTGGTAATGGTTAGATTAGTTTATTTCTTTAGTAGATTGGTGTATCAGTTTACGTCCTTTTCTCACGATGCTCCAAGAATTCGCTGATATAAATCGTGAAATGCTGAATACATGTATGAGGTAGAAGTATCTGAGATCATACAAATCTCAAAGTTTCAAAAGCTTGCTTATACATATATCTCGTACAAGTCGCTCTTACATGTAAGTGTAAATGTACATTAAAGTCTACAAAGGTTATTGCAAGAGGCTTGTTTCTCACTCTAGCTGTTTTTTAATTCTACCATACAGGATTTTGGAGACAATTTTGTATGTAATGTCCAAGAGAGATATACCTCTGTATCCAGATTACTATCTCCTTCAATGTGAGTGTGCGGATTACAGCTGTGGTCCTTTGTTCTGGGAATGTTTTCTTTATCCAAATTTTTGATAGAGCCGTGTGTAAGGAGGTCCGAACTGTACTGCCAACATACTTCATGCTTCTGCAAAAACCTGGTCTTCTCCTCATGCTTTGTTGTTTTTTCAACTCATTGAGTGCTGCTTTCACCTTTTCTGCTGTTAGGGGTTTATGTATTCAAGTTTGTGTTAATTTTTAAAAGTCTGAGGTTCCTTGCAGTTCAAAAGTTTATTGGATGCCTGTGCCATGATTTCAGCATTTTCTTTGTTATTAAGCATTTTTTTGTATTCTCATTTTTCAGAATTAATGTAGGGGTACCGCATTTTTGTAGTTGTCATCCAAAGATTTTGTAATAGTGTCTAGAATTGGTCTTGTGGTAGTTTTTTTTCTCTATTGAGTTGATTAGGTCTTTCTGAGATTGCCTCTTGATTTTCCTGGTATTTTGAGTTAATTTTTTTTCAGGTGTTTTTGAGATTGTTGGCATTTTCTTCAGTTCTGTGGTTGTGGGTTCTTCAGTTGTGGGTTTGAAATTTTAACCATACTTGGTGCGTTTCTTCATGTATTTTATCACATTCTAAAGTCCACCAGGCATGTCTCTTATGTGGATTTAAGAGGGGGCAGGACTCAACTTAGAAATCACATTTTAATTTTAATACTCGCCACTTAGCGCTGCAGTCACATTTTAATTTTAGTGCAGGCACAGTTCACCCGCCACAGTCGTGGGCTCAGCTGGCTGAACCTCCATATAACCCTATGCAGGCATTGAAATTTTTCACATACATAATAGTTTTATGTTTTACTACAGATGAATTGTTTTAGTGGGGCAAGGGACTATTAAAGTTACAACAATTTATCACAATCCATCCATGTATTTGAGTGTTAAAATTATGTGCGTAATATTATAAAAGATGTTCATCTTTTATGAGTGCATGGTTTAATTTACATTAATCCTATAATATCGTAAAAAAGTATTATAAATAGAATTCATTAATATATTTACATGTATTTACAATAAGTATTTGACAATAAGAACTGATAAAAACTATAATAAAACCAATCCTGAGTACAGGAATCTTAACCTACATATTTTGAAATAAAACAAGCTTGTTAAGCTTGTGGTGCATACCAAGTTTAGATTTATTTAACTGAATGATAATATTTTTAATGAAAGACGAAAATAATTTAAGAAAATATCAAAATTAGAAATATAATTAATTGCTCCTAACTATCTGATGTTAGTCAAATATTAAAACAGTTTCCACACACATATGCAAGATGTTCATTAATTGTAATAGGTTACGTTAAATATAATAAATCCATAGTTAAAAATGATAAATTCATTTAAAATGTAAATGTCAATTGGATATTATTAACTATATTACACGACCCTATTAGACTGATCACAACATTTATTGCACTAGTTCTTCAGCTCACAAAGTAAAAAGACAGAAGATTTAGAAATGAACATAAATAGTAGACTGCAATTATTAATTTGATGTGTCACTTTTACTGTACGAAATATATTTTTAGGGAGAATTTTTTGAGAAATTTGTTTATGGTTTTGTTCTAAGTAATCTTACCAGAAATCTTTCAATTTTACTCCTCCGTTTAAGTTGTGATGTCTGAAGATGTGAAAAATCAAATATTATGGACACAGCTCTTTAAATTAAAAAGAAAAAAATGATTCCTCCTTCCTTTAAAGTGCTTTTTTCAGAATAAACACTGCAGATTAGTTGAATATTTGAACCATTTTTTTTGTAGCTATTATCCATTTCTATTTAAAGTCTCAAGGAAACCTTAAAAATCTGAATATTAATTACTATATTTACTGCTTTGAGAATAAAGAATTCTAATTTTTATGTAAAGGACAAACTTTTCGAATAAATCGCTGTGCCGTTACATTCGTGTAGTAAAATATCAACAATCTGCTCACTACAACAATGAAGTCATGGTTTAGGAACTTATATAGTTACTTAATATATACTAAAATCTGTATTACTGTGCTGGCAAATGTATAATTTGAAAAGATAATTAAGGTTCAGCAGGTAAGACAAATTCTTTTGTATTCTATTTATGAAATGATGAGCGACTATTCTTAATGAAAGGGGTATTGCATTTGTGGGCTACACGTGTGTTGACCAGTTTAATTAACGATTATTATTACTGTCTTGATAAAGTGAAAGAAAGGAGATAACATCACTGAGCACAATATTGATTTCTGTCAATGACACACGTCTTTTGGTGCGGTGAATGTGTGGGCAACTTTGTACAATACCCCCAACTAGAGTGGAGGGTGTCTTGGTAGCCGGCTCGAGTTCGCCCGCTTATCCCCGTATTACTCGGCGTTCCAGTAGGTTGTATATTTCTATGGTTTCACCCTCCGTCATTACTTCGTGTTGACACATATTTGTGCTTCTGGGTAGTGACAAAATATCAATTAAATGAAAGGCAATACCTCAAAATATTATGGTGTAACATTTTGGGTAGAAAATTTTCAAAATAGTAATTAAATAAAAAGGAAATATGTCCCATACTTTGTTGTAACAACATTTTTAAAACTAAATCGGAAGAAAAATAATACAGAACTATCAAGTCTGAAGCTTTTAAACACTGCCAATATTGATGGGTTTTTTTGCGAAGTGGATAAACAAGCAATCATTTAATTCTTATTTAAGCCTTTGAAATTCTTAGAAATGACCAAAATAAGAATTAGAACATTATCCATTAGTTACTGATACCTCAATACTTTTTGTTTATATTATAGTAAAACAGATTTTGATTCGCTTTGCGACACTAAAATTGTTAGAATATTCATTTTATAAAAATTGAGGATAGTCTGCAAAATGTTGTACATCTGGAATTATAAAAAATGATTTGAGTAATAAAACAAATACTATGATAACATGTAAGTTTTGTTTCACTAGTTATGCAGCTTTAGCTTGTCAATCCTTCATTCAACAAAGGATTTGGGTTCGCTCGAGTACCTTGGCCAGTGTGTTCTCAACATTAGCTCTCAATAAAGTTCGTTTATTTTTTCGAGTAGATATTTAAAACGTATATATTTATATATACTGCAAAGGTTTGAACTCCTCCCTCCTCCTCAGATTGTCATTCCATGAGTAATCGGCAAAAATATTAATGTATGAGAATTAGGTAATTTTTATTGGAATTGAAAAATAATTGTGTATAAAAATGGGAAACAGAATTCATGAAAAATTCTGACAATAATTACGAAATTGTATATTTCGTTTTGAACATTATCCTTGAAGCTTGTGGTAACATGGATGTAGTAACATTACCTCCGGATGGGCATTGAACCTCTTTTCTTGATCCCGCAAAAGAATGCCAGAAAATCCACGATCTCGGTGAGTGGAGAAACGAGAAAGGGAACGATGTCTATAAGGCCAGATTCTCGCAAACAGGTACAGAAACCCAAGTTTTATTCAGGCTGATTGTGTACTTTGATGTCTTCCAGAATGTCACTACAAATATCAGCAGCCCTGAATACTACAATCTCAACACTAATATTGGTCAGTTTCGATTATGTTTACATTTCACTCCTTACCCCCAACACAAAGGGTGTTTATTCCTTATAGGGGGTGTTCGTGTAGTTATCGGGCAATGAGGGTGTCATTTCACTTCAGCGGTCCCACAAATGACTAATATTGGTTGTTTTTTATTAAATTTATCTGTTCTCATTCCCACCCTTCTTTTATACCCCGAGGATGCTATGAGTATATTATCTATAATGTGAACTTATGAAGTGTTCAGTATCCTTATCCTACTAAACGGCACGGAAAACTATTGTTTCAATTCTAATATCGAATTTATCCATTATTTTTACATGTCATCCCCTTCTCACCCCAACCCTAGGGGTGCTATGGATGTCTTACCCCCTCAGTGGTGGGTGTTCGATATTCAGTCATCCATGTATCAATTTCGTTTAAATTGTTCCAGGCACTCTAGAGTTATGGTAGGATACATACGTATAACATTCCAACACGCATGTCACCATATGGATTTTCATAAAATACTTTCTTAGCAGATGTCCATTTTTTTAAAGGAACCGACGTTCCAAATTTCAAGTCTGTGGGCTTTCTAGTTTCTGAGATTTTGTGATTAGTCAGTATGTGAAGGGTATTTCGTTTTTATAGAGAGAGATAAATACTGCAAAGATTTGAACTCCCTCCTCCTCAGATAGGGTCATTCCGTGTTAAATAGACCAAAATGGGACCTTCATGACTCAGTATTATATGATTTTTATTGAAATTAAAAAATTATAGTGTACTAAAGTGAAGAAAACTTTTTTTTGAAAAATTATTACAATTANGGGGGGGTGCATGCATGTGTGTGCAGATCAAATGAGCAAGAATGACGTATTCTTATATGGGAAATTGAAGTTTATATTCTTATAATTAAAGAGTAAATAATTAACTGTTATGATAGTTTCCCTGTTGAATAGGAATGTCATAGCAATGACTTTGTAATGACTTCATCTTATTTGCAATATTAGTGTAATTCAACTTGATATACATTGACTTTTACTTTTTGCCTATGTAAAAGTGCTGCACTGCCAGCCCGCCGCTTGATCCGAGTTCATCCCTCTCTTAAAGGAGCCATGTTTTCAGCTTGTTGTTTAAGAATTTGTATCAGTTCTTTTAAATTATCTGTTAATTTTATAGTTTTTATGATTTCTTTATATTTATCATTCCTGATTAACTGAAATGGGTCATAATTCCTCTTTTCTTTGTTGGGTTTTTACTTCTTTTTCTTTAATGATGTGAATTTAATTTTGCCGACTAAATTTGGTCTGAATCCAAATCTATTCTTCTTAGTACTTTAACATTGTGGATTTCTTTGTGAAACGATTTGTCCATACATACATTATCCAGCTACCATTCCCCTTTCCTCTATTCAGGATGTTTCCAAGTTTTAAGTTTGTTTGGTTTCCTTTTCAAATATGTACATTTGGAGATGAAGTAATACTCTACAAAGTTTGACAAGTCTTTGGTCATTACTGTTTGTATACTTGAGAGTATATTATGATTGTTGTGTATTAACTTTCTAAATTTTAGAGAACAATTTAAATTACTATTTTAAGGTTTTTTTTATTTAACATATTTATGATGAGTATTATTTGCTTACACTTACTATTAATTTTCAGGTGTAAAGTATTTATGAAGAAGGACAACTCATACCAAGATCATGGAGTTGGAATGCTCTATTTGAAACCAGTGGAAGAAGGGAAGAAAACTCAACTTCTAGTACGGGCCGATACTAGTTTGGGCAATGTTCTTATAAATACGTTGCTCAACTCTGACATGTCTGTGCAGAAAATGGGGAACAACAATGTAATGCTTTGTTGTGTTCCCACCCCTGATTTCAAGCCTGCAATGCCTCTTCCAATTTTATTGAGAGTAAAAACCAGTGAAGATGCTGATGAGTTATTGAGAAAGATGAATGAATCGACAAAATAGGGAATATAAGCAATAGTAAACTGAAAATGTTCATCACAACTTGTTATTAATGTGAAAATTATGTTGTTCCTTCTGTTATGTGCTAAATTCAATTTTCATCAATGTAAAAATAAATGAACTGGCAATACATGGACCAATACAGTGAAAAAACAACAACTTAAAACATCATATATGACCACAAGAAAAAGCACACACTAAAGATTAGAGTTAATTGCTAAGTACCGCATCTTATTCAGTAATATTGCAACTACCTCTGGAAGGTTTTTTGTATTTGTGAAACATTTTCACTTATTTGTAAAATTTGTAAAAAAAATAGATTTAACTGCTGTGGAACACAAATTTAATTTCTGTAGTTTTATAAATTACACATTTTTTTGTATATTATTACACGTATTATGTATTGTATACGATTTATGACAAAAAGAAATACTTGGATAAATTTTATTTATGAAACAAAATTCATTCTTGAAAATGATTAATCTAGTGAATGAAAACATTGGAAGTGATTATTGTATCATTTATCATTGGCAATTTTGTTGCTATTATATTGCAAGTACTTCATAAGATTTTTTTGATTTTCCTTTCCCTTATGAGACATCCTGTTCATTTTTAATTTAAATTATTATGCTATTTCATTTCAAATCTATTATTTCAAGTACTTTACTGTACTCCCTTAAATTTGATCTTCACATTAAACTTAAAAAAGAAAGCACAATATCTGCATCTCTGTCTCATGAGATTTTCGTGCAAATATATTCTTTAAAAATAAATGATTGACTACTTCAGTGCCTTCCCCATCTCTACCTTGCAGATATGACCTATGGGATTACAGTAGCATATTTCTTATCCTTATCTATGGTTATTCCTTTATACGTATACATGGAATATTCATAATCAATTTTCCATATTTTTCTTAACATTACAGGTGACCTAGCTGTAGTCTGGCACATCTTTTCCAGTGTAACTAATGAATCATTCATAGAATAACCAAGAAAAGAATTTGCCCCTCTGGTGGCTGAAGGTAGCAGCATTCTTGCTCTTCAAGTCATCTCGGGTTCGATTCCCAATGGGGCCATATGATTTGTAGCTTTTCACATTAATGTCCCAGTTCATATAGCTGTGACTACTGAAAAGCAAACCTACCTTCCTCTACCCAGCTCCTCCTAGTATCAATAACTAACTACTAACCCCTCAACGTGGGCCAAGTTGTTGGTAAACCCAGCTAACTGGCCCACCTACTAACAATGACCTACCACCCAACTCCTAACTCCTATCGCTCCATGCAGATAAGCTTCAATAGCATGCTAGATTTTCCATTTACAAATACAACAATAAAAAAAAAATTGAACCTAGAAAACAAACGAACCTTTGACTATCAGTCAATTAAAACATTATCTAAAGAACTATTGAATTTAACAATTTAAAAAAAATTAATTAACGAAATATTGAAGAAATAATTCTCGATGCATTCTCACTAGCTATACAGGAAAACAAAAAGACCACGGCAGTAATTTGATGCTACGATGATATATTGCTACATTTTTTCATAGTTGGCAAAAAGTTTGGTTCCAAAATACATTAAAATTGTTATTCTGTGTTACCTCCAACAAGATGTAGTGGTCATTAGGTTCCCGAAAATATCTTACATTTTCTCATTACCGTACAAAAATTAAAATTTCTCTGCCACATTAGTATCTCTAAAAAGTTTTGTCCTTCCTGCAGGAATAAAATTCACAACTATTCCTCAAGTATTATTTTCAGTGAGTGTGCAGTTTTGAGGGGGGAATTTTGAATCTGGTGGAGTACAGTATAAATGTACTTTGAAAATTTCAGGAGTGCCAAAAAATGTTTTTTTTTAAATAACCAACTTCGAAGCACAATACTAATCTTTTAAAATTTGCCTTGTTATAGAACAGTAATAGATGATATGCAGAGTTACAACAGGGAAGAATGATTTGAAGGAAACTCAAAAATTTTCACCTTACATCAGAAAATAGATCTTGGGCATATGGTCCTTCTAAAATATACTTAGTATACCATACAGATTAATCTTCAATTAATATTACAGTTCTGTTCATGCAGATTTACATTATTTTTCTATAGGCCAATTTATTAAATTGGAAAATTTCTTAATACTTCATTGTATTATTAGCAATTTCTATGAATTCACTGCATTGTTTGAAAAATGAATAATAAAAATTGAATCTTATTTGTTGTACAGAAATTCATAAACCTTTCTAATTTCTTAGCTTCTAAGATTTTATATGTAAGGCCTATCTATTGATGAAGTTTTTCAGGACAAGAAAGGGAGCTTCTTACAAAAATAATTTCTTTTCCCTTTTTTGCATTTTAACTCTTACTTTTCATTTGTTGTGGATGTCATTCCTCAAGCACTCCACCATTTCCCCTTCATTTGTGGAATATCTTGCCTCTCTAAACCTATTTGGTTAGTAAAATAATAGAATGGTATCAGTGCTTGTTATTTTCTCTTCCTGACATGTTCCATATTAGAACAAAACACCAATTTGATTAACTGATTCACCTTCATAAGGATGTTTGCTTGTATGTGGGAATGACCTCTCTGTGGACATTGTGAAAATTCTGCATAATTATGCTCATAAAACTTATGTTAAGTACAGATTGCAAAAAAATAAGTAATTATTTAATAGATCATATTATTTTATAGTATGTGGGTGGGGGGGAGCTATAATTTGGCTGGTGCTCTTTAACTGCAGTAGGTTAAAATCCCCTGAGCTAGATAATTAATAAATGTATCATAATTTCAAGAATAGCTATAGAAACATTTCTGGAAATTATGAAAAAAATTGTCTGTAAATTTATTACAAATTTTTCAATGACTTAATGCAATAAGTAGGTCATCTTAATGTGCGGGACGAGCTTAAACACAAGCGTGTTAAATAACCTTCCCTAATAAGCAATTAAACCTGGTGGGTGAAGTTCTGACACTTCAAAGTTCAGGTAAATACATTTCCCGCTTGCAAGAGATGTATTTCCGTTCCCCTGGGTTTCTTCTACTAGAGATCTTCATTTAAGAGAGAATCGTCAAAGGTGGAAATATAATGCAGAATTTATCAAGCTTCCGCAAACTCCTACACGCATAATTGTGACAATCAGCTGTATTGGTCACATGATTGTGTAGTGTTTCCTTCTCTTTCTCCCTTTACCGCCAATAAGGGGCGAGCATCGAGTGACAGCTGGTGCCGCAAGGGGTATGAGAAATTGTGTGTAGTTGTTATAGCTGTTATGAGAAATAATGTGCTCTAATGTTGTGGACACGTCAGTCGGTTCTCTTCTAAATTTAGGTCTCTATCTCATACGAAGGGGTTTCGCTTTTTTGACGAATCTGAATGCATATTTTTTCAAAGAAAATATTCACGACGGTGGACAAAGATTACTTTTGAGCCTCCAGAAACAAGAATTATTTTAAAATTTATACAAACTTTGTTGCTTCGTCACGTAATTAATTTCCTTTAAAATAAATTTTACCCCAAAATATCATTTGTCGTCGCAAATCGAATCGTACCGACCATAGTGAAGACATGCTGCTCCTATAGGCTGCCACTTCACTTGGCGTTGCGGTATTTGGGTATTGTATTCGCTCTATTTGGCTAAATATTTGACGTACTCACAAGTATCACAAACATGCCACCCTCACATGCTCCGATCACGCAAACAGTCAATAAGTCTCAAATGTTTTCTTATACCAATGATGGACGGGATTTATTTGATGTAATGCAAGAAATATTTATACTGTTTCGTTTTCCCAGACCAAATAAATGTTCCACTCCACATTACAGGAATTGTAGAATAAGAAAAGTCAAAATGTAGGTTAAAGAGCTAGAATATCAAATCTCGATCACGCGCGCTCTACTGAGCGAAACACGGCAAACGAAGTGTGGACGGTTCACGCAAACATTTGCCTTATTTTTAGTCCTTTGATGTGCGACTAAAAACTGACAAGAGGACGGATACGGGTGTTCGCGTATTTGCTACAGAAGAGCGAATATATCGAATACAGACAAATAGCTCATCTACACTTGGACGGGTTAGCAAATACGCAACGCCAAGTGAAGTGCCGGCATGATACTTCCATATGATATAGACCCAGCGATCTCTGTTGTGGGTTGACCTTGCTGATAACTCGAGACAGACGATACTGTTTTGTATTGCGCTATCTCTCTCCCACACATCCGCTTGAAGGGGAATCGAGTTCCCCCATTCAAGTCGATGTGCGAGAAAGACAGAAATACCAAACTTCATTTTCTCTTCGGACGACTGGTACATAAGATCGATGGGTGTATGGTGCGACTGCATGTTACAAGTAACACGAGGAAGGGTAGCTGTGATGGCAGGCGTTTACATGCTGTCCCCGTGTCTTTGGTGGTCAATGAAATCCCGCCCTCCTCATTTCTAGTTTCCAATCGTCCCCACCGCTTGAATAATGCTAAAGAGATGGGAACTTCTGAATTTTTGAAGGCCCCATTTATAAGTTAAATATATTATTATTTCGGGGTCCGGCCGTAGCCTAAGTACGCACCTGTTTTCTTATTACATCGGCTCATTTATAAATCTTTTTGAACATATTTAATTCAATATTTTCATTTTCTTTTAAAACAAAGTGTTGAACGTTATATACACCACTGGCAAAACGTATCGCATTCTTATTCTAACTCTATGAACGCGTGTCCTCTTCATGTGTTTCGGTGTGGTGAGTTGCACAGACTTACAAATTTATATGCTTACGTAAGTCTGTGAATATGTTGTCGGCAAAAATAGACATCTTTGAACGAGAGAAATAACTTCCGTTTTTTTTTAAATACATATGTTCAGGTACTCTGATTAAGTCTTTTAAATCGCTTTTTATCTTCTTTAAGTGTTCTGATTCGCATTTTGGGTTACGAGATCTTTACTTCGACGTTCGGTCAAGTTCTTCTAGAAACTCGACGACCGACTAGCACGATCTAACGGCGATCTCTTCAACCTCATTATCAATGCTACCGACCAATTGCAAACGTAGATTCTACAAGTTTCGATATCGATCCTAAATCGATTGTACGTAGTGTTATGCGAGTTTGGCGGCATTCTCAGAATTTTCTGCGTGTAGCGTCAACGTTTGGGATTAATGTACCTTAAAGATGTCTGTCTTTTGTTAAAACAGTAAATATGAACTGGTTTATTATACTTGAATGGAGGGACAGGTGAGAATGCATTCTTTCATTTGATAGCCAATGCACCAATATTATCCACTTAGTTCTTACAACGTAAATACGCGTCTCATTTAAATGAACTTCCATTAACATTTATGTAATGCGTTTTTATGATACTTAAGTCGATGATTAAGTTTTATGCTTTCTTAGCCTGATTCTTTCCATAACAACAGCGTCATATATCAATATCAAAAAATAATAGAAGTTCTACTTAGTTTAGATAGGAAGAGAAAGCAAAGTCAAAAATCATCAGCATAAAACCATCATCTTCACATTCATAACTACCTTATTGCAAGTGGCAAGCCGTCAGTATGTTTCTAAGCGAGCAAAATTCTCTTAGTTTCACAAACGTCGTTTGGTCGTACGCTCGGTCAAAGAATACTCAATAAATACTAAAAATGTCTCGAGGATTATTTTGAAGGAGGTCCACTTCTCATAGAGATTTTAAATTGTAGGAGCATAAAAATAACAATAAAAGAATCGGATATCAGTCTTTCACCTTAAATATTCTGGGATGTATGAGAGATTTTTGACAATATTCCTGTCATTTAGAGACTTCGACCATATCAATTCAAAACAATTTTCCATGTTAGATAAAAGTTTGTTTAAAATAAAGAGGCTAATTTCAATAACATTTTGTTTTAATTAAAAAGGAAAAAACAAAAACAAAAAAATAATTTATAGCTTCTAGCTAACTCAGGAAAAATTAAAAATTTCGTGAGCCGTTGTATTTTGTGGGTACCCATATATTATAGATATGAACAAAGTCATTCGGTGCTGAAACACATTCTGGTCTCATTTCTATTTCTGTACGAGCAGGGTTTCGAATCTTTTCATGCTGCTTCCTCCAAAATTTAGGAATATCATGCTGCTTCCTCCAAATTTTCAGTAGTGTTTCGATCCAGCGTTTCATTGATCGGTGGAAACAGCTGTCTAAAACGCAACAAAAATGTTTGATGAGATTTAAATCCTAGTGTAATCATCCTATTATTTATGATTCATCATTTCCAGATTAATTGCTAGGTTAAATGATAAATTTCGGGAATGTACTACTTTTGTTTCAATTAAATAATTAGTTATTATATAAATAAATAAACTTGTTGTACAAAAAGCAGTTACAAACTGCTTATGAACACTCGTAGAATTATAAACTAATTTACATTCCGGAAGTAAGCAAGGGATATTCACGTCAATTCCATCGAGGGCCGTAAAGCAGTGGAGAATTTATCATTTTTCCATCCAAACTAAATTTATTGCATGCACCCCCTGAACTAAAAAATAGAAATACTTAATCCCTCTCAAAATTTGTCACGAACTCTTTACATTATTGAACGGATGAATAACCCTCGAAGTTGCCTACTTTTTCAAATAATGTTTTGACAATATTGTATTCTTTATGCCCATTGTATTCTGTTTTATAGTTTTAAATTTCCAATTGTCAGAGACCTAGTGATTTAAAAAGAGTTTACGTCATACTTTGCCCACATTCCGCAGAAGTTGAAGTAAAAACTTCGCAAAAAGGTTGATTGTGTACGTGCGATTAAAACATTCATGACGGTGCACAAATCACAATAGACCATAAATGCTGTACGTTTTGCTGTATAGATAAATCTATGTGGACTCTATAATTAATTACCATTTTTTGCGTGGATGAATATTTATTTCACATCTTTATTGCATATTAGTTCTTCCTTTAATTACTGATGTTCTTTATAATGAAGCTGACCGCATGAATAAAATGTGTGTGTGTTTTTGTTATACACGCAACGAATCGAGAAGGTTTTATGATGACTCCTAGTTTTGGCGCAAGAATGGAAAGTTTTATCTAACCTTTCGGCTGGGTTCCATGCAAATCGTCTCGTTGTAAACACTGGCAAAACAGTGTCTGTCATTTCACAAAAATATCACAAAATCTTTACCCTAGTTTTCTCTTTTGATAAACGGAAAACAATTAAAAACTGTAACAAATGCAAAATTCTTAGATCTCCATATTCAATACAACCTCAAATAGAACTGTAACGTTGATAATCTTAATTCCAAATTAAGCAAATTTAGCTACGTATTCCGAATCTCAGTTAATGTAGTGAGTGCAAATATTTCCCGTTGCGTATATTTTGCAAACGTTTACTGCCATTTACGATACGGTTTCATATTCTGGGTTAATTCCGGTTAGAGCATCCAAAGTTTCGAAATTCAAAATTCGGATAATTTGTAAAACTCATCCCCGAAACTTTTGTAAACCTTTATTGAAGGTATTAAGTATTGTAACGATTTCCTGAATTTATATTTATGAAACGGTTGTATTTGTTAAGACCGAATTTCTAAAGTGCCAACCTTGCTTCATAAGAAACTGTCTTGTCCACCAACACAAGACTCGCAATATGCATCGTCCAAGAATGTCAATCCTCTGTGCAGAAAAGGTACTCGGAAAAGGTGAGTTAAAATTGGTATCTGACGCTTAGGTACTCGGAAACCGGATTTAAGTGCTACCAGCATTGGAGTCGCCTGTGGTCACTTATCCCTTGAAGGGGGATGTGACCCAGGTTCACCGGAACAGGCGAGGTGGAAGTTGCGTAAGGGCTTGGGAGTCGAGGCGGGTGGTGCAGTGGACAGCGTACCTGCGGCCAGAGCAGGAGGTCCCGGGTTCGAGTCCCGGTTCCGTCGCAATTTTCACCTGGACGTTGTATAAAATATATTATTAAATTGAATCAAAGCTGCGGTTAAAAAGCTCCCTATTGCACCCAGTGCTTCTACAATGTAAAAGAATTAATTGATTTAAATTCGTCTTGTACTTTATCAACGCCATTGTTGTAGTACTTTCAAAATATCTGATAACAATTTGAAAACTATTTTCATGCATGCTTGTATTGTGTCTTATTATTCAAATAAGTTTAGTTTTATCTGCACGCAACCTTGGCACGGTTGTGTACATAAATTCTGAAGCCCCTTTCGGACCCGGGTTTTTCTCCGGTTTTTCTTCGTATCGAGGCGGATTTTTTATACTGACTTGCTATGTTCTTGCCTAGGAGAGGCATCTATTGTAATAGTAAATCTCGAATTTAGTATTATTTGATAGTAACAATTTATAAACAATACTTTCTGAATAATCTATAGTTTACAATAATACGTACTTGTGAAATAAATTTTGTGTTATATTTATTGGTATTATGTTAATATTATAACACGTACCGAACTACTTTTATTTTAGGAGTATGTTGAAATGCTAAATCCGCCTCTGCTTTAGGGCCCTTGATCGGAATTGATGGGATAGTCCCTTGCAGGTCCCTTGCTTGCTTCCGAAGAATAAATTAGTTTATTGTTCTCCATGTTTGTTGCTGCATTTTTGACAATAAATTCGTTATTATTATTGTTGTTATTATATGGTTCTCGAGACTTTTCTAGCCTAATATACAAGAAAATATTCTTGCTGCGTGGTCCTCGTATTAAAATATGTCAGAAAGCAAGAAATTGGTACCTAAACATTTAAATATCGCACACAGCAATACGTGTTTATCGAATCTTTCACACTCTAACTAATGCACATTTCTCTTTCTTAACAGTTTATCTTTTCCAATACTGATGCTGGCGCTCAATTCCAGTCTCTGGTGTTTCATTTAAAAATAAAAATTTTCCTTCATCTTTTCCTTTTACTAGATCTAAATTTTCAAACATCATCTCGTCTAAGACTCTGAGTGAGAAGCCCCGATTTTCCACGAGGATTCATTTATGAAAGATTTTTACAAATTAACTCGTCTAGCTTGTTTTCTTCGAACTTATTGTCATAACATAACTATGTAATTTTGTAAATTCGAACTACGCTTAATAAGGGGCATTCCCGGATAAGGAATGTGAAATGTTCCTAATCTTTAAATTAATTTTTTTTATATCAACTTACTTTTCGGATCACTAGATACCGGGATGTGGGTGGGGGAAAATTTCCGCCTGTACAGCCTCCGAAACTTCCAAACAGTTACTTTTTCAGAGTTCAGAGTTATTTTATCAGCCAATTTCCTCGAGATTAATATTTTAGAGATATGGGAATATTTATACCATTAGATGTTTTAATGTCACGAGATAAATATCAGTTGATTTAAAAAAAATTAAGATGAGAGCATATAATTTTCCGATATTTGAACAGCGAGAAATGGGATTATCAATTTTATTCCTAAAAAATGTTCAGGAAATTTGAAAAGGACACTAAAATAAACTAAAAACGGCAATACGACCTTGCAGTTCTTTGTTAATATATGTAATTTGCCTGTTACATGAACTTCACTCATTTAGAAGAAAAGTACTTTTAAAAGAACTAGACAAATTTTTCTTTTGTGTGTATTTGCGCACGGCAGAATTATGAACCACTTGATACATCTATTTAAGATTTAATTCTTAATTCTATAAATAATTACTGGGACGTAGCTTTTACCACTTTACTGAAATTTTTTCATCCACTTTAAACACAATATAACTTTGTGGAAACCACTCCCGCAACGCCTATGTTACCAACATAATCTCAAGTAATATAGGACAATATACACGATTCCCTCGTCTCGTAATTGAATTGAAGTTATTGTTTTATTGACAATACATTATATTATTTTGAAAGACATTGTCTTACAAGCAACAATTCTATGCAAATGAACAATTGGAGTATCGCCCCGAGCATATTAAATAAAAATTAGTAAACTTAGAGGAGAATTGTCTTTCGGGTTCTTTTTTCGGAATATAATTATGGGCTTCTTGGCTTTTACCATAAACCGACTTGATTTGAAGTTGCAAATTTAAAAGTAGTAAAACATTTATATAAATACAGTGATACCTCAATTTTCGCTGATAATGTGTCCGAAACTTCGGAGAAAATGGAAACCAAAAATTCTGACATTTTTTTTATCAACCAATGTAAATTAAATTTATTTATTTTAGAAACTGCATTACATTAACCAAAAATATATTTTTCACAGAATAAACGTAATGTTTAATTCTAAGAAAGGAAATTACTATAAAAATACATTTAAAAGGCAAATGTAAAGAATAAATTAACATTAATATAAAAATTCCTGTGGACCTCGAGTTGAGTCACTTCCTATCTTTGCACCTGGCAGTAAACCCATATTGCATAAATATATTTTCTTCAAGATGTGCCTAAAATAAGACTAGACAACTTTTTTTTCACCAAATTTCCTATCACTATCAAAAGAAAAAAGAGGACGCTAACAAAATACGAGGTAACCAGAGATAACCAAGACATATTTTCGCAGAAAAAATGGACGATGACGAAATTGATGACAATTGAAGTCAACAAAAAGCGGAGTATTACTTACGTTCTACTCGGTGCAATCCATTGGTTCGTGACAAAAAGTTAATTCATTACGAGTAGTAAGACGTAAGCAGTACATTCATACTATAAAATTGGTCCCGCCATCTAGCCTCCCTCAATGCGTGGGTGCCGTCCCAATACGCACACTCACTTCCGCAAGTAATAGCAATAAAATGTTTTTCATGAGAAATACGAGGATTTGTAGTTATCACTCCAAAATGACTTACAGATATCTCTTTCCATCAGTGTAGAGTCTGCACTCCATTAAGACAAAGGTGGTCATTTTCCCTTGTCAACGTTCATGTCAGATTTCTCCTGTGAGACGCAACCCGACGTATTTCTCAAAGCGACTAGTTGCATCTCTAATTCGGACATGCACCCCGAAAGTGGGTGTTTGTCGGGTTGCGTCTCTTGCGAAACTGAGACACTTTCGTCGACTTTGATACATGACGAACTTTTGTCGGAAAGGGTAAGGTCCTGGTTGTTTTTCTCATAAACAAGGAAATTTGCTTGAGCTATCACCTTGGTGTGCAAATACACGTAACAAATCCTCATCTTTGTCACGTAAACTAATAGACGTACATAATGGACGTTAATAGTAGTAGAATTTCTCACGTAAACCATTTTGTTTCTGTAACTTTCGGAAGTGAGTGGGTGTATTGGGATGAGTACCCCCGCAATGGGAGTGGTTAGATGGTGGGGTCAACATTTATGTACTAATGTACTGCGTACATCTTACAACACGTAATGAAATGTTTTTGACTCCTTGTTTCAAACCATTTATTCCGGCTGGGTATAAGGTTATATTAAGTTATGAAATAGTTTAATAATTTTGAAATCATAAGGAATTAATTGTAAAATACAATGACGTGTTCTAAATAACATTAAATCATACCCATCAAAATAGACCAAGAAATAAATCAACACTGACGTTCGAAGTGAAACGTCAATAAAATTGACTAATTATAAATAAAACGATTGAATTCCATTTTGTATATAAACAAGGCATTGTTTATTGTAACAGTGGTTGAATGATATTTATACCAGTAAAGTTCAACAAATGTGAGTTAATTAGACATACTGTGGATGAAATACATAAATTAACATACAATACAATAAACAATTATAAATGTGCTTTCACGTGAAATAGGAAACTTGAAATCATAGTAAAACAGATGACATTAATAGGAATAGTAAGAATATTGCACAATATTAGAAACGTGTCAAAATAATTGTTAAGATATGTTTGTAGAGAATGAATATGCAAATTAGTAAGAAACAATAAATATCAGAATGCATGAATTAAAAAATGCTTTGGAAATCAACTTGCTCCTGACAATGTCGCGACAGTTTCTACGAGTGTCTCGACTCGACGTTTCTGCTCACAGTTCGATGCACTTTGGGGACAATGTGATCGTCATTTTGAGTCCTGGTTGAAGTCATGTTGTTATATTCCACACTTGGATCAGTTTGGAATAGAATTGAGTTAATGCGAAAATTGCACGTTCGAAAGTATTAATGTACTTAGCGGAACAGTGAGCGAGGCGTCGCTCGTCGAGTTCGACTCAAGAATGTAATCTTCTTTCTTCGTGTACTAGACTGTCAACTTGCAGTTTGTAACACTTTTTGATTGGTTGGTTACTAATGTATTTATTCACTTGTCAACCGGTCAATGAGAATGTCTCATTGTAGCAAATATTCATTTGTTTTGTTCGAGAATAGTTCCCTTTAATTGTTGTTTGCAATAAATATTTATATTCTCGTTAACAAGGGAGGTAGTGATCACTTCATGTTGTTTGTATATGTAGCCTCGCTACACATTCATTGTGACCACTGACTGCACTCTTAGTAACCCTGTTGTGTCCTGCATTGTTAGTTTGGTCAGCCTTATCGACTTATCTGGAATTTCGAAATGTTTCATTGTCAAAAGTTGTTGTCGAATGATACTATCATAAGATTGTTTGAAACCTATGAATAAATGTTCTTCTATATTGTATTCCTTGCTTTATCTAATATGTACCTCAACGTGAATATTTGATATACAGTAGATCTACATTTACGGAAGCCTGCTTGATAATCTCCAATTATATTTTCAACATATGGTGTTAATTTTCCATGTATCAGTTTAGTAAGGATTTTATAATTAGGCTGGTTTTAGATTATGCAGACATCAGTAGTTCTCGTAGAGTAGTTTATCTCCTTTCTTGTACACAGAATAGATAACGGTGGTCTTCCATTCTTCAGGTATAACTTCTTCCATACATATTTTTATTGTAGTAGAGCTGTTTCCATAGATGCTCTCCTCCGTGTTTAAGCAATTCTACCGTAATATTGCTACTTCCTGGTGATTTGTTGTTATATAAATTATTTAAAGCAACTTAAAAATCTTCACATAGGGTGGTTCAAGATCTATCTCTGCTACTCGCAGTTGTTCATTAGTTGGGACGTGTACGACTTCAAGTTGTTCACTTTTGTTCAGTAATCCTTGAAAATATTCAAGTCACCTTTGTTTAACTTTTTCTTCTTTTCGAATAATTTCTCATTTTGTGTTCCTACTAAGCTGTGTCCTCGGCTTATATCCTTTCTTCATCACATTGATTTGTCCGTAAGCTTCTTTTAGATTGCGGTTTTTGAAGCTATCTGGAATTGTATTCATGTTTTACTCTATGCTTTCTCCTTTTTCTTTCTAAAGAACCTTTACGCTTCCCTACGAAGTTTTTGTATCTTTCCTGTCTTGTTCTTGTATGCCTTTCTCTCATGTGTCTGTGTGTTCTGTTTTTCTCCCTAACTATTTCTTCACATTCTGCATCAAACCAATCATTTTTCTTTAAACTCTTACTTAAACCTATAGTGTTCTGTCTGGCAGCATTTATTATACCTTTCAAAGAATTCCATCCATCCTCGATACAATTATTTTGTGTACTGTGATCTAAACCTTCCGATATCTTCTTTTGATATGCATTTCTTATATTTAATTTCTGTAATTCTTCAACCATAAATTTCTTTTGTTTTGAACTTTCTTTAGACCTCTGTACTGCTATAAGGTTGCGATACTTAATCTTATCTAAGTAATGATCTGAATCGCAGTTAGCTCCTCAAATAGATCTTACATCCATGACACTACTGGCCCCTCTTTGTCTATAAGTAAGTGGTCTATTTGATATCTTGTCCCACTTGGACTTCTCCCTGTTTCTTTATGTTTGTCATTGTGAATAAAACGATTTGAGGATACGACAATATTTTTACTCTTTGCTAGATTTATAAGTCTTCCTCCAGTGTCATTCGTTTCCTTATGAAGACTATACTTTCTAATTTTTCCCTGATACATGACTTATTTCCAAATTTGAGCATTAAGATCTTCTAAGATAATTTTTACGTCATGACCGGGCGATATCTTATACCACCTCTCGAACTGACCATTTTAGTTTTATTAGACTTCAGCAAGACCTTTGACAGCGTTGACATAGACATACTTATATCCAAACTACACATCTTTCATTTTTCTGACTGTGTTTTAAGATGGGTTTCTTCACATCTTAGTAATCGTAAATCTTGTGTTTCACACGGAGAAAATCGATCCTCTTGGAAACCGTCAATTGTAGGTGTGCCGTAGGGCTCTATTTCGGGGGCATTACTTTTTTCTAAGTATATAAACGACATTGCGACAACCCCGGGGTGGTTTTTCGTGACCTAAAGGAAAATGGAGGGTGATTGAGCAATTTTGGCTCCGGATTCGGATTCAGCTCGTAAAAATGCATAGGGATACATAGGTCTAGACTTTGGTTCAGACCACTTTTTATTTTTTTGTGTACCTGTGTAATTGTCAGGTTGAAGAATTTTGTTTTCAGTCTAATAATATATATTCGTTTATTAATTGATTTGAAGTCTGTTATATTACTTTTAAGCAATTTCTAACATCTTTATGTACAACTAAGACGACCCCGAATTCTTTGCTCCCATTCTCTTTCCCACTGAACATTATAGTACAATTACCTAAATCCAAATCACCCTTTCCTTCCCATCTAGTTCCTTGGATTGCTATGATATGCAATATGTAGTCATCAAGCACACGCAGTAATTTCTTTAGGTCACAAATACTATTAGCGATTCTCAAATTCCATGTTCCATTATTCATTTCCATAATTTTGCTTGATTCATTTCCTATTTAGTCTTGCATTCCGTGGCTTCTACTGAGGTTCCTCAATCCCATTAATTTAGAAGCAACGGGGGATTAGCCCATTGTTCGATTCCATTGGTAGTTTCCCACCTAACAATCTGTGGACTTGTTGGTGGTTTTCTGTTGGGGTTTTTCCATCATGCTTTTGGGAATCCCTCCCCCTCCTACAAGGCAAGGAAGTGGTAAGGAAGTGGTAATGGTTGGGTAAGATAGGTCGTTGTGGAACACAATTTGTCTGATACCTCGACGGAGACCTGTCCGGCTTGGGTGGCCCTACAGGTAGCTACGCTACCGCCAGCATAGCTCTCTGCTTCGTTGGTACACACAAACCCTCACCACTCGCACGGACTGTGCTTCGTTAAGGTGGTGTTCCTTGGGAGAAGTCCTCCTTCAAATTATCACAAGGGAGAATTGTTTAAAAGGCAGGCTTGTAGGGGAATACCCCCGGCAGTGATGGAACACATGGACCAATCGTTTGAAGCACCTTGGATAGTGCTCACCATCCGTTTTGGAACGTCTGAAACAATCGCCCTTCAATGGGAGTGGGAAGAAATGGGATGAGGATCTTCTTCGGTTGTGGGAGATTTTGTAATCAGCATCTAGAGTGGACGTGATTGAGACTATCATCGACGTGTGTTATCGATGTGTTCCATGCACGTAGAGGTGAAAACACTTTCAGAGAAAAATGATCTAGATTTGTGACTGAGATTTTTATCAATAGTTACCGACATAGAATTCTCCTACTCAATGCAAAAGTAGTTAGCGGCAGGCTGTCTGGTGGTGTGGCATGTTCGTTTCGCAGCGGTGGACTACATTTGGCTGAAGAATGCGGAACTGATAACGAAATATACTGTTCACTTATAGATAACATTATCTCAAACACATGTTATTTTCAAGCTACGGACCGTCGTCAAGAATTTATTTGTAACTGGTTTATTGATTAATTAGGTATAACTACTCACTCAGGCAAAAATAATTACAAAATTGTTTAAGATATAAATATTGATTCAAATGTATTATTGTTGATGTGTATGTTGTGGAAATGACTTCTCTCAATCATTGATAAAAAGGGTAACTTAAGTTGCAAAAAACTGTTTAACATGTACGATAAGTTTAGTTTTTTTGGTATTTTTCTACTTCACAATATTTGCTCTTACATAAATTAAAGTAATTCTAACATGAATGAAGTTCTCCTTAGATGATATTTTTAAAACTTTAATATTAAATTTACAAGATATGAATTGTTACACGTCCTTAGATCCGTTTCAAATCTTTTAATATGGTAAGGGGAGTGTAAGAATCTTGTCTCTTAATTCCCGTGATAATAATTTCGTAAAAAATAATAAGAGTTAATTAGGTAGAAATTTCATGTAAATTGATATTAAATTTTGTACTGTATATTAATATAATTAACTGAAATACGCCTTTTCGTGGCTACGATGTTAGTGTGCTCGTTCATCATTCAATCATCCCGGGTTCAATTTCCGGTGGGACCAAAAAAAAATTGTAGCTTTTCATTTCGATGTCTCAGATCATAGTTTATGAAAAGTTCACCCTTTGCGGCTTACAACCGCAGTTGTAATACGCGGATAGAGCATTCTAGATTCTATCTAGATGCTGTTCCACCAAAATGTGTCACAATATTTCTAGTGAGTTAACTAACATAGAACTGAGCCATACTAACTCTCGTCATCGTGGTCTTTAGTTAGCCGAAACGAGAAATGCATACATAGAATTAACTGAAATAATGAAACAAACTGTTTCCTAAGTACCTCTAAAGAAAGATTTGTTTTCTGGGGTAAAATCAAACAAAAAATATAAAATAAAAAATCTATAAATGATTTTTTGTTTTATATATTTTGCTTGATTTTATGTATACATTGTAATATTTTTCTCTCTCGACCGTCTAGTGTCTGTTTTTTGATGTTATGATTTTTCTTAAACTTGTTTGTATTGACAATAAATATTATACTTTATTGTCAAGAAAGCCGTTACAAACTGCGTATGACTACCTGGAGGACAATAAACTAATTTATTAAATGATTCATCATTCACCCAATTTTTCTGTATTGAACATACAATTATTTTTTAGAAATTAAATTTAAGTGCTGCAGTTTCACGAAACTAAAACGTATGTCATAAGTATTTTAAGGATAAAGTTATTTTTTGCCCCTCTAATTTAATTCATTTAAACATTTACTTCATTTTTATCATTATTTCTATTATATGCCAATACGAATAAATAAAGAAACAATGGTATATATTTGTACTAAATCTGTTAGACACATTCCTCTCACATTTTAATACTCGATTTTATCATCATTTGTTTCGTAATAACATTTTTTGTCGAATAGTTTACGGAATGAATCAATACTTTTGGACAAACAAACAAATTGACACAGAACGTTAGTAAAGTAAAACTTATAAATTTTAGTTTTAATAGATATTTATATAAATCAATTTTTTATTTTTTTAAATAAATATCTACAATGTTTTAACCACATTTAAAATTATTATATATGGATCACAGGTTTGGCAATGAATTTATCTCTGAGGGAACCCAGAAAAAACCAACTTAAAACTGGATCATGAGTCCATAGGAAGATGACGAACCTTTATAAGATGTTTATGTGCACACAACCTCTACGTTATCTGTTGTCACTTGTCGAAGAAACTGATATCTGCAGGTACCCTTCAATAACAGATATTTTAAAATCATATTAAGATCGGGACTGATATCAGCCATGGTCGAGGCCATCTGATTATATCACTACGACTGACTTCGGTTTAGTGAAATCAGGATAATACTCGGAGAGTCAGGATAGTTCTTGAAAAACTGGAAATCATTTATCTCGAATTTCCCTTAACTGGATCAATTCTCAGTTTTTCAACACCAATAACGTTATACCAAAGAGGGCAGAGAATCGAAGTGCTGCAGAAGGATGAAGTAGCGTGAACTCAATGACGTTCGGTTGTACGTGTTAAAAGACTGAAACAATAATAAAAGCCGGTTGCCGGCGGACATGGCACTCTAAATTGTTTCAGGAGGCCTTGTGATCCATTACACCGTGCGACCATCAACGATGAGCGCCTTATGGCGCAGGCGTGGATCCCTTCTTCAACATCCAAGCTTCTCAATAATAAAAGAAAAATAGAAATAGAACGATAAAAAGAAGTGGATAAAGAATTAATGAAACAAGTAAATAAATAAATAAAGATGTGTTGTAGTTTATAAAACCCACTCATTCGAAGTGTAAAGTCTTTAGTTTCCTTGTATTATGATCGTCATTATCATAACGAGTATCATAAAGATTTATCTATCTTCAATAAATGTCGCTTCCTCCATTCAAAATCATCAACTATCTCAATGTATCGTTCGATGTGGGTTATTTTTCACCAAGTTTAATCCTATACTTGAATACAGTAGTCTCTTTATAACGATTTCCCGTATACTGATAATTTCTCTATAACGATGAAATTAACAAGGGTTGATTGGTTTACCATTACAATAATTTTTTCTTTTCTTTTTCTATTCCGATATTGCTCCCTGTTTCCAATGATGATACGTATTTCGTACGTTCAAGTCGTTTCTGTTCAAGCTCCAGTCACTTCAGTTCTTTGCGGATTCAGACCTAAGTGAGGTCAGTGCTTTGGAAGGGGAAAAGGAAGCAAGCTATGATGGCGTACTTCTTCCATTAATGTAATTTTCTACGTGGCTGAGGTAGGATTGAAGCCGAAACTGTTTCATCCAATTTGTGAGTGATTTTTATGTGTTAAATTTTCTATTTTTGGTTAACTTTATAACTTTACTTTATGAATGACAGTAGTGTCGCTTTCTTTCCACGATTTCCGTGATAAATCACCAATACCATCTATATGTCGTAAATATTTTGTGTGATTTAATGGTTACTTTAATTTTAAACGCATACTGTCAATTTTTTGTTTCGCTCTGTAAAACAAACTCTCTATATCGATGAAAATGCTTAGTCCTTGGACATCGTTTTATAGAGAGGACTGTGCTTAAATTTACATGTGAATGTAAAATAAAATAAAGAACTTTGGGCTTTTAGTGAATAATTCACTGAATGTGTACTCGCAGTATGAGAATGTTAATATAAAAGAAATATTTGCGCAAAAAACACTAAACTCATGGGAGCGAAAATGCGGGTATTCAGCTATGCTTCGTTTACACAGTGAAGTATCTAACCTGATCTATTTTCGATGAGTCGTCGCTAATAGTACAATGCGAACAATGCTTTGAAGCGTCATTTTGAAACGAAACATAATAATAGGTTATTTTGTCAGCGAAAGAAACCATGGGACGTTATCTCTTGTGCTTTAAGATGTAACTTGGGATAAAATTTTAAAAAGCATTGAGAGATATTCACAAATTATTCATAAATTCTGATTTATTATCTCTTTAATTTTATCCGATTTTAAAGCTCTCTGTACGTGTCAAATTTGGATTTCTCCATGAATTTCTGCTATGTTTAGAAAGGGTCATGACGTGTTATGGTTGAGTATTGTAATTTACGTAGGAGTTAGTTTTCATTGTTAGTATCTGTTGTGTTAATTCATATATCTGATGCAGCACTGTTTATTGAGCGACGTAAATTCAATCAAAAATGTTTGAATTAAAAATAAGAGAGATAATACGTTTCGTTAAACACTGACAACAACTTTCCATAACTCTCCTCCTGTTCAATGAACTGTTATATTTCAGATTTATTATGTTCGAAGGTGTTACGTTTTTTTTTACCGAAGACTGTTGTGAAACTTGGGAAAATAGGATAATAAGTACTTAAAGAGGAGCCTACTTCATAACGATGTGATGAAACGAGAAAACAAATATAAGAGATTCAACATTCGTATTGACAAAATTTGACAATAACTACTTGAGGTATTTATCAGAACCGTGGATTGGAATCTAGGTTGTACCTTTGAACATTCGATTGACGTCTTCAGTGAAAACAATGTTATTATGTCTAGAGGTATCTAGTTACATGCAGTGTTGAAGTAAGGACATCGTATCACTTGAAATGCTTATTAACGGTGTACGAAGCAGTGCAGAATCAGTTGAGCATCAAGAAATTCTACGACTTACTGTTAAAGAAATGAAGGGAAAATTAGACCTGTGTAAAAACGGAGAAATATAAATATTGCTGCAGCCACCATCCTAGTGTTTGTTCAGTTTTCTAGGATACCAAATGGTGTCAGTATTTTACTTGCATCCTGAGAGTAAAGTAGTTCGATTTCATACTCATATTGACAGTTCAATGAAAAATTAATGGCATCGATTTTTGTTATTATTAAAAATAGATAAGTATTGTTTAACAATCCAGGCGATATCTTCATGGTGATTTTATCTTCATATGAAGAACATCCTAAACAGAAAAAAATTGAACTTACCGTATTTACTTACCAAATTTACGTTAATGGTATGAATAGAAGACGCTAGGATTATTTGATACAAAGTGTATAAGAAAAAAATCTGGACGCTACCCCGAAATTTTTGGATTGGTGAGTTATGGTGCCGGTCTTTTGCGTTTAAGAAGCTTGGGAATTCCGCTCAAAATACCATGAAATCTATAGAGATAACAGAGTCTAATCCATGTTATAGCAAACAAAAAGTCAACAACTCAAGATGCTAACATCATGCTCCTTCGGGTAATTTGGTCGCTTATACGGTAAATAAAAATCTTGGTATTGAGGTTTTCCTTCATTCTATTCTTAACGAGACACTAAGTCCTAAAATTCTAAGTTATAGTTAAGAATAAAAAAATAAACTTTCCTGAAACGCCCTATGCTAGGAAGAGCAAAGCACCTCGATCGATATGAAATTTCATATGCGTAATACCAATAATGACCTCATTATGAAACATGTTTTAGGAACAAGATAATTAAATAAGTTTTATCTTAATTGTTCTTAAAAATGAAAAAAAAGGTCTTTAAGAATGTGTGAATAAAATTAAAAAAAGATTGATAAAAATTACAGCATATTTTTCTATGAATTTTGTTTTTGAAAACTGATAACACCATAAAAAGATTTTTAAAACTTGAATTCATACTGGAAGCATTGATGGTATAAGATACAATTATTTGTATTTTTTTTTCATGCAAATTTCATTAGAAAATGTTGAAGTATTAAAACAATAATGAAAAGCTATTTGAAAGATATAATGCTTAGAATTTCCCTTCATTATAAGTATATTAAGTTATTTTAACAAAATTTCAATCACATTGTTGAGGGATGTAAAAATAGGGATATGATGAGACGTGGAATTCCCCACCTCTTAAAACACGTTCAAAGCTTCACAAAACTGACCAAATAATGAAGGTTCATTTAACAATTAAAGAACTTATCTACTATTATTTCTACTCCTGATAGTAGTTTAATTTAGGTCGGGGGTGCCAGAGACACATTCATTTTCCTCAAGAATCTTTAAGGACGTCAAAGAGTATTAATACAAGTCTCATTAAAATCCCAAATATATCTTATGCTATCCTTGGAAGCTGTTTACCCGAAAAATCCGTGATAAGTGAACAAATTACATGACTTTTCTGGACGTTCTTAGTTCGTTAAGAGCCACAGTTTACCTAATTTGGACTATTTATGCTTCTTAAGCTTGAAATATTTGCACTAAAAGATTTTTTTATCTCAGAAATAGTTCAGGCAGAAAGGCAGACCGGTGTTGATTTTTCCAGTTACTTCAAGTACTTGAAAGATTATGAAGAATTGAGAACTTTTAATAATATTCAGCTTTACATGTGATTACGCGAATATATAAAAAGACCACAAATGGAAAAATGAAAATAGGAAACTACCCTAAGCCTTGCCTTATCACTTTGATGCTCACGGATTGTATATCATACCTATTAAAATCAAGTTTCCTTACATACAAAAATAAAGGTACAAAATCTACATAATAAAACTATTAAAATAAGTCATATTTATAAAAGTAATAATTATTCATTTAAATATAAATAATTATCTTTTATTTCTTGAAATGGTAAATATATTTTTCCTTTACAGACATTTGATATGTGAAAAACCTCGTCTTATTTACATAAAAGGCTCAATGCACGATTGGAAGGAGATACTATGGTGCAGAGTGGAGGAGTACAAGATTTTGACAATTTCTGTTTAAAACAATATTTGATATTCTCAATGTATGCATGGACTATTTCTCAACAATATGCGTCAACGTGGACTACTTTTGAAAGTTTAGAACAAAAGTTTCGTTGTATATGTTCCAGAAACTAAATATTTCTTCCATGATTCTTTAAAATGTTTACTAGTGATAAATACTTTATCGGTAAAACTCGAACAAATAGGGGGGAGATTTTCCACAAAGAATGCTCGGAGACTTTTCATGGACGAAAGCGTCATAAAGCTTGAACTCATTTCACGTTTCACAACGTTTATAACAACTTCTATTGTACGTTAAAATTGCCTCACTTCAATAATTCGCTACGGTCGTTTATTGTTATTGCTGAATTTCATTAAATGCTATCTGAATCTGCGTATTAATTGTGTGTCAGATCCAAGAGCTGAGTTGTTTATGGAGCAAGCAGTGGTTGCACCCTTGCACTGTGCCATGAGTCCAACGCATATTCCCCACCTGGTCTCCACCTGGTCTCCACCTGGTCTCCACCTTCATCGCCTCTCTGCTGTCCATGTTTTATTGTTCTTTTTTATGAGCAGCCAGGTTTCGCTTTGCACTCGAGGTCATTTTGCCAAATCCATCTCGGATCTCTCGTGAAATTTTTTCGGCTTTGATTTTGCTTATGCTTTGTCTCAATCGTAGTGATAATAGCTAATCTCGTGTGCATAAGAAAACAGTTGAACTCGATATATTTACTAGCAACTTCCTCCTAAAAGCTCACTGCATTTTTTTTTCTATTTGCATTTTTCACGCGTGTACTTTTAATTACAATTCAAAATGTTTACTCTCGATCAAATCCTAAACGAATCGTCTTATTTTCGTTCAGCTTATTTACATTTGTTCTTGAAATTACTACTCAAATCATGAAATGAAAATTCATATTCAAAAAAGATCATTTGCGGAAAGTTGTGAAATTTACGCGAGCTGAGCTGTGTGTACTCAGCTAGTGTTTTACTCGTATGTACTGAAATGACAATAAATTTTGTAATGTATTAAATATTTCTCATTTTTCATATAATGAAAAAATTCCACTTATTATTCCCACAGAACAGAGTGAATGAATCTTGGCACGCTCACTCCATGCTACATAATGGAAAAACGTGCCTGAAAATATTTATAAGACAATCATTTCAAAACTTACCGGTTGTTTCTGGATTTTGTTTGCTTCCTTTTAGTGCGTGAATTCATTTGTCTCTGAGGATTAATACATAATTATAATCATTGTCTCGTGATTAACACACGTCCCTGATAGATCCTTGAACAAAGGAGAGTAGAATTTGAAGTAAACAAACATTTTGCCCCGTTCAATCATTTCCACGCGGCCTCCACCGGTGCCTGAGCGATGCGAACCGGCTGTTTCCGGAACCTGTGTTCGAAGTTCGCAGGTTGGATCGGATTGAGCCAGGTCGCTCTAGTCGCATCTCCATGTCGATGACGACAGCACTACCGAGCGTTGAGTTGCAACAAAGGCGAGATAAGCAAAGACATGCAATGCGTTAAGTATCAATCATCTTCACGAGATGAGATTAAAAATAGAACCTCCTAAAAAAAGATACACGATCATACAACTTTCCTGAAATATAAGGTATCAAAGGTTATTGGCAGTTGATAAGTATTACAGAGTTTAAGATTTGAAAGAAAATCATGCATTCTTATTAGCCTCAGGCTTGCAGGTGATTTTATTTCTTTAGCAGTCGTCGGTGACTCACATATCCAGCCGCTTTATTACTGTCTTCATTGCAGAGGACTGGTTGAACAACGTTTTTATTGCTTCTTAATGGCCAGGTTTACTGTGACCTCTAGAACCGGAGTATGGTTGAATGGTTTGAATTTGTCAAAGGTACAGAAGAGGAGAATATATCATGTAAATAGGTACGAAACACGACAAGACGAGCTGATAAAACTTGCTGAATTCCTATTAATGACAGGTCAATTCAGAAATTTAGCAGCCTGCCCCCCCCCACCACCACCACCACAAAAAAAGAAGAAGAAATGGATTCCTAGAAAGCGAAATGAAAATCTTCGTACGATTAAAACGGCCTCTTTAGTCATGGAAACGTTTTCTTTCTAGCGTCATTTTAGACACTAGAAAGCAAAATTTATATATACAATTTTGCTTCACAAAGTCTAGAATTTTTCATTTACGCATTAGCAATGTCAACAATATGTTTCGTGTACTACAAATACTCGAAAATAAGGCAATTTTAGATAGCTTCTCCGTACCAAAATATCTCCATTTTGCGGGTTCCATAAAAATCGTACTGTCGATCTAAAAAACTAATATACGTACAATTCATGCTCGCTAATTGCATGTATATTTTGGACTTTTAATAGATATATTTTCAAATGGAACGTAACATCATTTCACGATGTTGACCTTAGTAATACTTCACGTTTATCACCTTTGTGTTAAACCTGAACGCCGAGGAAATCCGATGGAACTTACGAAACAGCAACAATTTTTCTGTGGAAAAATCGATGAAAACCTGAGTCGACGATAGCCGAAGATTACGAGAATCAAGATATTAGTATCTTTGAACGATTCTCTTAAGCAGTCTGTGTAGTAACCTTTATCATCAATCCAAATATATACTTTCTGTTGTGAAATTTATTGAGGATCGGAAAAGGACCCGTAGGATAGAAACTGAAAGCTATAATGCAATAAAATAACATTACGCCGTTATTGATAATGTATGCGTAGAATAAAAATGTAAAATGTTTACGCGTTATGTGGATATGTTAAGGTTTTATAACTTGCTTGTAAATTCTCTGAATCTATGTGTTTTTGAAAGCGAGAAATATTGGATTGAGCAGCGCTATCCGACTGGCGGCCCGCAAGTTATTGTACAATGTACATTAAATTTTTCATCAAATATTGTGGCATATCTTTGCTGACAGAATTAATATTTGATAAGGTATACCTTTTTTTAAGAAAAACAAAACAAATAGTTTGTTTTTGATAACCTCAATACATATTATACAAACATTCTACTCATGTAAGAGAGTCACACATTACTTGAACATATCCTGTGAAAGGAAATAGAAAGTTAGGTTCAGAATTACCCCGTCATACATTACGAAGTGAAACTATTTTTATTATGATACAAAGTACTAAAAATACTTAGAAAACAAGAAAAATCTTTTATTTTTAATTTTTAAAACTTAAAATAATATACATTTTTTGTTGAGAGACAGAATATCGTGTTACAAATAAGTAAATATGATCCATTAATTTTGTTCGTCGGGCAATATTTTGCCAAACACCATCTCTTGCCGATCCGATCGATAGAAAGTGTATAGGAAATGGACCGTGGGATAAATGTAAATTGGGCAGCGCTGGCATAATAGTGTGTCAAGGCAAGAAGACGTGACATTTTATTTTTATTGAGTTTGCTATGAAATAATAATAAATTTATTGTCAAAAAATCAGTATTGTCAAAAATATATTGATAGTTGGAGTAGGCTGTATAATATAATGATAGAAAAATGAATACCAAAAATTAATTAATTGATGAGAAGAAACACCATTAATAAAAATGGAGCTATTTTGATGTATTCCATATTACATGATTGAGCTATTCCTGAAACAGCTATTCTATTAATATTTCTTTCTGTGATGCAAGCGACATACACTCCTAGTGGCGACGTCTATCCCTATGAGATAGCTTCTATGTACAAGGAACAATTGTGATGGAAAAGATATTTAGGTCACGTACTAGTGATATACATGTGATTGTTATGTCACCTTTCATGACACCATCACATGATGGAAACATCCACGTGTTTGCCAATGAATGCACCCAAAGACCCAGTCAAGTCACAGTCTTCATTAGACAGACGTTAGACGAATCTGTTCAGAACAAAAAGTACCCAGGATCAAGGCAACCAAATATTCTTATAGTGATGTACAAGAAGTTTTAGAAAATTCTATTTTGTAGAAATAAAAGGGATCAAATATGTTTTACTCTATTGTCTTCTTAACGAACTTCTGCTTTAATTTTTGCGATTTGTATTTTTGATAATATTCGAAAAGAAATATGTGTGTTTTGTCTAGACGAGAGAAAGTGGTAATGAAGATTTAAAGGAAGGGATGACATTTAAGGTTGAATGTCAAAATAAATGACAAAAATAAGTTTACATTTACGGACATGTATTGTTACATATACATTATTTTCAATTTTCTTGCAGATCACACAAGATAGCGACTTACGTTTTGCACCTACTTGCTCTTTATACAAAAGACTTAAAGTTTCGTGTATATTTTCATATTGCGGGATTATGGGGACCCCGCAAAAAAAAAAAAAGATTTTAAGAAATTTGTCCTTTTTGTATTTTTCCCAATATTTGTATGTGCATACACACACAAACATATGTATGTATAACCCACACATATAATATACACCATATACATATATAATATGCAAACACGTAAAACATGTTCATACATGTGTAATAAGTGTGTGTACCCCCACTCCGAAATAAAATCCTGGGTACACCTCAGTATTTTCATATATTTGGTATTTGAAGTTAAAACAGATTCAAATGGGAACAAATTATAATTATTTCTTGAAACTCAAAATTAAGAATAAGATATTTATTTAACAATGGATTAAAATGGAGAATCCCCCAAAATACTTATATGCTTATTTATCAAATTATTATTGCAAATTCACTAACCACTCCCAGTAAAACGTATTTTTTCCTCTGAGATTTAAATCTTTTTATCGCGGAAGCTCGTAATACCATACCATTGTACCACCACTTCCAACCAACAAAACTATAGTTGGAAAATAATCCTACAACGCAAGTTACTTGACTACCATGTTACTTTTTCAATAATTTAAAATGAATTCATATTCTGTTCCTTTCTTTATTCACATTTCTACGTTAGGCTGAGACAGGACTTTCGGTAAATTTTCGTATTGTAAGAAGCTTGATGAAGTATTGGATTTTTAATCCGTAACATAACTGTGGAAGCACTTCACCGACTTCGTAAATAAGATATATGATGTGCGATATTCGAGACGTAGTTAAAGCGACATATTGAAGACAGATCTGGACAAAAGACAAAAAGAGGAAGTAGTGAAAAGAGAAGTCTCGTATTGACTATATTAGGAATGTGGTCGATAGTTTCAAAGACTTTTGTCAACGTATTCTAATGTGTGTTTAAATGTTTTTACTAAAAAAATGAGTACATTCCAAAAAAAATGTAGACGTAGAAGAGAAATCATGAAATACTTTTCTTATAATTTCAAGTACTGCAGAACACTCATCGAGAGTTTACCTATCTTTTTCATTAATATCCTTTAAGAGTGTTTAGGTATCATGAGCGAAGCGGGGTATCGAATTTTCTTTGTAAAATCGAAAAATGCGGTATAGCATTAGGTATAAATATAAGTAGAACGTCGTATATGTGAAAACGCTTGCGTGTGATATTCCATGTTCTAGAATTAGAAATTGAGGTTTGAAATTTTCATTATGATTTGATTTATTTTGTGTTGTTTAAACGTGTATTTACTTTTTTAATATCACGTCAGCACTACCGTATCCACTAATTAACATCATTTTGGGACATTGATGAATGTTTCAGAAATAAATAGATTAACAAATAAATGTTTTTTGGCTAATAATATAACGTACATTTTTAACGTAACGCGAAATTATCATTTATATTTATCTTCACGTTCTTTATAAACAAAATTTATTAAAAATTAATAAGAATTGTTGGTCTTTTTTTAATCATAAGCAACTTGGAAAAAATTACGTAACTTTTATGAACGTTAATTTTAGTGTGAGTTTTTTGGGAAAGGTTTCTCATTACATCTCTTAAACACAGTAAGTTTCAAATGTGCGCTGACGATCTTCAAATTTATATTAGTGGCAAATCGTCTAACATAACTTCAAGTGCGCGAAAACTTAAAGAACTCACCTCACTCAGTACGTGGGCAAAATCTATCGGCCTCTTATTAAATCCGTCTAAATCACTGTACTTATTGCTTGGTGCAAAAAAAACCCTCAGTAAACTTTCAGATTTGCACCAAGTCAGTTAATATATCAGTTAATAAAAAACCCCTCACTGGTGCAGTCACGTGGAAAATCTAGGAATCTATATCGAAAGCTTTTACCAACAGACGTCAACTCTTTTTTCAATCAACTTTTTCTTCCTTGAGCGACGTTTTACGTAGGGGATCAAAAGCAATTCCATGTTGCCTCCCATCTTCTTTCTCTCAATCTATTTTTCTCCCCCTCTCATTCTTTTGCTTTCTTTCTATCCTTCTTTTATTTTTTCTCTTCTACTTTCTCTTTACTTTATCTCTCTCTTTCATCCTTTCAGTAACTTTGTAGTACATAATCTTACGTAATATATAATTTGTATATACTGTGTAATATATAATTTGTATATAATGTGTAATATATAATGTGTATATAGTAGTTTATAATCTTTTTATAATATATAATTTGTAATTTTTTCTTATTGTATCATCTGTATCTCATGTAGTCATTTCTATATTTTAAAAGTTGTAAACTCATAATTGTATAGTACTGTTGTAAATGTTTTTATTCCATGTTTGGAACTAATCCACAATCCTAGTTGGGGTTTTCTTGGGTTTTACTCAATCGCTTGAAGAATTACACAGGGATAGTCCCTAGTTTTGTTTCCCAGCGTTAAAAGTAAACAAAATCCTCCCAATTTTCATCTTGTATTCTAAAATGTAAGTGTTTTGTATGGTTTGAAGGAAGAGCAGACATTATGGTTTGTAAATTGTAAATAGGTCTGGCCAAAATAAAGCCTCTTTATTTGGAGCCCCCTCTACGGTTTAACTTTCTTTTATGTGATAGGAGTAATAATTAGCAAAAGTAACGATAACTGAGTTTTAGAGAATAATTTTTGTATATCATTGTTTGTGTTCATACGGGAAGTTCATGACACAAATTTTCGTTGTATTGGATATAATGTTATGTTATTTATTGTTCCGTTATGGTATGCATGTGTTACTATACAGAAATAGTAAACAGGCAGATAAAAATATATTGTAATAGAATTGTATTCGAACATTTGAGATGACGTGTACTGTAACGTACGAAGTGACTTGCGTAGAAGCGAAGTCATTAAAGTTTTTCTCTATCTGAAGAGTTTATTCCTGAAAGAAACGAAGTTCGATTTGACTTCAACGTTTAGAGATAATATTGAAAGTGATCTAAATATAATTCGGTTATCATCCTCTCAAGTATTATGAAATACTTGAAGAAATGCTTTCGTTGATTGGAGGAATTCAAGTTGCTCCGTTATCCCATAGTACTAGAGTGTATTGACTTCTTATTGAGAGAACAGGCCAATTTTTTGTTCTGTCAATATCCGAATGTAGTTAAAATGTCGCGAACTTTTTGTTTCGTCGAACATTTTCCAATCTCGGTTATGTAATTTAATGTGATCGATCCATTCCCGCTAATAATCTAATGTGGTGGTAGAAAGTGATTTTATTTATTTTTGAGGGAATTTTTGAACTTCGCTTCATTTTCTTTTATACGTGAAATAACTTTCACTTGCAGTACGCTTCGCAATATTTACAGAAATCTGATAAATAACGTACTGATCTGTTGATTTAACTTTGTCCCTTGCGTTAATCATCGGGGTCGAAAATGTATTCAACACCTCGCAGCTATTAAAGAACATCGATTATTCCACCCTAATTTATCTGGATCGAAGTAAGTTTATTGCCAAAATCTATTAATGTGATAATTTTTTATGATATTATTATGTCTTCATCTACAATTTTGCTCTGCATCGTATTGGATTATAATGTAAACCGGATGAGCATTGGACGATGGGTCAACTGCGTAGTTCATCTTCGTTGTATAATACGCATCACTCCTGGTTTTGTTCAATACTTTAGTATCGCGTAGACTCAGTGACTCAACTTTAACGTAGAATACGCGTGCATGAGAAGTTTTTCCTCGACAGTAAATTATTTTATTTTTTATTTCTCATATCATCCAGATTATCCGGATTTTCATATATTTGTAGCACTGACGATCTCCGTTAATCCAGATACACGGGGTTCTACTGTATTTTATATTGTCCATTTCACTTTTTGTCGTAAATTGTCATCGTGATCAATGAATCTCTTATAAACGCTCGCAAATTGCGGGAAATGAGAAAAACCGCCCGATCCAGTAACATTCGTACAGCGCAGTGACTTCGAACGTAACTTTCTTCGTAAATTAAAGATACGTGTTATGTTGATGTGCCGAAAATTTATAGAGTATTTTCTTAAAAACGGAAAAGAATGACAAACATATCAACCAGTATCACATCTTAAAACCAAAATAAGTTCTATCACAACAGGAAAATACGAGTCTTTACTAGTATCTACCTTGCATTAGGTATAGAACTATCTTTACCTTAAGGGAAGAGTAAAAAAACTAATTATTATTATTATTATTTTTGTTTTGTTTTGAGTTCAGTCTTCCTGACCGGTAAGTACACGGGTCACGTACGGGTATGTTAGCTGAGTGTGTGGTGTTTGCTGTTATACACTTATGTTGAATCTGATGTTGGTATTTTATTATTATTATTATTATTATTATTATTATTATTATTATTATTATTATTATTGTCCTCATCATCATCGACAGTATCTCATTATCTCATCTTTAGGACACGTTTAGGTCGCAAAATAATGAGAACTTTACTTGACTGTGAACCCTTCATTCTGTACGTCAAACAACGTCTGTTGCATATCTGGGCACGTGTTATACATAAACGCTGTTCCCCTCGATTTATATCACGAGTGTCATGTAAAGCTGGGTTCATTAGCGCTCATTAAAGTGATACATTTGGCAAAAAACAAGAATTTGTACGCTAATAACAATGTTACACATATTGAAGAAACCATCCCTAGCGATGCTTATAAGTCATCTAAAATAAGCAAACCGATCTTGATGTACAGATACTCATTCAGCTTCTTTATTACGGTGCCCGGTCCCTTAGTAGTGAATTATTGTTCTGTTAAGAATTATTATTTGAATTTTTCTAAAACTTTCAACACTAAAATCAAACTAGCTAGTATCATTCTATAAATAAGCTAATAAAAATTTAATATGTTTTTCTCTATCGTGGTTTATCTTATTATTAAAGAAGAGAAACTGACTGATACTTTAACTGTAACTTTTTAATATTATTATGAAAAACTGGCAAAGAACATGTTGAAAGATTTGCAAGTTTATTAGCCTTATCTAATGCAGACATATTGCCAAGTATTTTTGTATCATCAAACCACTTATGAACAATTTGCTCCCCGAGAATCTGGAGCAACTCCAACTCTGGTCATTTTTATCACCAGCTTAATTGTGAGGAATCCTTCCAATTGCATTGCATTAGCAATTGTATAGTATCTGAACAACTAAAATTTGGTTACGGCTCGAGTCAATTACCGCAACTGTTCTAAATACTAAAGAATAAGCACCTGAATGGTTCTTCTTTCGTGTTGTTATCTCTCGTTTGTCTTGGAGTCGGCTTTTCTTCTACGCCAAGTGGAATTGTCCTAAGAGATTAAAAAACTTAATAGTATTAATGTACCTTTGTTTCCTAGGAATCACAGTGGTACAACTATAATAAATTAAGATATTTCCAAAGACCATTCAACGTAATGCTTTCGAGCTGTCGGTGTCTTTATTCTGAAGCTTTCTCGTAGCCTTGTCGCCAAATGAGTCAAACGCTCTTTCGCTTCTTCTTAGACGGACATTTACATCATAATCCCGCATGTCTTGTGGCATTATACGTTTCTTGGACGTTTAGTCCTTTGTTCGTGATAACATATGGCCATGAATGTATTTCCATACTTGTTCTCATTACTGAAAAATTACCCTCATGTCTAAACTTATTTTAAATACGTGTTATGTAATTGTGAAAATAATGGGATGATTCCTTAACCAGAAAATTATAAAAATCAAAACTTCACATGTAAATGAAAACACAAAGAAAATAAACGCTTATGTGCAATGAGTGGCATAAATTACTCGTGACTTGAGTAACTTCTTATTATATACTTTGTAATAAAACAATACATTTAAGTAAATTTTCTTAAAAATATTACTATTTTGACCAACATACCAATTGCAACTTTATTCAAAAGTTTGAATGATGCGCATCGATGTGATGGTAAAAACGGATAGTTCCTTTGAAAGGCGGGTTTGTAAAATGTCTTTGTGATCATTCATTTTCATATTAAAACCGAAAACTAATAAAACAACCAATTATGACTTATGAATGTAAAGTTCAAAACGAACCATTCAAGTCTTCCACGGTGGGGGATTATCCTTGTACTATTGTCAGCTTTCTATATTTTGCTTTAATTCGGGCTGTGATTATTCTTTCTGAAATTGGATTCCATTCCAACAGTGCATTTGCTATTGTTTTACTAAACAGGATTCCCACGCTACGGATATGTTGTGCCTCTTCCATCCCTGAATAAATAAGTAGTTTCCTTTTGTAGTTGTTAACTTACCTTGACCCACCCCTCTCACCTCACTAATCCTAGAATTGATGTGTGTCCATTTCTCTGCTGAGTTGCGCGAGCTTCTCTTTTTGAAATAATGTTCTCATGTTCCACAGTCCAAATCGTGTCCTTATTCTTGTGCGCTTGTTTGTCAGGCATGTCCTCCCTACTTGATGTTTACGTTATCCCACCTATGCTCGGTCACCAGAGCGTCGTTATTGTAACAGGGTCACCACGTGAAGGTAAGGTTGGTATTTGGAGAGGAGAGGTTATATTGACCTTCAAGAGGCGTCACGTCATTCCCCCTCATTTCCCCGTGATTTCTTTTCCGAGTGACTTTTTCCCCGCAAGTCCTAAGCGTACAAGGAAACATGGATTTTTTTTTCTCCTGAAACAATACTTGCTTAATGGAATGTCAAATATATTTCGGAAACAGCATTGGTTTTAATTTAATATATTTTTAATTTTAAAATCGGCTCTATATTGCAGTGCACTGTTAGTTATTAATAGTTTTCATTATATTTTTTGTTGCGGTACATATTTTTTCCTGAATAAAAATGTTGATGAAGGCTTTTTATGAAGAAAGGATAATCTGAATGTATAAAAAGTATTGAATATTTAGAAATTAAAATAGTACTATTACGTATCACGGTATGGACACTAGTTGCTAACTTCACCTTAAGAGAAGAATAACAAATATAACCCCGTCCTTTGGTGATTGGTAAACAATAATGATTCATCCTGTTTATAGCATTGCAGTTGATGAGTTTGGTGAAGTAAGAGAATCTAAAATGCGTAAAAGCGAAATCTTGTTTCATCCACTATTCTCTGAACACAGGACGATTAATTAGGAAACACATAATACTCGTGCAACCAGTAGAAGCTGAATAACAGGTTCCACACTCAGATAGGGAGATCTACGGAAGTTTTCGATTTTCTTTATTTGCTGTTTTTAAACATGTGTTTTTAAACATAAATGTTGTTTATAGACAAAGAAATGTCGGACTACTTTTAGCTGAGTTAGGGAAAATAATATTTTTCTCTCATATTAAGTGTAAAAAATTTCGCGATTTCATCAGACCAAAATGATAAGAAATTAACGTATATAAGTGTAGTAGTGACATTCTCCTCTATTTAAAACTTGTGCGCAATTGCTTTTCTTTGTAGAATTGAATTTTCAAAATGGTGCTGGTTGCCGAAAAAACTAGTTTTCCATGTTGAGCATGATAAATCTGGAAACGTATGGGGCAAAACGAGAAAAAATTCTCAATAAACAAAAACGTTTTTAGCTTGTGTATTACATCTTGAATTTGCACAGAATGAACAAAGGTTATGTGTTCTGAATAGAAAAATTCATGTTTGTGCTTCCTTTTTTACATTCTACTGACATAAGATACTCTAAGATATTTGCGTTTTGAATGGATTTAATATTCATCGATTCGAACGTTCATTAAGTGAAGTTGGATATGCACCATGTTAACTCATCTGTTCATTTCTTTTAAGTTCAACTTAAAAAAGAAATAAAATTTCTAGTAAATTTATACTTCATAAAACTGATGGATATCAAAATATCAGCCGTCGTACAGCCCGAAGCATATTCTCGAAAGAAGCGAAAAATTTAAATATAGTGTCTTTTAAATATCCTTAAATATCACGTTTCTAGAAAGATTCCCACTTTTCAAATTTCGAAGAAAACTTTTAAAATGATATGGNATTTATATATGTATATATATATATATATATATATATATATATATATATATATAAATAAACAAAGAAAAAACTATATATATTTGTTTATATATTATTCTTATTTACCATAAGGTACAAAATAGTATAAACAATATAACTACGAACCAAAAATTAACCTGCCTCAAAACACTTATAACTTAGCTCTTATAAATTCTCAGGGAATCTTCGCTGATCCAACAAAAACCATGAAAACCATATTTTAGAGAGCATTATAAAAACAACAAAAAGCATATTTTAAGAACAAACATTTTTTCCAAATGTTATAACTTTCTTCGTCACTTTCTTTTTGCGCCCGCTAAATCTTGCGTCCCTAGGCAATTGCCTATATTCCCTGTACCTAAATCCGCTTCCGTATATCACGAATGAATTCTTTAACACCCACGTTACAACGGCATCAGCATGACTCAGAAAGAGTCGTGAAAAACAAATCACAATCTAACGCAACTTACGGTTTTATGTAATCATCAGATACGACATTGCATATTTTGATTTCGAAAGTACAGCATCTTATAAACCGTGTATCACTCGCTTCGTGTTGATTATATTTATTCATAATCATACACCTACTGCACTTTGTGTAGTAATGTTATACATGTTACACATGTATATGTAATCTCAGTCATGTAATCATTCATGTTTTACATGGAACAGCTGTTCTTATTTCTTGTCAATTAGTCTTTCGTTCACATTCTAGTAAACTCCAAACAAACATCATTTCTTGTCGTTATTTGGAGTACATAAACAAACGTTCGTTTGTCTTGCGTTTGGTATCTTTGAACACAGAATGTCTTCCGTGTGATCATATGTAATGTCTATGCAAGTAAGTAATAACATGCATGGAGTGATAATACGTATCATTAGGTGCGAGTGATAATTGATAATATGTAGCAGTTCTGAGTAATAGTATGTTGCTACACATGTATATGTAATCTCAGCGTACACAATTGAGATTGTTTTGATTTTACAGGAAAATTGATCTCTACGAATTTTATATCCTAAATTTCGCTTCAATTTTGTAAGTGGTTCCGTGTATCTATGTAATCGCCTCACTATTTTCGTTTTCCTTGCAATTAAAAATATGGGCTCGTCCGGGATTTGAACCCGGGACCTCTCGCACCCTAAGCGAGAATCATACCCCTAGACCAACGAGCCACACTGTGGGAGTGAATTATTTAAGGTATTGAATGACGTAAAGCAGAAGTGAATGAACGGAAGAAATAGTAAATTTGTGTCTATTTTTCTTACGTAATGAACAAGAGCGCGAGATACAAACAGCTGTGAACGCTACTCGCATCTAGTGAATGAGCTAAGCATGGTGTCATTACCGCTCTCTGTTCTCTTCACCAATTCTTCAATAAACTTATTAAACACAACATTCGAAGATGAATTGAGAGGGTTATTTTTTTTTAATTTCAGTACAACAATATTTTAAATTCTCCAAAACGAGTTTTCGAAACTAACTCCATTGTACCCAAATTATTAACTTTTTTGTTTACTTATTAACTGATTTGTATTACCTTGATTGAAAAAGCAGTTCAAAGACAACTATCAAGAATTTCACCAAAAAAAACTTTTTCTTACGAACTGTTCTATATTTGACTTGTCCTTAACTTCCAATACACATTAAAAATATATTGAGGAAGTTTTTTCCCAACGCTCTGTATTGCACTATAAATAAACATATGTTGAACTGTTTAAGTTGAGATACTCGTTGTCCAGTATAAGTTCATTTCCGAACACACAAACTACTGTAAAATGAAGTTAGATTTGTAAACTAAGTAAATAAATGTAATACGTGAACATATTACATTATATAATTTAAATAAAAAGTATATATAAGAACTTGGAGAACAATTAAATAATTTACTCTCCGAAAGCAAGCGGGAGACTATCCCATCAATTCTGATCTAAGGGCAGTTGTGGAATTATCAGTTCTACGCACAAAGAGAAATTGCATGCACCCTCCAGCAATGAGAGAATAAAAATATTTAATTCTTTGCAATGATATCTACAGAATGTTTAACCAATTTTCTTTTCATGAGTTATGCTAGCGCAGTTAGAAGTTATAATAAAAATATTAAATAAAACCCATATATCTTGAAAGATGGGAAAAGAAAAAGAAAATAGCCTTAGTTAAACAGTTGACTCAAGTCAGTTCAGATTCACGTAGGTTAATAAATATTATTGAGACATTAGTTTCACGAATAGTCCATTCATCGGTTTCGAGGTAGTTCATTAAGATCGCATGTAGTACTTTCTTTCAATGAAGAAACCCTTTTCCCATTAATATTAAAATATGGAGTTTTCAGGGACAATGATAATGTTAAAACAAGAGTGAGAAAATAATTTCTGACACGTAAAGTACTCTATTCAACTCATATACACAATAAAACTGAATATAGAGTTATTTACCAATAGGAATTACAAAAAAGAAAGAAAGATATGTATTACGTATGATATCAATTTGCATTTGTTGCACCGATTCTTTATAAATTTATGTTTAATATTTTAATTTACAATCAAATTATGTCTCCGATAAAAAACATATTAGCAAATTTGGATTTTTATGAATGTTCTCAATAGGATACATATAACTGGAAAACTTTTGAAAGAGAAATTTGCGTTTGGGAAGCAATGAAAGAAGGTTTTTAAAAAATCAGATTAAAACATTAAAAAATTAAAATGGTAGTGATAATTTTTAGAATGCATTTCAAGAACTAAACGTTTGGGTGAGTAGACATAGAATCTGATGAAATTATTTTCAGCAAGATTTTTAAACCAGTCCATACAACCCTAGCCCAGGTAACTCTTGCAAACCTGAGGGGCAACACTACTGCACTACTACGGTGCACTACGGCAGTGACGACACCAGGAAGCAACTTCTGTTGTTCTGTAACATCTATAGTTTAGTGATTGCAGAAATAACGCCTAATTGAGGGTGATGTGTATGGATTCCCTCCGTGCGAATAATGTTTTCTGGAAACATCTAAAACAATTTTTGTTCATGATCCAATTCTCAGGGTGATTTAACATCTTTTTAAGGATAATATCATCTTTTTCAATTTACTGTATTTGATGAATTTGAAGAATCTTCATCTCGAAGTGTTTGAAAGTTGGAACCGCTTCCTAACACAATATGGGTATTCTGCAGCTTTCCCTGATTTCCTTAATTATACTCGAGATTTAAAGTAAATGTGATAAACATTTTAGCTTATGAAAATTGCAATGAATTTCAATTATTGCTTCCCCATAAATCAAAATATATCTATAACGAAACTGAACTTTGGTATTTAAAATAATATATACAAATAATATATAAAGAATGTGCGATAATGTTAATTTTAGTAGAAATAAATTAGTCAATTTAAGTTTAGATAGAAAAGAATGAAAATAAATTACACTTTATTATCTTTTTAAAATTTTATTCCTACACTTCTTCTATTGTTCTCATTTTCAAAATTTTCGCTCCCAAGTAAACATTTTGCTACTGATATGTGACAAGAAAGTAAATGGAATACCATCAACGGTATTAAAGTTGGAAACTTTAATAAAACAGATTAAAGAAAAAAAAACAACGAATAGCCTACTTTCTGCAGCCGCGTCCTTAGCAACGGTTCTTGTCGCTAAGTTACTAGCTGATAGCTTCAATTATCATACAATTATTTACCTACTATGGACGAAAAGTGTTAAATTTTCTTTCGTCACCGCTACTCCTTTTGTTTCTTTTAAAATTTCTTGTCACTCACGTACCTACTGCAACTTGTGAACTAGATCAACGCAGTAAAATGTACGAAAACAAAATTTTCACTGAAAAGAGAGTGTGCTGTACATCGCCAATAGAATTTATAGTGAATTACTGGTCGAGAAAAAGGAGAAAAGTTTTACAAACATTCCTCATTATCGCAAAAATGTTATAAACTGAAGAACGGTCGGAGGATACATCGAGTGACCGTTTATTACAAGAGAACCAGCGCTGTCTCTCGCTCCTTTTGCCAATATCCCCAATTATCAAATGTTGAGTAATTCAGCGCCTTTCTCAAGTCCTTCGGTGGATCGAGGACCTCGAAATCTCGCGGACAGTTTTTCGTGTGTTCTGATTAGTGCTCAGTTTCCTCCTCCTCCTCCTCCT
>NNCF01126031.1:1423545-1563467 GCA_002313205.1 Laupala kohalensis | reverse complement strand
TCTGTTACCTGGCGGTGAGGTTCACCGCAATCTAAGAGATTTCTATGTTAATGAATATTTAGATAATTTTTTATGAAACTATGGTAACGAGGAATGTCATAGCTATTATCATCCTTAACTCCTTTTTCCCCTGTCTATAGGGGTTGGAGATGAGGATGATGATGCCTCTTTTTGATATGGCGAGGGAATTACAAGGGTGCCTGATGCCCTTCCTGAAGCACCTCCCCAAGGCATGAGGGTGGTGACGAATGATGATGAGAGAATGTTGTAGTGAAATGAAAGACAGAGGAAACCTGCCGCGAACCCCGCTTCGTCCACCACCGCGAATCTACTTGGATCAGACAGGGTTTGAACCCGCGTCCCGAGAGTTAGAAGGTGAGTACGCTATGGAAATAATAAAATATGGAAAGAAAAATTAATACAATGCGCATTGGAAAAGAAAGTTTAGAAATTTTAGAAAATAGAGAGAAATATTATTTTTAAAGAGCATATTATGGAACATAGGTTACGCAAGGGTATTAAACATTGTCAATTGAAGGAGAAGAATTGAAAATATAGAACAAATCATTCATCAACATTCACTCATGAATCTCTGTATTAGGAATCTTCTAGTATTACGAAGGATGTAATGTATTTTGTGATATTTTTTTGCCAAGCATACAGCAAGTTTGGAAAAATGATATAACATTATTCATTGTAATGTATTTTAATTTTCTTCTACCTGAAAGGAGGAGGAGTAAGAAGAATAGGTAGGTACAGAGGTAATGATGGTTTATAGTTCAACACTATAAATTTTGATCATGTGGATTTAAATATATCTTTGGAAAATCGAGATTTTAATTCTGTTTGCAATATTTTCTTGTTGTCCTAGATTGAAATATGTTGGACTTACACAAGAAGGAATTATCTTACAAAACTTTGAAGAGAGATTAATCAGATGGTCAACTATAATGGGTATTTGTGGTTCTTTATGAATTTGTTTATTGGGTATAAACCATGGTGCGCCGAGCAATTTTCTAAGAAATTTATTTAGGAAAGTTTGAATGATGTTTACATTGATGGTGGTTTGATGTTTATTCAAGCAGGGTATGTATACATAGGTGTGGTTCTTATAATGTTCGTGTAAAGAAATAATTTGATTCTTATTTCATTAAGTATGCTGAGTGAATGAGTTGAGAAAGTTTAAAAATTATGAACATTATTAAATATGATCTCGTTATTACTCTCGTGAATGAGATCCCTTAATATTGTTGGTTGTATTTGTAACATATTCAAATGATAGGTATTATTGCGAAAACTAATTTATTAAGAAACTGTACTTGGGCACATCACATAAGAAAAACTGAATAAATTTACTCGGGTGACACATGAAGCATTGTCATATGATATCTACAGAAATTTGAAATCACCAGACCATATTGAAAACGATGTACTAAAAGATTCATTATTTTGCTTTTGATTCCGAAACTTGATTTAACTTGTTTTTCACCTGTTCACTACTGATGAAAGTTGATGGATACACTCGTATGGTTTACCAGAAGTGTAACATTGACGACTGAGAGTATGATGTTTGATACTGTCTGACGAAATTAGTCAGAAATTCATGTTCAAAAACTATAAAATTTATGAATTCTTGCTGAATTTCATACACAAAGGAAAGAACTATATCATTTTCAAAACTCATATACTTATATTTTACTTCAAAGAAGCTTAATTCTTACCAACTTTTAAAAGTAGGCCCATTCGTAAGAATATACACGCGGAACAGGAAATTACTGTGTAAGTGATTCATCGGACGTAAGATTTGAATATTATCTAAGGGAATAAGTTTCAAAAATACTAAACAATGGGTTGTAAACGGTGCCTTTCTGTCTTTTTGTTACGAAATAGACGCACCAATGTGTGGAATCCTGTGGCTGAGAACAGAAAACAATGGAGCCTCTAAAATAGGAAGAGGTAACTGGTGAATTCGCGACGCTGAAGACAACTGAGTCCGTTGGCGAACCATGTTCCTGGAGGAACAATGGATGATGATGATATTTGTTACAATAAATTAGTCATACCCGTATGTATGAGAAGTCATTGAAGGTAAATATAATTTCAACTTCTATGCCCATACTTAAGTTTTTGACCACGTCCTGAAAGCTCAAGCAAACTTGATTATTGTAATATTTACAGTTTACTCGCTTTATTTACACTTTATCAATATTTCATCGTTCCTCTACTACTCTTTTAATAGAAGTTCTGTAAAATCTAAAATGTTTTGCTTTTGAAAAGCGTTTTTGTATTTCTGATTAATACTGCTCATTATATTAGTATTACTTCTGGCAGTACTGGCAAGGATATACATTACTTCAACACCAGTCCGATCATGAATTTAGTGGGAAATCACATACTGGATAAACATGCGTTCTGTGTTTTTGGAATATGTTTACTAGAAACGTTTTAAGAAAAAAGAAACATACATTTTAATCACTTGTCGACAAAGAGGACATCATCCTATAATTATCAGTCTGCCTTATTTTCCACAAGAAAATTTATCTGATATACAAAGGGTACTAGGAAAGTTTTGCAATACAGAATTATTTATTTAATTTTTTCAAAGTAATTTCCGCCACATTCAATACACTTTTCCATCCTCTGAAACCAATCCTTAAACCAACTCTGTCAAGTTTCGCTAGGGAGTAAGGCACACTCGTTGTCCCAAGCTCTTAGAAGGTACTCATCACTTGAAAACCGCATCCGTTTCACCTTCAGTTTCACTTGCGGGAACAGTGCAAAGTCGCAGGGAGCAAGGTCTGGACCGTAAGGAGGATGCTCAAGAAGTTTCAGTCCTGTGGTTGTCAAATAATCTGTGCAGGTTTTGGCTCGGTGAGCTGGAGCGTAGTCATGATGGAGGAACCAGGTGTCCATTCTTGACTTTGGCCACAGGTTCTTCAGATATTCAATGACTTTGGGTAGGCACTGTTCAGTATACCACTTAGCTGTGACTGTCTTCTGTGTGTCCAAAATAACACGCTCCACAATTCCACTCGATTTGAAAAATACAGCTACCATTTTCTTCTTTACAGATCGAGATTTTCTGACAGCTACGGGTGTGTCCTCATCTTCAAAGACCCAAAATTTGTTTTGAATCTTGGTCGGCACATCATAATAGTACAGCCACATCTCCTCACCTGTCACGATTCTATTTCCTACCGATATTGTCCCTTATTGAACATTTTCAGCATCTCCAGGCACCAAGTCACACGTCGCCACATTTGCTCTTCAGTCAGTCTATGCGGCACCCAAAGACAACAAAGTTTCTTCAGTTGTAAATGCTCATGCAGAATCAAATGAATTGCTGGTGCATTTAGGCATAAGGTATTCTCTGTCTGCTGATAGGTCACCCACCTATCTTTGACAAGCATTTTCCTCGCAGCAGTAATGTTTTCTTCCGTAACTGACATTCGTGGTCTTCTCGTCCTTTTAGCATCCTTCAGAATGAAATTTCCCCTTTCGAATTCTCTGTACCACCTGGACATAGTTGTACGATGTGGACAAACATCACCTAGTGCGACTGTCATTTCTTTTAAGCACTGGTCTACGTTTAAACCACGCGCAAAGTTATACCGTAAAACTGCCCGTATCTCGCTTTGTGACCACGATACCATAAGTTAAAGCACTTAAAACTATCGCTGCTCATGAAAAACTGAGCGCGTAGACATGGTGCTACGCATTCTGTGCGAGTATAAAAATGGTTCAGCACACAGCAAGCAGCCATCTGCGGCTCATTGTCACATCATATTGCAAAACTTTCCTAGTACCCTTCGTATCTATTCAAAACAGTAATTAAATATACTTCTTGATTTTTAGTTTATTTTTCCTCGCTGTACTGGATTGTGGAAATACCTCGTCTTTAACCGTGTCTCGACGAGGTTTTCTTTTCAGCGTTCCTTTTCACAGTATTTTTTTTTTCTTTCATCATTCATTGTTCACCTAATATTGTGTAGCAGGTACAAAACCAGTATTGAATATTTTTCCCAATAGTTCCCATAAAGTACTGCATCGTTCGAAGAGAGAGGAGCGATTGTCACGGACTATGGTATAGTTGCTGCAACAGTTGTTCTTCCTTTCGATACGAGCCAGTCGTTTTCTGCCCCAACTGAAGCTGGAACTGCCTGCTGCTCTCCAATTGTATTGTATGTTCCAGCTGCCCGCGATTTTGCTCGCAAGAATTTTGTAAGTTTTCAATACCTATTCTTTCTAAGTCGCCATTGATGTATGTTCTTCACCAATGTTGGTGTGGTGATAGAATCGGAGTGTAATAATAATCAGTATCCTTCATTCCGTATTCATTACATCCTAGGTATAATAAAGGAGAGAAAGTTTGTTTTGGAATAAAACTATAAAAGATATGAACGAAAATTATGACGTGGCATAGCCAAACCAAATCACTAACTAATTAAGTAGACTATTTTCTTGTGATGCATCACGTTATATCACCCTTATTATTAAGAAAATCAGCCAAGTCTTATACGAACATACGTTAAAATTTAAATTAAAAAATCGAAATCTGAAAAAGAATCTCCGGACCGTGAGCTAGGATGAAACCTGGCGAAGATGTGTATCGAATAACGAAGGGCTTCGACCCTCCCCTCCGCGGTAAACAACAAAAAACCGCTTAAAATTTAATTTAAGAAATGAAATAAATCAAATTTATTTTTTAAATAGCAGTTGCAAACTGAGTATGACCACGCGGGGATAATAAACTCTCCGAAACCAAGCACAGGAAAGTTACTCTACAAGCAAGGGACCATTCCATCAATTCCGATCAAGGGTCCAAGAGCAGTGACAGATTTAATACTTGTATAAAAAATATTTAATAAAATATCTAGTTATCCATTTATTATTCCAAAATGAATCGAAGATATAATGTGCAGTGGAAATTTCAGATTAATAATAACAAACGTTTTAAATGACGTTGCCGCCTGTGGAAAATCCGCCACTACCCGGAACAAAAGCGGAGAAAAACCCGGGATACAGTGATAATGTGCACTACCGTGCCAAGGTTGCGCACAGTTAGAAATAACTGTAATAAATAAAAAGGATCAAAACAATATGAATGAGAAAAGGAATTTAATCAGTATCTAAAGTACTACAGCAATGGTGTAATAAAGTATAAGAGAAATTAACATCACTTACATCATCCGAAATCATATGGAGAACAATATTTATTGGTAAATTGAATCTCTTATTAACTTATTTTATTAAAATCAATTATTTCACATTATAGAAGCAATAGCACATTAGAACACTTTGAATCGCGGATTTATAGTGATTCAATTTATTTATATCTTCTATATTTTTATAAAGGGAATTATACAAAATTATTCCAGAATCGAAATATGAATCGAATTTCGAAAAACTCGCTGGGTGTTGTTTTTGGCCCCTTACATTGTGGCACATTACGGAGTTTTTAGTCTATCCTTGCTTCCGCTATGCTCCGGAAACAGACGGATATACACACACTCTAATTTATGTATATGTATGTCATATAATATATAGCCCTCTCTGTAACTCACTCATTTATAGTTAAAAATTATTTGATACTTCTACTAGTTGTAGAAACATGAAATTTGATTTTTCTCATAACTATAGAATGGCAATTGTTTAACCCATCTTTTCCCACTTCATAGAGTGTCGGCGAATGGGTATGGATATATGATGCTTCATTTGGTTTTGGCTGGGGAATACTAGGGTGCCGGATGCCCTTCCTGCCGCACCTCCCCTGAAGCGGTGATTATGAATGACATGGGGGTGAATGATTATGAGGGAATGTTGTGGTGGAATGATAGGCAGGGGAAACGGGAGAACCCCGAGAAAACTTGCCGCGAGCGCCGCTCCGTCCACCACCTCGGATTCTAGTTGGATCGGACCGGGTTTGAACCGTAGAAGGTAGAACCAGAGGTAGGCACTACGCCACAGGTCGCCCCGATAACTATAGAATGACATTAAATGATTACAAATTTTTAAAAAATTCGAGAATTTTTATTTTAAAGTATAATTTTTTTGGGAATTAAAATTTCGCCAAGCAGACGAGCATTCGCTTGTGGGTATGCCATGAAGTTAAGCTAATTACAAAAAGTGGTATGGCGGCGAACATCAGGTCAACCGAATTGGGATCTATTGTGAATAGTGCATTATTTAAGGTTTTATGGTCGTGTTAAAGTATTGTGTGCTTTAATTTTACCACCAGTTTATAATAAACACCACATGACTTTAATTGTTTTGTGTCTTTGAACAAATAAAATGACAAAAAGGATCCTTGTGAACATACAAGAAATGGCATCTGAAGAGTAACAAGTTGCCAAACGTAATCGTAGTGAAATTTAGTTCGTTAAAATGTTTTTATTCATTAATGTGTGGTGTGAATTTTTGTGATTGATTAGCTCAGGTATGTATCTGTATTTTATTTATATTGCAAAGAAGCTTATTATTTACATTGCCAAACAGTTCTTGAATACGTGAGATACTTAGGAATATATCATTTTCCTAGACATGTTTGATATTACTCGCTTTGAATTTTTTTTTGTAGTGAGATTGAAATTCGTTTTGCGATCTTTAAAAGTGCATAAACGAATATCATTATAAATTATATAGTGGTTTTCTTTCAATAAGTAATGGCCAAGTTACAATTCATGTATGCAATAGACGAGAAAATTTGTATCAATTCATTGATTCATTTCAAAAATTTGTTTACGTCCTTAAAGAATAAAATATTATGCAAATACAATAATTTTTACGATCTAAAATAAGTTTAAGTTTATTTCACAACAATGTTTTAAACTTATTTATAAATTTTTCTAATAAAATTCGATATTTCTGAATGTCTTACAATAAGTCCAACAATAGACTATATTATTTTGTTTCAAAGAAAAATTCGTTTCCTAAAAATGTGTGTACAGTTATTACTGTGAATATTAATAATACAGAATTTCCAAGTAGGATGTTATGAATTTTCCAAGTAGCATGTAATGAAATTTTGATATGTTGCACGAAAATAATTGACATTGTTTTCAAAGGCCATCAATACTCAGCAACTGCTATCGAAGAAAGATGCGTACAATTAACGCGAGGAAATGAAAAAGATATTGTTTCATTTATTTGTAACTAGCTGATTGCCCGGCGTCGCCCGGAATTCTCTTTTTTGCCCGTTAGACCAACGAACACACTCACCGGAAGCCTCGTAGGTCGAATTTTTGCTCCCGATGCAAGATACAACTGCGGCAGCGCGGTTGCACCATTTCATTAAAACGCTTTTAAAATCTAAACCATTCGTTCATATTGTACTATTTAAAGATTTTTTATCTTTGTTAAATGCACAAAAGAGAACCGATTACATTGGATAAAAAAATATTTTTTTTCTTCTTAAATTTTCACTTAAATTGAAGTATTTCGACACTACTATTTTTCATAAGGTTTTTTTGATAATTTAAATTAAACTTTAGTAGATAGACATATGCTGTCGCGGACTTTTTTGTAGAACTCGAGGCGAACAATATTGTCACGCATATTTGTCATCTATCTCTAACCATTTAGGCAGCATAAGTGAATATGGCTGATTTTTCCTCCCGATTTCATCGTCATTTATCTTCAACTTCATTTTTTATCTTTCTTTTCATACATTTAAAAAATAAAAGTTAGCTTATGTTCATCCCGGACATCTAAACTATCTCCTTGTTACTTAACCACGATCGGTTCAGTGGTTTAGTCGTGATTAAGTAACAAACAGACTGACACACATTCGCGTTACGCATTTATATATTAGTATATGGATTAGTATGTGGATGGATATGGAAGTATGGATTATTGTGTCATGTCGCGTAGTGCTGTTTGAAAATTCGTGTGTTTAAGTTCTTTTAGTATTCAATTTCCAATTTGCATGGAATAAATGTAACATCTGATTCGAAATTTCACACTGATATTTTTTCAAATTGATTTCCTGCCTCAACAAATTAAGGTGCGTACGATTAATGCAAGAAGTGAAAACGGTGTTTCATTAATTGGTAATAATTAAATTAATATTACCTAGCGTGGGGGCAAAACATAAGTTCTAGATGTAATTTATTTCATTAACTTGGGTATTAGTATAGCAACAACTTAGAGAAAAATAGTTTAGAAAGTTTATGACAGACAGATCTGAGGAGCACATATTTATATTTGAGAATTATTCACCTGATGAACTCCGCGTTCGATGGTCTACGCGGTGAATCATTGTAATCTAGCAATAAGGATTTTTGGCACGGGCGCAGTCCCCAAAAGGGGTGAGGGTGGGGAGTCTGGGGTGGTTTATTCTCCAGCGAGTTGGGGATAAATATATAGGTTGTTACAACCATACACACGGCTGGGCGGAGTATGTCGGAGGATGGGACATTCTGATGCATGCGCTTGGCACGTGTGTGACGAGTATGTGTTACTTGTGATGTGATTATACAACGTAATGAAGTTGAGTATGGAGCGTCAGCAATAATATGAGTTGTTTAACTCTTAACTTCCGAGTAGCTACTCGTGGGGGAAAAGGTTGCATTATCTACAGACAGATGAAAATTGCGATGATTCGCGACTCGAAAACGGAATCTCCCGCTATGGCCGCAGGTTGCTGTACACTACACCAGAGGTCAGGTGCATGTTGTGTACGAGTCTCGGTCAATCGCAATTTTCACCCGGCTGAAAGACGATGCAATATTTCGTGTTTGGACAAGGAAGAGTGAACTCCTGCATAAATATATTATTATTATTATTATTATTATTATTATTATTATTGCTGGAGCTTAATGGTTGGCCAACAACTAGGTCACTAGAGCCCTAAAAGTTATGAGAGTTTGATTTAATATTGCAGGTGTAATTATAAATGCTGACTGGACAAGGAAATTTTGCTACTTATTTGACCCGTGTCTTTGTCTGACTGACAGAGAAGAATGCGTCTGCGGGAAGGGACGAGAAGACAGAAATCACATTTTATTAGATTACGACTTCTACAGTACGAGACTTATTATTAAGAATTGCAGAAAGAAGGGGGTTAGACGACTGGAAAACTATCCAGAAATGATAGCAACTGAAGTTAAATTCAAGATATTTCAGGAAATCGCCAATAGAATGTTTTTGAGACGGGATGTAAATAACTTGAACTACTAGGACGTGACAAAGTGACATACATAGGTGGTACTGTGAGAGAGACAAACAAAAAGTGAACTTTTTTTTTTTCATAATGTTGAAAACATCGAGAAACTGAAGTTGTGGTGGATTTTGAACGTGTAAATTTATTTTTATTATACTTGTTAAGAAAATTATAGTTAAATTATTATAAGATGAAATAATATAAGTTAGAGAAAACGAAAATAAATCCATAGACGTCCGTTCTTCCACTTTACCACATTTCGAAAAGAAGGGTGTTATTGAAGTAGATATATTAGATGGAGTGCCTTTAAGTATACAACCGATATTTGTCAGGAGTAGTCCAGGGAAAATCCCAAAATTTCTCCCTTGTCTATCGCACGGTGAAACCTAACCCGCGTCCTCCTGCTCAACAAACACGGGAGCGAAGACGATATACCCAACACTACATCTGAGTTCGCAATCGGGTTTAAGTTTTATATATTACAGAAACACACACACACACACACACATATATATATATATATATATATATATATATATATATATATATATATATTATACGCCTATTATTTCGCCTTAGACCTTTTCCTTTCCGAGATAAAACCACAAAAATGACGCTACTTGACTCACAATTTCAAAATGATTTAACTTGATTTCGTGATTCCTGATAAATGAAATCACTGATGCACTAAGTAATACACAACATTTTAGGGAATTGTGTGTGAGTTAAGTAATATTCTATTGTATAAGAACATGTACCATTCATAACTGTTCTGATGTCCCGTTTAGATTGTTGATGATAAATATGATACCATGTGAAACTTAACTACAACTAGAAGTTGTGGGGGAAAGTAGTATCTGACACATTACAAGACATAAAATAGTCTCGATAAATAAAAGTAAACATTCATATTTTCATACAGAGTATAGGTTAGATTCAATTTAATTATGATGGACAATATAGAAATTACGTAGATTTTTATCCAATAGATTTATTATCACACAGTTTGTTCCTCAAAACACGCGACGACCAGAAGGCTTGTTACGAGTTTGCTACTCCAAGTCAGGCGTAGCAAAATTTTATTTGGCATCTTGTTTTCGTTGATTCTCGTATTCTCTTTCAATCACATAGTTGTCATTCTCGTATCCAGAATGCAAATTTCACACGATATAAGAAGATTTATGGACTACGAATGTTATGAATAAAACGATGTGAAATGTGAAACTCAAAAAAACTTTTAGAGTTATATACATAGCAACTGAAATGTGGCTTCCAGAAGTTACGAATAAAACGAGTATCCATGATTCTATTTTTTCTTCAACCAACTGAACGTAAGGGAAAAAAATAGCTTCGTAATTTTTGAAATTTGGAAGCATACACATTAAAATACTCTAACATAGTGATAAAATGATTGAAAAAAAACGGTAAGAAAGTTGATATTCCATTTTACAACATTGATCGAAAATGAGTTAAAACAGTCATTTTAAGTGTTTTGTGGAATAGAACGTTGAAATTATACTAGTAATTAAAAAGATACGCTTACATTTTAGAGCACCGGGACATAACGAGCACATACACTTCCAAGCGCAGATAAATCATTAACATGTCGCGCGCAGGGATTGATAGACGAAATATATACAGGATTCACGGTAGCCCTGATGCTCGAGTTGTTCGGTCAAAATACGCATTGACACAGTTGTTTAGTTGTGTACATCACTACATCTGGTAAATAATTCCTAGGATATCTTAATATGCAAAAAGTATAATTTCTTTATCGAAAAATGATGAATAAATTGTAATTTTGAAAACTACCCCCTGATTGGAGAACTAACCAATGCACTTATTTCGAAAATGATTTCTACCTTTTTTATTGGAAATTGAGTGAAAAATATTTTTATAGAGATCTTTCTCGAAAACCTGACCGTCTTGCGACAAAACGACGAAAACCGCGAACATATACCTTAGGGGTGGCTTTTAGGGGTGCGTGGCTCCGAAAAAATTGGGCGAGAGTTAATAAATGTATACAATACTACATTCTACACATAATTACCAAGTTTCAAAACTTTACGAATTATTTCCCCTATTATTAACATTTCAGTGTACTATCAATACGGGTCCACATCCTCTTCAATGAAGGTGCGTCACTCACCCATGTCCTCGCTCATACCGCAGTCCTTCTGAGGCATACTTCCCGACACACTCCTGATTTCGAGATTGGAATTCGAATTCAGTCATGAAACTGAAAACCACAACCAACTTAAACATATTAACTGCAACAACGAGCGCAGTATCTTGTGGTACACGGTCTCAAATCTCGCGCTCTCAAATCCAACTACTGCAGTTTGCGTAAGTCATCAGTATCTTCTTCTACATGCTCTTCTAAGTGAAATGAAAAGAATTTATTTTCCCTGTCTCCTACTTTTTAACACATGTTCAACCAAAACTGTTCTCAATATCTCAATAATCACAATATCCCATTACGGACATTCTCCTTTTGTATCATTTATGTCTATTTTACTCCTAATAATAAGAGTTTAAATTTACGTACACACACATAAAACTTACGATATAAGTAAGTATTATTACTATTAAACATGTTACGTCGAATGAAAATGGGAGACGGGACCGGGGATCGAACCCGGGACCTTGAGCTTTGCGCGCTCATGCGCCTACCGACTGCGCCATCCCGTTGAATGGGAATGGTAGACGGGCACTGGTGGCGAACGGGAAGCACGGGTGGCACGGGTGGCGAACGGAGGTTCACCGCAATCTAAGAGATTTCTAAGTATTATTACCTTAAAGATTTACAATACAACTTCAAAACTCTCTGCTTTTTGTTTACATTATTTGTATAAAAATGTACATTAATCTCATGTTATGTTATGATACGTTGTGCTTAATAACTTGTTATTTCAGTTTGTGAACACATGAAGAAAGTCAAAAATAAGAGTTGAAACATTGTGCAGGGGACATTGGGGGAGGTTTTCCCACTTTTTATTTATATTTATGTTTTTTTTGTTATGCGGGACGAATATTAAGTAAGGAGAAAAACTTCAAGGGAGTGACGTCTGATAGCAAATGGAACAAAAGTTCATATAAATATATTTCCGGAAATGAACGGTTAATCTACAATAAAGCACCGCACATTACATTACATTACACACTGTAAGGTGCTAATTACTTCCATGTTACAAGGTGTTTGAAGTGGTTCATTCCTGGCCATCTCGATTCCAAACTTTTACCGCATTGATATTTACTTGTGAGGGCATCTGAAATTGTTTCGGGAGTAAATTGAAGCACTTGCTGACATGAAGACCCTTTAACAGCAGCTAGGTGCCCCACTGGTCGCTCAGGTGGTAGTGCTGTCGCTCACCACCAAGTAACCCGGGTTCCTGATGGAACCAGAAAATTTGTAGCTTTTCATATTAATGTCCTAATTCATATAGCTGTGACTACTGAAAAGCAAACCTTCCTTCTTCTATCCAGCTCCTCCTAGTATCAATAACTAACCACTTCTACTAACCCCTCCACGTGGGTCAAGTTGTTGGTAAACCCAGCTAAGCGGTCCACCTACTAACAATGACCTACCACACAACTCCTAACTCCTAACGCTCCATGTAGATAAGCTTCAATATCACGCTACATTTCCCTTTTACAAATACAACAGCAGCCGTGTCGCTCTTTTTCTAGACCATACATTCGATAGAGGTTTGTGGACTAACTGTCCATTTCTGGACATATATTTATATGAACTTTTGGTCCTTTTGTTGTCAGAAATTACCCCCTGAAGTGACCATTATTTAATAGTTATCCTTTATTAAATTAAATCCACCTTTATTAAAGTTATAAGTTATTACAGTAAGTACTTAAAAGATATCTTTTTTTAGAATAACTTGATATAATCACATTACTTTTAGCTACGAACCGTACCAGATGTATTTTACGGAATCAAGAACGTTTTTTTACAAGAAATTAATGATATTGTCATGTAACGTTGAAAAATGTATATGGAGAACTAAAACTATATAAGGACAAGTTAGAATATTTAAATACTACGTAAAGAAACAAAGAAAATAATTGAACGTTATATTATTGTATAGTTTGATTTTAGGTAAAAGTAATCAATTGTTTAAAATAAGTTGTTTTCATTTCCTGAATCACGATGAACACACACACACATACATACATACATACATATTTCTTTTGGTGCAAAAATCTCTTGCATTTTTTGCAACTCACCAACATTGCATTAGCCTAATCCACCATAAAAAGGTATGCATGGAATATACATAGCTCAATTCTTTCTTTTTTTTGTAGTGTTTTTGAAAGATGTGCGTGGTAAAGGTCCATATATTTAGTATCAATTATTGTTATTTGCTTAATTTTACGGCACAGTAAGATCATTTTTGTCACAATGAAAGCTGATTGGGGACAGGGACGTTTTATCGTCCGGATATACATTCTCAACCTTTTCTAAACCTGACCCGTGTACAACTGGAAAACCTGCACTGACGCTACATTTGGACTTAGATATAACATCGATTGAATATGTACGTTATTTATGAAACAAGAACTTAACTATATGAAAAAGAAGACGTGTTTTAGAACATGCAATGTCATAATAATGAACCTAACATTTTTTTGAGTTCTAGTAAAAACTAGCTAAATGAACTTGGCGTGTCCGGAGAGCATCAATTGATCATACATCTTTTGTGTTCTTAGTTTCTAATAGTTGGATTTTTAATTATTTTTATTAAACTCCAGTTGTCCATATTCTGTCCACTTCTTGTCAATGTTCGTACTAAAAAACACGCGCTCTATTCTTAGTCTTATTCACCTTACTCCAAATCTTAGGTTTCGGAAAGGTAGTGATGATTGAAATTAAGACACCAAAGTTTTAAACGTACACATTACTTCTATTGTAGAACACCCACATGTACCGACCAGAATATCCGAGGTTGACTTTATATATATAAAACCAAAAGTTTTATTCATGCACTAGCGATCTGCGTTTCGTTTTTTGCAATCGTTTCCTTACATCCGGATTGACACGTAGAACTTTGCAAATTTTTCGAAAATAAAAAATTCATCCTATCTGGATATTTTGGAAAATTTTCGGAACAAGAAATTAATATACAAAGTCGGCCTTTTTTCATTGAGATACATCTCGTCCGCTATTAAGAAATGAAAAATATTGGATTTCGAAAAAAATATTCAGTTTACTGAAACATAAAAATTTACAACCAAAATTTTTCCGTGCGTAAAAGAGATTTGCGTGTTTTTTTGCAATCGAGTCCTTACGTCCAAGTTGATACGTCAAGTATTTCAAATGGTTTCAAAATAAAAAATTAAATCCATTCCACGTATTTGAAAAATTTCCATGTCAAGAAGTTGTTTTAATATTTCGTTCTTTATACATTCTAAGCGTCTCTCTGGCCATTGAAGACCGTCACCGCATTATGAGTTCGAAATAGAATCATATTTCTCTATGATGACAATAGCAACGACCCATGTTCCTATGTTACACTGTTTTACTATTTTTCTCATCCGTATGCAACCTATCAGAAAGGGTAAGTATTCATTTGAGAAATAAGTATTGCTTTTAATTAGCTCATAATAATATGAGTTTTGTCACTTGATTAATATAACGAAGCAAACATGGTAACTACACAATTCTCGTGATCAAATGCGTGAATGCAATGATCTCCTAATGGGCAAATATGGTACCTTCTAGATAGGGGTTAAGTTCTAGACTATAAAAACTGTAATGTATAGAAATAATTTGTTAGGCCTAAGGTTTCAAGGTAAGAGGGATGGTTGCCCCCCCCCTAACGAGAAAAGCAGGTGTGTGTGAGATATGGGTAGATACTTCACCAGTATATGAATATCACCAGTTGCAGAGGGTAGAACCGTGATTTTATTCTTCTTGTGTTCGCGATTAAACTTTCATTTACGAATAAAGAATAACTATTTAGGCTTCTTTATGAGAAAATACAATAAAAAAATTCTGGTAGAGTTTTCAATTACATAGCACATGGGGAAGTAATTGAGCTGAGGACTTTTTCTGCTGTCATGCACATTCTACTCATTTGCTTCATGTGTTCACCACGAGAAAGTCTCAAAAAATTATGTCATGAGTATGCATTAATATGACATAATGTAAACCAACAAAACTAGTGTCTGAATGGAAGTTTGTTCGCTGTGCAATGTTAATACGTCATGAATCATCGGACCCTCCTTTTCAAAAAAGTATTCTGTAATAGATTTATTTGATTTACGTCATAGAAGGACACGTGATTTCAAATCATTTACAAGTTAAAAGAATATATCAGAACATAATTATAATTTCTTTTGAATATTATTAAAATTTGTTATTTTTTATTTTAGTCGTTTACGATTTTAAATGATATTCCTATGAGTGGATACCTTTATCTCTTTCGAATTGTGGGAGCTCATCAGTTTTTGTTCTGATGAATGCTATAACTCTCTAATATAATAATATGAATGAGAAAAGATAACGAAATTTACGCAGAGATAAACATAGAAAAAACATAAGGTTGTATATTTCTTCAAATTTGTTTACAATTTAGAGAAAAATTAACAGTTCTTCAATTTTCGATTTGGACTCACTAGAACGAAAAAAGAAAAACAGGTTACTATTATTAAATGGAGAAAGAAAAATAAGTTATTTTATGGACTTATTACTACTCATTAATATATTTTTATCTGTTTTCCATAATTAGTACGTGTTCACCGTCTGTTACGATTATTTTCTTACTTTATAACTAGTGTCGCTTTTGGAGTATCCTACTTTTAAAAAAATATAATTATTGAATTTTCAATTTTTTTCTCACCAATTCTGTATGGGACTAACCGGGGGCAGGTGAAACCGTAGACGTTGTACAGCAGCCTTAATTATATCATATACCTAATGATTCGAATAATTTGTTTGGATAAAAATAAAAATAATCACATTTTACGTGCTTTCAGAACATGAGATATATGCGTCCCGCACCCGACAGCGGCGGTCTAGTGGAAGCGTCTTCTCATCCGCGGTTCAAACCCTGCTCTGCCAAGCTAGGTGAGGTTTTCACCTGGGGTTTTCTCTCATCTACTCCAGACACATATGGGTTCAGTATCATAAGTTCCTCGGCAACCCAACATCTCTCCTTCGCAATTCCCTTACCCAAGTCCAGCGGTTAGACGGAAGAGCTGACCTCGGGGCCTGAACCTCCTTTTGCCAAAAGGCATAAAATAAAAATAAATTATAGTACGGAATTAAACAATTGTTTTCTTCGTCTCTTATCCTCATTTCCTTCATCGCATTTTTACTTTCATTCATCTGGAGAATAGACATCGCATTCAACAGTTCCCGGGGCATTTTGCGCACTCATATGCAAAATGAAATAGTTCTCTTAAGTTAGAAATCTCTTAGATTGCGGTGAACCTCACCGCCAGGTAACAGATTAAACATGTTACGTCGAATGAAAATGGGAGANCGAACGGGATGGCGCAGTCGGTAGGCGCATGAGCGCGCAAAGCTCAAGGTCCCGGGTTCGATCCCCGGTCCCGTCTCCCATTTTCATTCGACGTAACATGTTTAATCTCTTAAGTTAATCAAACTACTGTCTTTAGTCTTATTTCGCACTTCGCGGTTTCTTCTATAGCTTCCAAATATTCTTCCGTAGTCTAACGCGCACACTTTCCCCTACTATTTTGTTCTTCTCTGTGTCTTAACACTATGATTATATCTATGACAATGACCTCGAGCATCCTGCGAATACAAAAATTTGTCTCATCAAAGCTCGATACTCGGCAATTGGGCAATTTGCCGTTAGCTTTTGCGCATGACATAAAGGAAATCTCGCATTTGTGAAGGACGATTATTTACCTCTTTATCCCATAATTCACTTAGTAGAAAATATTTTTCGGACATGTGGGCTACACTATATAACGATGAAAAATCTTTACTGGAGAGTTATTTCCTATCTTTGTCCGAATAAATGTTTTCTCAGGATTACATCGCCGATATAACTTCTAAATATTATTCCATACATCATTTTTGTATCACCTTATGCAATCTATAAGCATTTCATTCTAATATAAGACGACACTGCTTAACCCCGAAAGAAGTTTTAAACAAGGATAAGTTTGACAAAAACAAGAATGCACCAAATAAAATAATGCTATCTTACCCTAAAACCTTAAGGAGTAATCGATTGTAGAATCAGTTTTTCTTAATTTCGAATTCTCACTTCAATTTTTTTTCGAAGTACGACTGTAACGTCTACAACATACAAAAGAATTCATATGGGGTAAAGTTAATGATTATTGAAACATTCAAAGACGACCGTAAAATGATTTGAAGAGAAGGGATGCAAGAAGAATAGTTTGTAAAGTTGGATTCTTTGGGAAGAGGAGGAGGAGGAGGACGAAGCAAAATTATCAGCTTATGGTGCCAAAACATCCAAGTCACGCTCCGCGGTATTGAGAGCTAAACTTTCAAAATAAAATTCATCAGAGATACCTGTCAAAATGATTTGCCAGTCACTTGTTTCAATTTCCACTGTAAAGCCCGTGACAAAGTCTTAAACAGTTCGGAATACTTTTTGAATTATACATGTTACGTATTTCTCTATTTACTTCGAAAGTATAATTTTCAGTTTCACCATACAAATGACCAGAAATTTATTAATGCTTTATCGCGTATCTTCATAATCCTGCCGTAGACAACAAAACTAACACTTTCATTTATTTACTTTCACGTCCGATTTTATGTAAGCAATTACTGCAGCAGAAATATGTGCGGAACGAGACTAGAAGCAATATTGTTCTCGTAAGTTAATAGAAAAGTAACGACGGCATTTTTCATGAAGTAATTTTTTATCTCGCCGACGAGCTTTCTCTTCGGGTCCACGTGCAAGCTCTGTATTGGGCAACACAACCTAGGTATTTACTTCTACCCAGTTCAGATACGACAGATTTTCGCGGGATCTTAGTGAAATAAATAAATACGCAAACTTAATTGCCAAAAAGCAGGTGCAAACTGCGTATGAACACGCGGGGTATAATAAATTGTTATTCTTCGGAAGCAAGCCAGGGACCATCCCATCAATTCCGATCAAGGGTACAAGGCCAGTGGCGGATTTCATAAATATTTTTTTATTATTACTAGCTGAGTACCCGTGACTCTCCTCTCGTGAATTTTGTAACATGTTTGCAATTGTATCCTTTCTTTCTTGATTTCCAGTGAGAATGTTACTCATTAATATTGGTGGTTCCATAGTTTTGGAGTGTATCCTCAATCCCAACCCGAAAACTATAGATTTGATGCAATTTTCATTCTTTTATACTTCAAAATTAGTTTTCAATTATTTTTAGGACATACACCCATTTCCAAAGAGTGCTTCCTTCCACGAGGGCTGAATTTAGACTCGTACGATATCGGGATTTCACTATCAACTCGGCGACGCCAAAGCTGTGGATTCATCATTGGTAACTGTCATGTTCGATAAAGATCGTATTACCTCCTATGTGGACTGATTGTGAGCTAACAATGCATCTGAGACGTCCTTATCCATCTCAACTACCTAAAAGTATGTTTTCAAATCTAAGAAGGAATTTTTCCATTATTTTCACTGTCACCCACTTACGACTTCCTCCCTAAGGGCGACAGGGATGTCTTACCGTCTGTGCTTGTTGTCGGATAGTCAGCCCTCTGTATACCGAGTTCGGTTGAAATTTCTGTTGCCACTCCAGAGTTATGGTGGGATACATACATAAAACATTTTAACCCTCATTTCATGCCTTTAGGGGTAATTGTTTGTACTATGTTAGCAACCTTCACAGCCACATGCAGAACAACTTGCCAGTTTCATCACAATCGGATGAATGGCGTGTGAGCGCATAAAGAACATACAAATAAATATTCATTTCTTCGTATTCAGAGAGATTTTATTTTATAAAATTATTATTTTTATATATAATTTTATAAAAGAAATCATCTAAGGAATAAGTACTGATATTCAGTTATGATTCCAAAATGAATTATAGATATTATGTGCTGTGAAAATTCGAGATTAATAAATCAAAAGTATTAATGACATTCTTGTCCATGGAAAATCCGCCACTACCCGAAGGAAAACCGGAGAAAAACACGTTTCAGGATGGGGCTACAGACGTTTAGTTAGATATAAAATATTATAAATAAAAAGGATTAAAAACAACATAGATGAAAAAAGGAAATCATCGACAAATTAAATTTGAAACTGTATTATCATTGAAATAGTTCTGTATGTAATTTTAAATCATTGAGATTAGTGTTAAACATGGCACATGCTTAACGTATAAACAATTTATTTTCATCGGTGTTTCAGTGGTAATAAATAAATTTTAATAAATTTTATAAAATCAAAATATTGTTACGAACAAGGTAATTTAAGTATAAGAAAGAATTACGATTTCTATGAACGTTAAGAAAGAAGTTATTTTTCCCATTAATAATTATTGAGGATCTCGAATATTTAACGTGAATGGGCTAGTCGTTGCATAAATAAAATAAATAAATAAATAAGTAAATAAATAAATGACTTTATTAGTGGCGAGACTCAGACAGAGGTCTGCTCTTCCGCCTAACCACTTTAAAAATATTTACAATATCATTACAAAATTATTTTGAATGGGAGGGTATTTGCTATATCTACTGCTGGGAAAACAAGCTAAGGACCATCCCGGTATTGAACATTAAGCGATTGAGCGAAATCCAGTGAAAACCCCAATCAGGATGGCGGCTTAAGGCCGAACATAACAAATAATTTATAAAATAAAATAAGATAAAATTGATTTATAAACTAATGTAGTACCTGTTAGAAAAGAATCTCATTAGAAAGGAAAAAAGGAGTTTTGCAGAAAAAATGAATATAACATTACATAACGACCGTACCAAAATTAAGTAAAAAATTGCAGAAATATAAGTGTAAATACAAAAATATAAATACAGTTAGGATATATTTCATTTTACACAGAATAAAATAACTCGTAGAGATTACATTATACTATTGTCTACATCTTAACTTACATTTAAAAAATTAAATACGAATTACAGGACTTAGCATAAAACAATATCTTACATTTGGGAAGTTACAACAGCGTAGAGTGGGAGGGGTAGAAGCAGAAGGGGAGAGGGAGCAATAGAAGGAAGACGGGGAGAAGATACTTTGAAGAATAAAGAGATAGAAGAAAGGGTAGTTGGAAATAGATGTGGCGTTTGCAAGAGAAGGAAATATGGTAATTGAATAAATGAATAATAGTAATAATAATAACAATAATAAAAAGTAAGGTATTAGGGAAAGTGCCTAGGTATTTATTACATACTATGGAGGATGTTGGCGCAACAAAGATGCTAATTTTCTTTTGAATATATGGACACCATTCGAATGCCTCACGTCAGGTGGTAGTTTATTCCATTCACGGATTGTACTTACACGGAGTAGATAGAAATTTTCAACTGAATGAAAGGAATTTTTAACTAATTATACATCCTCATCCGCAAGGTTACAAAAGTGTAATTCTGACTATACTATGTCCAAATGTGTTCAGAAAAATGTACCAAGTTCTATGCTGAGGCGTGTAGTGAGAGGGTTATGCTTAGGTCCGTGACATACTTACACCCAATCACACGAATAGTAAAATTCATTTTGAAATCTGATTCAGGAAACATGTTTAAAATCACGGGAGTTTTCACGAATTTACAACGCTTTCACAACACTTGTTTCCCAGTAATCCGGAAGGTAAACATAGTCAGGAGGCAAGTTTCGAGGTCACGTGTTGTAAACAAAAAAAGTAACAATACATAGTGACGAAGGACGCTTGAATATTAGCTATGCTGATCTTGAGATAAATTTCACAATTTCCCCATAGTAGGATATGTTTTGAACTAATTATCTGGATAGATCCTAATAACACTCTTTTCTAATAACATTTATGTCATTTATTCGCAGGTCTTCCAGTAAGGGAAATATTCGGTTTTAGATGAATACTTGTTTACTAACGACGAAATATTTGATTTAGTACGCATTTATGTCACAAGTAAACTAACCAGACAGCATCGTGTTCTAAATTGACTATGACTATGGTAATAGGGACCTTTTCATATTCCACGCGTTCGATTCATTGTTTCGTATTACCGAAAAAGGTGGTGGGAAAAATCTAGACTGTTTCCACACTCCTGCACAATTTTCAGTGAATATTGTGAAACGGAAAATAATGTTGGAATATCAAGACACGTGGATTGGATAGTTAAGGGAAAAAAGAATATCCTATCCCCGATGCCAGGATAATGTTTTCTGAGCCTAATATCTGAGTCAGACCATTTATTTTTTGTGTGCATTATCAATTAGCGTGTCTACATTCTTACTGTTCACAATAATCATCAGCAGTAATGGGGTAAAATTTGGAGGCAATCGATATAAGAATATGCCTTTTTTGGGTAATTCCATGTGAAGACAAACATAATCAGAACTTTAATGTCGCAGAATTAAATATTTTGTATATATCGTTATTTCTATTAGTAACATTTTTGTAGTATCATTAAATTAAATAGTCACAAACAATTTCAAATCAATTAACTTCATTTATGCGCAATGCTATAAACAATTATATATTTTAATATGAATCCATTTTTTTCCCATCTCCAAATTTGGTACACATGTATTCAAATAATACTTGAATACAACACATCGTTTAAAAAAATTTAAAATTTAAATCGTAATGTTAAAAAAAATAGATGAAGCACATGTAGAGTTAATATGTAAAAGATAGAGACATTTAAAGATTAAAAACGTAGCGGAAATTGCGTTACTTTTCACATTTTTAAACCTAATAACAGACGTTCATTCAAACATATCATTTTATAGCATTTCATTTTTCATATGCGATTGATCATTCATCAGATTCATTTTTACTTGACAAAATGTACATTTATAATTTAAAGATATTTATTTTTGACAACCAATAAGAATCTAAATATTGTCTTTTCTTTGGCTCTCATGATAAATATTGTAATAAATGATTAACTTACGATTTTAAGTAGAATATCTATCCTAATAAACTAACTTCCTCCAAAAACCATGCGACGTAATTTGCAAATTGCAGACGATTTACATGACAACTGTAGTTAAAGGATTTCTTCAATAAACAATTCAAATAGACCATTATGAAGAAGATGACCAAAATACAGAGGATCATGCCAAAAATTACCCCACTCATTATAGAACTTTTTATAGTCACTCAATAGAGCGGACTGAGAATCAGATATGAGAAAGTATGTGCAATGGCTTTGCACCACTAGTTTTTTATTGTAACTGAGATACATTTCTTTTACTTTCAGCAATGTATCTACAAGTATTCTTGTTGCAAAAAGAAATAGGAGTACAAAACTTTTCTATTCATACAGAAACTTTTGACTTCGCCAGTGAGTATGAAAAATATATGTCCACGTTTCCAATTCAGTAACCTAAATGCGTACTTAATGTCTTGTAGAACCATTTAATATTTTTGTTAAATAAAGTTTATTATAATATCATTTTCTTCTCTGCAATGACTAATTTTTTTGTAGTTTGAATTACTTTTATAATTTATTTTTAGAAACATTTCAAAAGTTGATTTGAATTTTCTATGGAGTTATGATAGTTTCATCTAGTTTTACGTGATACACTACTCTTCTTTAAGATATGATAAGTGAGATACTTTCTATTATTCTGCGATTTCTTTACTTGTTATCTTGTGAGAACATTATTAATAAACGGCATTCTGTATCAAATGTGAACTGAGGTGGGTTAAGATCACTAAAAGGTTTATTTTTGCAACCTTCAACTGTGGATGAAAACATATGAAAATAGATAAAGGTTAGATGGAGTTCTCATGAGAATTTCGAGATTTAAGCCTCAACTGTTCCTCATAAGCGTCATAGAAAAGCTGAAATTCATCACACCCTCGAGCGTAGGTAAGGGTGCAACATAACCATTCTTCTAACTTGATGACTGCATGAAGACATCATTTCTTATCAGTAATCCCGTGCAAGATATTATCGCTATTCATCACTCCAAACGACAATGATAAACCATAAAAAATAATCAAAATGTTACTATATTTCGACGGTATCGTATTTTTAAATGATTTTTTATCTTAAGGAAATTTGAACAAAATATTAGGACAAATATTATTGATTATAGTTCAAATTACAAAGTATTTTCATTTTTTTGACCAACAAATTTTTTTAAGAAATTAAAATTCGTATTATACTTACGTGAGATATTTTTGTACTGCTTGTTGTTTAATTTACCTAGTATTGTACTTTTTGGGGTTCGGAGTGATTACATTTGTAATCAAGTTCCTAGAAGCTACTGGAACATGATGGAATTACAACTAATTTTTCCTCCCAATCTCCACCATTGGTTCCAAATATTTCCTCCTCTGAAGCAAATGAACTGGTACTACTACTACTACTTCTTGTGTTCAAATATATTTGGTTCTGTTCTCCCGCAAAAAGTATCAATTTCTATATAAGGAATATTCATTGAACTCCAATTCTTTATGAAAATGCATGATGGAGAGAGAAATTCTTAGATTGGGATATTCGGTAGACTAATTCTTCTGCAACATCACCAATATCGGAAGTGTGCGTGACAGTGGTTTTGCCGCGGTTTTCCGGGTATGACTGTGACAAGTTGTTTATTCCCCAGTGAAGTATCTACTTCCGCGCAGTGACCTTATCCAGGTTCACCATCACGTTTGCCTTGCACCTGAGAAAGGTCAAGCATCGAAGACCGGAAAATCATTTCGAAGTAATTCGTTCGTTTTCTTATAACGGATGAATATGATTCATTGATGGTTTCGCCAACATAATTTTTTAAGAGAAAAAAGAAGCATTAACTGAAAATTAATGGTGTTAGTTGATTCGAAGTCTTACGTGCTTACATCAAAAACATCTTTTAGTGTGTAAACGTCATGCATTCTTTACTACCCAAATTTATTCAGTATCTCACGTCGTTTTCTATATTGAACATGATGTCTTTATTTGTTCTCGAATTTCTATGGATCGCTTTGTTTATGATTCAAGTATATCAGTCCGCGAAAAAATGCTTGTTCTCCCTAAAAGGTTATTAGTACCACATTTTATTCATATTGGGAGAGCAAAGTACTACCTTCATTATTACAAGTATTGTTAACTGTAACATTGAAAAATATTCATTAATAATTAAAATAAAGGCATAACTATTATACTTGATAAAGGGTGAAAATCGGTTAATGTAATCTTCATCGGTCAATGTTATCATTGTGCAGTCATTATATTAGTAACTTAAATGCAACTACGAATATCGTCACTCATCGATTGGCTCATCAATAAGCAACAGAAACCATCGAAGAAAAAATAAATCATGAATAAAGTTTTTTTTCTCTGTATATTACTCTCTGATATCACCCAGCGTCGCCCAGAGATTTGAATTAATCCCTTCTTCTCGTAATTTGATAGTAGACATCTTCATTGAAACAGTTTCTAATCTTGGCGTCTCTTACGCTCAATGAACCCGCATAGTTTTTTCACAAAAGAATAAATAAAAACTTTTTAAAAGCAAACTTTTATTATGCTATGTAAAAACTTGCGTTTAAAAAGTTTTTTAATATATACCATGTACTAAAACGAATAAACAAGTTTAGGTAAGTATTAAGCTAATGCAATGCCAAATGCTAATTCCTCCATACATATTTCACATTAGTAAATAATTTGTCTTCAAAATGTTTTTCGCGCGAAATGATCATAAAAGTAAAAACTAATTAATTTCGTAGGACGGGGACTGGTTGGGTGGTAAGTACTTTTGCCCAAATATGTATTTTCTTTACGATGACTATCAGGTGAAGTTAAATAAAAGCTTGTGAAATGCGTAATTTCTATGCTATGGGATAGGTGAAAATTTACAATATTAATTTATTTCCTGCTATTTCACCAGGTTTGATTAAGATATATTGAATGATATGACTGTAAATCTACGGTAAAAAAAAAATAAGGACCAGTTTGAAAATAAAATGTTATCTAAAACTTCCAAAAAATAATCTGGATTTTCTCTTGACAACTAGGTATCTTATTTATTTGATTATATCTTTGTTTGACATTATTTTGTGAGTAATTTATTATTTTCGTTGCTAATGTTTCAACGGAGAGGACACTGTTGATCTGGATGACACAGGTGGACTCTAGTGACAACGTATTGGAATTCTATGATCCCAGGGTCGACTCTTTGCTAACGAAAAGTATTTAAACGTTGAAAAGCGTTTTAAGTATCTTTCAGTCAATCATTTTTTAATTATTTTTCCTAGGAAAAGTTCATCAACTTATATGGAATCAAGTTTCTTCTATTTATATTTTTTTAAATAACATTTGCTTATTTTCCATTCTCTGGCATAAATTATGAAGCACTTACTAGTATAAAATTGACCGACAGTTCATAGGAATCATCTCAAATATAAAATTGCGAGATGAATTTTCCTCTCTGCCTTCTTTTTTAACATACACTTTAAAAAATGCAATTAGGACACCACCGATATGATAATGTTCTACACAACTGAAAAAGTTTCAAACTTACTAATGAACAGAAAGTGGCAAAAGGTTAAAATATGAAAATGTTGATTTTTTGACATAATATAGAAATAACTTGAGTCTAACTCCAAACAGTTAAATAGACTCCAACTTTCTGTTTCATTTTGGTTACAAAAATATTACTTGTTTCTGTGTGCTTTGAATTATAAGAGTTTCAACGTTATATGTTTTAAAATGATTTGTGCTCAACGATTCTGGCTAAACACTAGAGTAAACATTCATATTTCGAACTTAGCGTAGAATCTGCGTGTTGTCGAAGTACGTGTTCTAGAATTTTAATATAAAATCAAGTAACATTAAATACCTTAGCCCATTCCAGCATATTATTATCATGCTTCTCGGTACCCTTAATAATTCCCAATACTCTAATGACCTCGATGTTGACGAGCCCTAAAGCCCCAACCAAAAAAAAAAAATCCCAATATATTTACGTATTCTTCCAATATTTCATAATTTTTTTTCCTAAGTAATTTTTTTTGAAATTATGACAAGTTATAGAGCAGCGAAATAAAGGTATAAAAAACCAGGAAATATATTTTGCGTTGGAGGCACACAAGATAAAGTACTATTTAAAATATACCTTGATTTAAAACAATCGAAAGCTTCTCGAATATCAGCGAAAAGACATTTTCCATTTTTTCCCACTTACTTTTCGACGGACTGAGAGGACCTGGGACTCTTGCTGTCAATGCATGAGTAAAATCCCTTGCGTCTTCATCGGAATTTGCACCCTCTAAAAACCAGTCAGCAGCTCATACTTTGGAGTGTGAACAGATATTATAAAGAAATGTATTATGTTTAAGTCCATATGCATTACTTTCTTCATTTATGCGTCTAGTCAACCCCGTGCACACTTCCTACCTGTCTCTCAGCGGAAAATTTTAATTGCGTGTGCAATTTTTTTGCAGTTCTATACTCTGCATGGGTAGAAATATCTGAATAATAATAATAATGTTATATTTTTTCGTACCTACTTGCGATATTTATCTCGAAATAGTCTTGCCAAATATATCCTCTCGCGTCCGTTTACTTTTTTAAGTTATAGGTTTACGTAAGTAGTTTTTCCTACAAACGATGCCCTAGGATATGAAATAATAGTTTCCCGGAAATATAATTTCCGTCTGCGGTACCATCTGTTCTTATTTGTTGTGGAATAGTTTGCTTCTCCGTCAAGGTGTGATTTTTTTCTTAATTTATAAATATTTAACAGAGCTTTTATGTCTCTGAGCGCAAATACAGATAGGCTAAAAGCTCGAAAATTTTGCAAACGGGATCAACTGAAGGAGTACAATAAGATAGCGCAGCGATTATTTGGAATTTCGACTTCAAAACGTTTGTATCAATTTCTAAGCAATTTTTAGTCGGGAAGCGCGGAAACACTGGGACATATAAACTCTAGAGCTGAGAAATTATGTTCGATTGTTCTCTAGAGATAGTCCATGTAGACCTCCGAACGATTTTTTTGTAATTTGAAATAGATTTCTCTTTAAGGTTTTAGCTGTTTTGGGTGTCAGCTGCACAACGACGAGACCGAAAGACTTCTAGCATCAAGATATGGTACACGCGCTCTTCAAATGTCCAATTGCACTACGCAGCAATTTATTCGAAATTTGATTTAGATTTTGTTATTGAACGTAAATATTTTTGTCTTGTGCACGTGGCCTAGAACTTCGAAACTTAGTACATAATTTCTTCAGTGTTGGTCTAATCTTAGTTAACGTAGTTCCCGTTGCATATATTTTGCAAACATTTACTCCCATTTAAGTTACGGCATTATCTTCTGGGGCAATTCCGGTCAGAGCATTCTAACTGACCCAAACGTCTCTTTAATACTCGCATTTTGGTTGATTTTGACCCGCGGTCGAAAAAGGTTGCCGACCTCTGGCCTAGAACTTCGAAACTTAGTACACAATTTCTTCAGTGTTGGTCTAATGGCATCGTTCAGCAATTTTTTTAATTGTTTTTTTTTCTTTCTTATATATAATGGAAATCTTGAAAACAAAGCTACACAACTGTCTCCTATAAATAAAAACCTTTTATAGTCAATGAAAATATCGAAAATAAAACAGATAAAAGAAACATATATGTAAAGAAATTTTTTCGACTGAATCTTCAAATACGTGAAAACTTTCTACAAACATGTGAGTTTTTTTATGTTTTTATTTTCAACTTTTTCATTTCTTTTTTATCAGTGACAATATAGAAATAATACAAGAGTCCTCTCTTTCACGCTAGCAAAGCAGCGGTGCGTGCACGGGGAAGAGGGGGGGGTCACAGTGGAAGTTACGCTCTTTAGGTGGTGATATAACTTCGGTGAGAATAATTTTTCGATGGAGGACAAAACATATTTTTTGAATTAAATGAGTCTAAAAAACGTTTATTATGTTAAGAATTACTCCGAGAGGGCATTCCATTCTCCCGGCCAGCCAGAGTACTCCCCACCTCTTCATTCTGGTCGCGCTGTAGAATGGGGGTGGGGGGAAACTGCATTGCTTTTATATAGTGATTTTTTCTTTTGGTGGGGAGGCGGTGGTATTAGCGCATTGGACCTTGGGGACACTCCTTGGTTATTTCATGTGCAAGCGACTAAAATTGAACCTTCGTGTCTCAGAATTATATAATTTTTGGTATATATGTAGTGCTATTACTTTATATGAATAATAATTTTTTTCTGACCGTCCGGTTTTTAGTTATTAATCATCGAAATTTGGAAATTTGTCCTACTTCCAACACATCTTGGAATTTGTACATGTTTATAGCTGAAAACTATTTGGCATAGTTGAAATTGGTAACATTTTATTAGGATATGTAAAAGCTTTAAAATAATAAGCAATTTGGTTATGTTAAAACAAAATTGTTTAAATATTTTTATAACATACCAAATTCGCAATTTTTAATAATAACAAAAATTTATTTTGTCCAAGAATATTTTTAAAACGTATATGCAAAATTTGATGGGATGAGAATGGATTTATGTTGGAAAAAATAGTTGTTTATAGCTATGCACGGTTAAAAGACTGTTTTAAAACAGTTTGAAGCTGCTCGCGTCAAGTTTATTTCAATATGAATTTAATTAATTATATACATATTGCCATATTGAAGGTACCAAAGGAAAAATATAATTTGTTTATTTAATCATAAAACAGATGTTTTTAATTTGTATTATTTATATGAAAAATTAAAACATATATGATAGGTGGAAAAACTATAAATTTTGAGAATATTTATTATATAGGGCACATACTTTTCAATGTCTAATGGTATCATTTTCAATAGTTTCATTTTCATTGATTCTCCAAGAAAGAAATAACACCCCGTAATAATTCCTAGTACATTAGTTACGAGTGTTATCTTCACACTTTTAAACGTGATGTTTTCTCATTTACCAAGTAACATCTTCGAGAGGAATATTTCAATGATGAAGATGAGTTCATGTTGAAATAAATAACGGTTTATAACAATGCAGGATACATTTACTGACAACTATCTATACTGCATCAAGAAAGTTGTGCATTAAAAGTGAAAAAAACTATCTTCGTGAAGTATACTTGGTAATCTAGAAAAAAATAATGCGACGTGACGATGATATACTGTTAACGGAAGAGGATAATATAACATTTCGCCATAAGCAGTAAAACAAGGATTGGATAGACCAGCAATGGAGGATATATTATTTAGAAACAGTGTTAAATGTGGCTGTAGGTCTTTTACGAAACTTTGTTAACTTGTTATTCCCGATCAAGAATGATCTGTATGAAAACCAGTTTCAGAAACACAAGCAATATGGTACATTGATTTTTTCTCAAAACTGTTCCCCACTATTTTTTTGTTCGAGCGAGAATAGTGGTCGTAATTGTCATCCAATGTATGACTAGCGTAACAAAACATGCGAATATGACAGTTTCCGGAAGTCATTATCGTCCAGCACATCACATTTCTGTCTCGCTTCGTATGTTCAAGGGCTATAATAATGGCGCACATGTTCTTCTGTCATTTGTTGATGCGTTCAGCTGGAATCGCCAGTAAATTGTTTTAAATTGTTTTAAATTGCATTTCCTGTTCCTCCCAAAAATATTTTCCAAAACATTGTGTACAAACGAAGATAAACAAAAAAATTTTAAATATTTTTATAACACACCAAATTCGCAATTTTTAATAATAACAAAAATTTATTTTATCCATGAATCTTTTTAAAACGTACATAAGAATTCATAAATGAAGGATTTTCCCTCAACGTGTGAATAGAAATTTAGTTGATTTTTCGAAACCATTCTGAATGAATGAATTCCTTTAATCTACCATTTGTCACAAAGTAATACTTTTTAAATTATGTTTGAAGATACGTCACTAAAATACAGTACGCAAGATCATTTGTCACAATGTTAAGAAAAAAATATGTTTGAAATGGATTTACAATATCGAGTATTGAACATTAGTCTACAACCAGATGAGAAAATTATCCCCAGATCGAATTCGAAACCTCAACATCCTGAATCTGAACTAACTTATAATCTATAAACGTTACATTAACAGAGCGAACCCGACATAGCTCCCTAACAGAGCAAAGTTACTTCATTTGGAAGCAACTCAGAATGATTTGGAATGAATGGATGATAGTTCAAAATCTAACCAGTCCTATTTTGATGAGAAAATTACTAGAAATAAATCCTTAAGAGAAAGATCGAATGATAATTTAACCTCCATCATAATTGGCAAACGAATTTTTGTATGTATCAGAAATTTTATTTTAATCTAGTTTATTTTGAAAATCCGTCATTAAGCAAAAATCTCGAAAGGTACTGATTAAAACAAAACTTTACTGGTGAAATAAAAATCTATTTTGTTAAAATATACTCAAAAGGGAACATTTCATGAAGAGAGAGTTGAAGAAAATAGGTGACTACAAGTTTTCAAAATTCATAAGTTAGATACAATTTTGTTCCCTGCAGAAGGACACGGTCATTTTGTAGAACGAAACTAGGTACTTTTAAAAAGGTTTAATTTTTATAATCCTTTCCTGTTTGTGTTTTAAGTAAATATTTATTTTTAAAGAAGAAGTTGCAAGCTGTGTGTGACAACGAGGAGGACAATAAGCTATTTCATTTACTCTCCAGGGACAATTCAATCAATTCCTATAGGATGGTGGACGTCCAAAGCGATGAACCCATGGCAGTGGCGGATTTAACATTTCTCCATCTCTAGATAGATTTTTTCATGCGTCTCCACGCCCAGAACAATAACAAAACTAGCTACCTTGTTAATATCTAAAGAAAATTTAACAAATAACATTTCCGAGAGATTAAATAACATCAATTTCTAAGAAATAAACAAAATTCGCAGTGATATCTTTTTATTATCTATATATATTTATATCTATTTATATAGAGAAATTATTTCTAAATAACGATAACTATTAATTCTTATATTAATGATAGTAATAATGAAGTCAGTTCCTTTTTAATTCAATATGGTTTTCCATGTTTAGGAAACAAAGTGAAATTGATCTCCTAAATTTCAATTAAACAATATGGTTTTAATTACAAACATTCTCTCATAATTCCAACAAAATTTTCTTTCATAACACTTAAAATATTATACTATCACCACAGAGCGAAATTTCTACATTCGTGACAAAAAACATACTACATTTACGTGATTCATTTTAAAATATCACCTCTTGTCATCATTTTTATTTTAAAATCATCTCTCGAATGATTTTGTTATGCTTCTGTAAAATATTAATTCTGGTAAAAATGTCATAATGTTATACTGTTGATCTACTAAGCGAAAGCAACATTGATATACATATTTTAGGGCAATTAAGACTTCCAGTTTCCAACATGGCATATTTACATCATTGCAATATTTATCAAAACAAAACAAATCGATCAAATACGTAGTATCGGGCGTCGAAATAAACATATGTTCATATCTTGTGCATCCAAACGAAAACTCTCTCGAGAGTGAGATTTCATGGTGCATTCTTATCTTTATGAGGCAGGAGTTACTTAAAGTGTCAAACGCAAGATGTGTATGGATGGTTTATGTACTTGGTATTTTGTTCTGGGATATATGACCTCTAAACAATAATATGAAGATTTTATTGACTAATGTGACGATAAAGGATAACCATAACATTGAACTTTGCGGTGAAGCGTCAATTTTTGTATTGGAAATAAATACGTATTCGTACAAAGTACCTGTAGTATTATGTAATGTGATTCGTTTTCGAATCTTACTATTCTTAGATGTAGTAGTTAAGTATATCAAAAAACTTCGAATTTTAAATACGAATAAACTGTATTAAAATATATATATTTTCATGAAAATATTTTTTAAACTTATGTCAATATTGTTAAAGACTGTCATGGAAAGGAGTGTCATATGTTGTACTGCTTGTAAACAAACAATTACGAGATTATGTATTGCGTACCAGATGATGTGAGTAAGGTAGTACCGAAAAATGAAGTAATCTCTGACTTACGAGATGACACATAATGAAATCATGGTTCAGAGGTTTCTTATGACAGTTATCTCTGGACAGATGTTCATTACGGTGGAAACAATCGTGGATATCATGGCATACGAGCAATTGTGGAGCAGTACGTGCGTTATTTGCAAAGACTCATTTCTCTGAAGGACAAAGCTAATTACAACAATCATCTTACAATATTTATCAAACCAACGCAAACGTCTCATTCGCAAGCAACCAGGTTTTGTTCATTACCATTACTATGCGATTACTATTACTATTACGATTTGCTATGCCTCACAGAACATTGGCTTTCAACTAACATCAACGATACTGCTATTCCTAATTATTATTTAACAAGTTCTTACTGTCGGCAAAATTTTAAAGGAAAAAATCCCCAAGGAGAAGAATATCTACGTTCGTAATGATATTTTATCTTCTCCCCTGCCAGAATACGAGAACTTCTGCGTAGATAGTGTGTTCGAATTTTCTGCAGTTAATCTGACCGACACAGGTATTGTTGTTTTGTGTATTTATAGACTTCCTCAATCAGATCTTGACACATTTTTTTGGAACTTCGAAATTGTTTTAAAACATATCACACATAAATCTGCTAAATCTATCGTTAAATGTGGTGATTTCAATATCGATTTCCTTAGTACATCCGACTCTGCTCATTCACCAGTTAGTCGATTCAAGAATCTTATCGTCTCCTTCAACCTTATTACTACGATAAACGACCCCACTCGCCTCTCCGGCTCATCTCAAACATTGCTAGATCAAATTATAGTCAACAATGGAATCTCGTATCTCTCTGAAGTGTTTATCGCCGGATACAGTGATCACCTTGCTCAAGTATTGACTATAAATAATAAACTAAAACCACTTAAAATCCTTTACAAATTTACAAGACAGTTTAATGACATAAATAAATCCATATTCATAAATTATTTGCTTGAAGAAACATGGAAAGATGTTTACAATTGCCAAAACACCGACGACAACTTCAATATATTTATCTCAATATTCCTAAAGCATTACAACTCTAGCTTTCCCATAAAACGCAAGTTAATTAACACAAAGAAGTACAATAGTTGGATCACCCGAGGGATAAGAATTTCTTCAAAAAACAAACGCCGTTTATATTATCTTTCAAAACTCTATAACCAACCACCCGAATTCCATGATTATTTTCGTAAATATAAGACTATTCCTCGAAAAGTAGTCTATGCAGCTGAAGTAATGGAAAATGACAGGCAGATACTAAAATCGAACAACCGGACCAAAACCATGTGAAATATTGTTAAGAATTACACGTCACCTGAAAATCGCAAAGAAAACATTTCCCTACTAAACGATGCTAANCAAATCCTCAGGACATCGCAAATTTGTTTAATTCTCACTTCTCAGAAGTTGGTAAAATAACGAACTCAATATATCCAAATCAATGTCCTCCAATTATATCCACCCACGTACCCAATTCTATGTTCACTTCCGAAACTAACGCCAGTGAAGTCATGAGAATTATCAGCTCATTAAAAAACAAATTTTTAACAGTCATAGATGATATACTCAAATTTATTGTTAAAATTTCGTCCCACGTTATATTAAATCCACTCATAAATATTTTTAATAGTTCTTTATCGGAAAGGGTGTCTCCTAACATATTTAAGAGAGCTAAAGTGAAACCATCACAAAGGAAAAGAAACAAACTTAATATTGGAAATTACCGACCAATATCTCTACTACCCACTTTCTCAAAAATCCTAGAAAAATTATTCTATAGGCGTCTTCTAGATTTTTTATCAAAAAATAACATTCTCTCTGACGATCAACACGGTTTTAGGAAATCCTTTTCCACTACAAGCGCCATATTTTCCTTCTTAAACGATGTTACCACATCTCTAGACAGTGGAGAAAATCCTCAGGGTGTTTTTCTTGACTTATCCAAAGCATTCGATGTCATCGATCACGGAATTCTCCTTACCAAATTGCATTCTTTAGGCATTCGTGGACTTCCACATCAATGGCTAACTTCTTATTTAAAAGATAGATATCAACAAGTAGAAATATCCTATACTAAAAATAAAATACTTCAGCGTTGTCTTTCAGAAACAAAGCCACTTACTTGCGGAGTACCCCAAGGTTCAATTCTCGGTCCTATACGCTTTTTATTGTATGTGAACGACATGTCATCCTCCATATCAGATTACAAAATGATTCCTCTTGCTGATGACACTAATTTACTATGTGAACACGCCAACGCTCAAAAAGTTTTGTCTAANGACTTGGTTCCATGCAAATCGTCTCATTGTAAACACTGACAAAACAGTGTCTATGTCATTTCACAATAGTATCACAAAATCTTTACCCCAGGTTTCTCTTTCTTTAAACGGAACACAATTAAAAACTGTTACGAATACAAAATTCTGAGGTCTCCATGTTCAAGACAACCTAAAATAGAATAGTCACGTTGACAATCTTAATTCCCGAGCAAATTGTGTTACGCATTCCGAATCTAAGTTAACTTAGCAAGTCCACGTATTTCCCGTTGCGTATATTTTGCAAACGTTTACTCCCATTTACGTTACAGCACTACCTTCTAAGGCAATTCCAGTCAGAGTGTTCAAACTTTCAGAATTCAGAAGAGGATAGTTCGGATAATTTGTAAATCTCACCCCCGAAACTCTTGTAAACCTTTATTCAAGGAATTAAATATCTTAACACTTCCCTGCATTTATATTTATGAAACGGTCGTGTTTGTTAAGACCGAATTACTGAAGTGCCACCCTTGCTTCATACGAAACAGTCTCGTTCACGAACACAATACTCGCAATAGTAATAATATTCATCGTCCTAGAGTGTCAACCACTCTTTGCCAAAAAGGACCATATATTCGGAAATCGTTCTATATAATTCCCTTCCCAAGAATATAAAAGGTATTATGAAATTGAATATCTTAAAATCCGCGGTTAAAAACTACCTCCTGCACCAGTGCTTCTACACTGTAAAAGAATTTATTGATTTTAACAAAAGTTAAATTCGTCTTGTGCTTTATCACGCCATTGCTGTAGTACTTTTTAAACAACTTATAACAATTTCAAAAACTATTTTCTTGAATGATTGTGTTGTCTTATGGCTCATATTAATTTAGTTTTATGTGTACTCAACTTTTGCTCGGTTGTGTACATTAACTCTGTAGCCCCGCCCTGGCCCGGGTTTTTCTCCGGTTTTCCTTTGTGTACAGGCGGATTGCTTATACAGGTTCCCTAAGCTTTGTCTAGGGGCACGTTTATTAAAACAATAAATCGTGAATTTAGTGTTACTTCAATTCTTATGATTTATAAACCTTATACTCAGAATAATATATAGTTCGATAATAATTCGTACATGTAAAATATTTTTTTTGTGTTAAATTGTAAACATGTTGATATTCTATTAGTATTATAACTCGTAGCTAACTTTTTGTATTATCTAGGAATTTTTGCTGAAATTTTTAATCCACCTCTGGCTTAGGGCCCTTGATCGGAATTGATGGGATGGTCCCTTGCTTGCTTCCGGAGAGTAAATTAGTTTATTGTCCTCCACGTGGTCATACGCAGTTTGTACTGCTTTTTTGACAATAAATTTATTATTACCACACAAGTCGGATTCATTCAAATTATTTGTGTTTCACTTCCGTCGATAATTCCTTTGTTCCGAGAAATGAGTCTACGCTTTCTCCCAGTCAACTCAAAGGCTTTGGAGTGCATCATTGGGACCACGTAATAGATTTGTCACATTGAGATAGTGTTATTTAATTGATATTGTTACAAATATTATAGTGATTAATATTATGAAATGAAGCAGCAAAATCCACGTATGGCACCAATGATTAATAGTTCTTTGAATATTTCATCTTATTTTTACCAGTACGTTAACTACTAGAAAGTAAAAATAAATTGAGTATCGCTACCTAAAATTAATTCAGTAGTAGAATTTTTTGCACTTATCAATATTATCTATAAAAGGTTTTTAAAATTTTATACCTTACTAAAATTATAACCCTTTCAGTAACTTACGAGAATGTATTGGATACTCTTCAAATGAATTATTGGTGGAGAACAAGGAAGAGGAAGCTAAACGGAAGTCGTGGATCCTGTCTCAGTCCGAGGGACATGAACAACACCGACACCCCACAACCACGATAGTGGGTGCCCTTGCGCCTTGGAAGACGACCACAGGATTATTACTACCGTTGATCACATTCCTAACTTTGTCTCCAATTACTTCTTCCCCCTGACGACCCTAACGTGTAAGGACATCGTTTGTAGTGTTCACCTTGACTTGTGCTCTTGGCGCGCGGATTGTCGGAATCCCGGAGATCTTTTAGGACTGTGAATGACTGAAGTTGCACAAGACCGGAGCGCCAGTGCAAGCATGCGCTTGGCCACCGGACTTCTGGAGGATCCGCTGGAAGTTCTGCGCGTGAGGTAGGTGCGGGGCGCGGCACACGGACCGACGGTGCCTCCGTCACCAGCCAGCGTTTCTGCCTCTCGCTGCCCGCCGCTGGCACTCGCCGGTGCGCGCTGCAGATAACCTGCTTCTTCTGGTTCGCGGCCGCGTCGGGCGGTTGAGAAGCGGTTGCGACGGGGCCACTGACTACAAGAGTCCCTCGCGCCCGCGGCAGTCGCGTGCAAGACGAGCGTCAATATTATTCCTGAATTTCTCCTAGAACGAAATGCGCCATTAACTGTTTGCAGCGGAGCGAAGGCGGCTCAGTGTGGGACAAAGAACAGTGGCGAAATGGCGATGATGAGTTAATAATGTCTCCATGCGAAGGTGGTAATTTTCCAAATTACATAAGTATACGCGAGAAAAATTGGTACCTTTGTACTAATAGATGATATAATAGAAACCTCACGGAAAATAATCGTTTTAGAAACTACATAGAAATTTGTTTTCTGTCAAATTTGAAAATATTTTTTATCAGTAAATATTTCTAAAAATTTCTCTCTTTTTATTGGTATTCTATAGTGTATCTCTTAAATACAATTTTAAACACTAGTTTAAAACACTTTGAAACTCGAAAAGTGTGTTGATGTATGTCTCATAGCCTTCGATAGAAAAAAATTAAAACTTCGAGAAGCTATTGGAAGATTACGGAGCATCTACAAAAGAAAAGCGTTTCTCCCATTCAATAATAAGTTTTAAAACAAAATACTAAGCATTCTTAATGTTCCATTGCTTCTAATTTATTGTTCACTTCCATATCAATGTAATATTGTACTTCGCAAAATTAAAAAGTAAAAAAAAAAAGTATTTTGCCGTTCTTATTTTTAAAGGATATATTTAATATTGAATTGATGATATGTGAATGTTCTTCCAAAAGCAATTTGACGCTGAAGAACCGAATTTTCCTTGCACTCTCACACCTCTCACCACCTAATACAGCAGAAACAGCAATGAATAAATGTCATTTTAAAAATATAACTACACTTTGAATCTATAGCCGTGTGTTCAAATTGAACCTACGTTAAAGGAACAATAAAGTGCACGAAAACATTTTAGAGAGTGGGGGGTATGTGCAAAAAAAAAATTTTTCCCCTTATTTTCTCGAAAAATTAATAACTAGAAAAAATAGCGAAAGTTATAGCTAATAAACCTATCTTTAATTTTGTGATATTGGATTTTCTCTAACAAAAATTTACTGGGTTATGGCAAATTTAAGGTGATTAAAGGGGTAAAATCTGTTTTTTTTTATTTTCTCTAAAAATATTATGATTAGAAAAGAAATTAAAATTAAAGTAGTTTAGTTTGAAAGTACCTTCAATTGGGATATAGCATTACTATGCGGAAAGTAATATCCAAAATATGAAAATGTCTTTTAACACAGTATTGTCGTAAATCGTAATGTGAGTGGGTGTGTAAGGACATACTTCACTTATACACATGTACATGAACTTACATATAATCACCACAGAAAAAAATTGCTGTAACTGCGTCAATTTACTTCAAAGATCAAATCAAAAGCTAAAGGAAATTTGATTTCCTGTAACTTTTACTTTTTTTAAAAATTATAACATTTTTTCGGGAAAATATAAAAAATATACGCTTCACTCATCTTAAAAATTTAAGAAAGGAGATAAACTTTTCCGTTCCTTTAAATTGGACAATTTTAATCTTACCACCAATGTTTTAGTTGAATTTTTAAACAACCTATATTAAAGCCACGAGAGTGATGAATCGTGTTAACTAACTACGCTCTTTTGAACAGATATTCTATGGCGTGGATTCTGTTGTCTATGTATTTGTTTGGCCAAGTTTCTTCGAAGCTTCCGAAATTGCACGTAGGTGGCGAAGGAGATGCGAAAATTCGAAGCATCACTCTTGTTGAATTCTATGAGATATTTACTTTTCATTTCCGGTTACTCGATGTGTTCAAACTCACAACTACCTGAAAATTCGAATGACCGAAATTGGCGTCGTGGATTTCGGGAATGCCGTTGATTCGTCAAGGTTGCTTTCCCCAGTGCCTGCGAACGTGTGCGGTACCTCTGCAATGTCGACTGAGGCAGTAATTGCTCATGACGTTGGAGGTGAGAGCTGCGAGAAGGATAATCGATTTGTGTGGGACACGATGGGAGATCAATAATAGAGCAAGAATGCGTGTTATTGCAGTTTCATAACTTAAGCATTTAATATTTTCCTATGTTCAGCTGATCCTATTTTGTCTATCCCCATAAAAATAACACGAAGATTTATAAACTTTTTATGCTCTTGACCTCAATTATTTTTTACCTTTTTATACAATTGAATTCACATTTCTGAAAACGTATATCGTATTATATTCAACATGACATTCAGAATCTTCAATGTGTACCAAATTGTATTTTGTAATACCGAAAATGAGAAGGATAAGGTATATGTTTTACAACAGCAAACAATTCCTTAATTTTTCGCCAAATTAATTTTCTCTTCGGATCTTTAAATTTTAATCTCGTAACTCCTCCAGAAGAATGTATTAAATCAATAAATCCAACTTTAATTGAATAATTATAGTACTAATAAACTATAAGTGGTCTGCATATCATTCTCAAGGTCATTACTCGAAGAGCACGAAAACACGCTCCTGAGTGTCACCACGTCAGATTTATGTCATCGTTATAGATAATTATGTTCGTGTATATTGTAAGTGTAAATTTGTGAGAGAAAGAAGTGACAAGAGGGTAACATGGTGTTGAATAATGATTACCAGGAGAACTCGGGATTCCGAAACTTACGTTAACCAGCAGCCTATTTCTCCTGGTTTCATATTACAACTAAATTTTTCGTTGCTATAAACCTTGACCTTTAAAGATTTTGTACTTTCAAGTTATTCTTAAATTGTAAAGTTTCTTTAAAAGATTGTTAATGTTTCTTCACAAAACCATCTTAACTTTCCTCTAAATCGGATGCGTCGGGGAGAAGTTAAATGTTAGAGCAATATTTACGACACTTGGTAATTAATTGTTTTTCAACGCTTAAACGAAGCAATTACCACGGATAGCTATAAATTTCAAAGTATAAGCTGCACGGTTAAAAATATATGATAAATACGTACTGCCGAATCGACGAATGAGTGTCATTTTTGGGAAATTCCCTTGAAAAACTCTTGAAGAGTAAGTTTTCCAAAGACCTTCCATGCATTCCTAATACTCAAATCAAAGAAATGTATATCACATTCATAACCTTCACACGGTACAGTGGTCGGCGCTCCCAGACTCCGTGACACTGCAAGAAACAAGGGAAGTACCCGTACGTCAGTCAACGTTTTTGTCCGTACAATTTCGAAAACGAATTTCCTCGATATTTTTCTGTAAATTATATATAATTCTTTTCTTTAACGCCGTAAGAAGTAAGTCAGACACAAAATATATGGCAGTTGGAAAACGCTATGAAACTGAAAGTACTCGTAAAAGGGAATTCTTTTCAAGGTTCTGGAATGTGTGACTCACTTTTGTATTTATTAACTTGATGTATATGTATCTGAGAAAAATTTCTGGAATGAAAAATATTCTGATTTATAATATTTTTTTTGAGGTTATAATCAGTCAATATAAATAAGTATAATTAATTATCTAGAATATCCTTTCGTTTTACGGAAGGGTAGTAAAAGACATGGAAATAATCATGATATGAAATGCGTTTAATATCCACTGAGGAATGAATTGTACCGATCCGCGCTTGTTTTCGCACTTTCTCTGTTTTCAAAACGTCCGATTAATTGTGAATTTAGAATCTATTCTCCTGAAATCACTCACTCGGGAGCAGAGAGAAACTAACGCTTTGTCGAGGACAGACGTAGTCTCTCAACCGTTCACGTGCCGCGTGCATTGCCTGTCTTTTGCTCGCGAATTTCACGTTCGCCTATTACCTTACTCCTATGCTCGATTCATTATAAGCTGTTACAAATGTTGAGGCAGTCGTAGACAAATCCTATCGATAAATATTGAATATACTTATTCAGTTTTGACTAGAAATGTTTGTATGTATTCGATAACTGTAGGAGAGGCGATGCGGGGCTCATGTACAAGAACTGCATTGACACAGTTTCACCTGGAACAGACATCACGTGGAATTGACTCTCTAGCAACGCGCACCGGTTCGTTTGCAAACGTGATGCTAATAGGATTCAAAAATATTGTTCGTCTTGAAAGAGTATCGGTGAACTTTGCGTCAAAGTTGTTTATTTTTTATTTATTGTTGTTAATGTTTATTTGTTTAAATATATTTAATAATATAATACTCAGGGGCTCTCAACTGATTCCGAGGCAAAACGATTAACGTGTAATAATTAACGAAGAATAAATTTCTTTTCAATATCTGATAGAATCTCGACTCGAGATGTGCATGGGGATCACCCACATACCACTAAATCCCTGTTTGTGTCTCCTCCTGCTGAGCAGAGACCAGCCAGTTCGCTTGGCGATGGAGGGAGGGGGAGTGTAGCACGGGCGGGCACCAAAGGGTGCGTCGCGGAAGCGCACCGTCCTCGCAGGAGGACCTCGACGTGAGCGGGTTCCGTCCTCGGCGGAGGCCGCTCCGATAAGCTGGGGAAGTGGGGAGAGAGACAGAGAGAGAGAGAGAAGGAGGTGATAGTCGCAATAGAAAGGGGAGGGGAATCTCGAGCGGCAGCGACGGGAGTAGTGGTCTGACGCACGGGCGCCCGCCGCCACACACCTGCTCCAGCAACCAGCGCCTGAGCACAGGTGAGAGACAGCGCTCCGGCGGCAGACTGACTCCCGACGGGCACGCTGCCTCCCTCAACCAACACGGCGTTGAGGTCGTTCTTTTGACGCGTGGACTCTACTGTCTGACCGCTGTAGGCCGCTCGATCGCGCGCTCCTCAGATTCGGATTTTGGCCCTCGAGACTACTAGCTCTCTGCGCTCTATTGCGCACTGGTTTATGGGTAATTTTTTTTCTTTTACTATTCCAGTTTGCGAAGTGGTCGGTGTAAATATTGTGGACATGTAATTGGTACTTCGCGTCTTGCAGCATCCCATAATTTTCCGTTCCACTGTATTAGTTCAGTGTGGATTTAGTATCTACAGCTTAATTTCGTTCAACTTAATAGTCCTGTCAATGCGTGTAGAAATGAAAATATATTATAAGTCAATCTTCTTAATTAAGGGAAGATTAAAAAACGTACCGTGGATTGAAAAGAAATCGCGTTTGATCATCTTAGTTTAATTGCAGTTACTCTTGGCATTTGAAGGACATCCATTGGGTGTAGTGAACAATAGGACATTAAACCAGCAATCACATGATAGAAATTTAAATTGTTCTTTTAGTCCATTTTTATTCTTGTGTATTATCCTGTAGACTGTTGAACCAGACATACTCATCAGCGGGGGAATAAAACTGTTCGGAGATTCCGTTAGGGGAAAAAATCTTTTGGGTTATAATCTTCGTTACACGAAACTACATTTCTGGTCTACGTTCGGACGCAATATCAATGAATGGAAATTATGATGTCAATAAGCTTCAGGAACACGTACAGCGACATGAGATGCTGTTTAATTACTGTCAATATTTCTTATGAAGGGAACTCTGAAATGACTGGAGAACACCAAACACTTTAACGACTCTCCGTAATATTTTTGGCTTTATCAGATTTGGACTGCACTTTACAATAACTCATTAAATTCGCATATGAGAAATAAATTAAATTCAAAGGTTTCATTACAATACAAGTACTTTAATCTTCTTACACGTGATCTACTTCAATACTAGATTGAAATGAGAAAAAATGATTACGGTGAAATTATTTACCTCGTGGCTATTTTTTATTCATAAACCATTCGATTAATAAGATGTGGAAATATGTTATACATTCATAAAAAATAAGGGATAGTCATTATAGGTATAGTCATTATAAAGGGAACTACAGGCAATGACAAAGATGATTTCACTTAATGATAACTGTTGTTCTTATGCATATTTTTTTTTCTAATTTGACTGAAAACAATTTGTAATCGTGGTATTTAATGTTAAGCTGAAAATATATCATAATTCTGTCGAGAACATTTCTAAACTGGAATTGGGTTATGATTAAACTAGGAATGACATTTATCACAGCATAATTATATATATATAATTTTTCCCAAAAAAATTTCGAGGAAAAACCATGAATAGAAATTATTTTTGGGTGTTTTGTTTAACCAAACTATCACGGTCAGAATTATTATGTTTTGTGTGAGAACTAACTTTTCATTTAAAAGGCATCTGCTCCATACTACTCATGAACAAAGAAAAATCAAATTATTTAAGGAAAATATACTGTAGTACAACCTTTTGCATCAATTTTCATAGCCGTGTGCATGTTTTTTTTCTCCTTTCGATGCAGAAATGTGATTAGATATTAAATTAGTGTTATAATTGAAACGTGTGTAAATGAAAGACTATTTTCGAACTATTTTTATGTTGAAGATTTAAGTGTTTAGTGTGTGATTGTTTCAAATATTGTTGCAATTGTACATAATTATACGATATCGGGTCGAGTGTAAATATTTTGAGAAACGATTGCTGAAGGCAATGTCCGCAACGTATTCCTCGAGTGACGACGATGGGTTGACCCCGAATGCCTTGACATTGAGTCTTTCACTCCTCCTAAGATGCCGTTTTTCATACTAAATGGGTTTGTCAGTTTCTCCTTTAAAATCGTGTTTTACACGTTTGACGGAAATGATTACAACATTATTATCAACTTTTATTACGACATTAGTTAAGAAAATCTCCGAAACATAGTAACATTTCTTTTGTATAAAATGTTTCTTTTAATTAAGATAATGCGTCGGTTGGAAAACTAGTGCACGAAGAACTGGGTGCTTGTGAAGTTCATGGCATGACGTACTTTTATATTATTTCAATATTTTTAATGAAATTCTTGTATTGAATCGATTCGTTTCGCCGTTATGAAATTCTTGACTTCTCGAATGTGTGAGGGACTACCATATTGTGAAAAAACGTGAGAGAATGTATTCTTCCAAGTATTCTGGACGTGTATGATATAAAGCTGGGTCACACATGATTGTGCCAGGAAACGGAATGGAAACACGACGAACCACGAAAGAATCTCGCCCGATTTTAGCATCTATTTCCGTTTGCACCGTACTCGGCATTTTATATTTAATTTCCACGAACTCTAATATGAATTCCTATTCCGCTTTGTCGGAGGTTAAGTGCATCATAGCACTCGTAAGCGAGTTGTGGGAAATGAAGGTAAATTAGCGTAAATTAGTCGTTGAGCATTAACGCGAAATTAAACGCTTCTCTATTTCACGCTTGAGACGGAAAAGACAGAATCAAGGAAACAGAGCTCACTGACGTTTTGACAATGAATCACTTTTATATAAGGGAGAATAATCCTACGTTTTGTCTCATTTTAAAAAATCAAGGAACAGTCGTATAGCGTCATAAGTGAGTGTGTAACATTTTATCTTCCCATGACCAGAGCAGTAAGATGTTTAAGTGAAGGAGAGCGGAATGTCATTCTCATTCTTAGTGTTCCATTTTAATGAGTATTAATTTTTTTCTCTGTGTACGTAAGTAGAAGCGATTTTAGAACCACGAACATTTTACCTCATTCTCTAACACAACATATTGTTTGAAAAAAATAATTAAATTCTATTTTCATATTTGCCCTACCAACCCCTGATTTAATGAATCATTTAACTTAATTCTATTATATTCTGCTCCTGTTAAATCATTTTCAATTTGCGAGTATTTCTTAGAACCATAACATTCCTCATTTTTTTTGCGAACAGTTTTTTCCACTGTAGTGAAAAGGAATATCTGTGTTTTTCCTGCTTGCCGAAAATGTCTTTAATGTTTTGTGTACGTGTGTGTAGGAACCTCCGAGAGACGAAATCATCTAAGCGACATCGTCTACTTCTTAGTGTTGTGCGAGCAAAGAGCCGAATAACACATCTGCGCAGACACGAAGTCAACTCGTTTCGCTCACAAGTGCAATCGTCGTGGATACCGAAGGATCGTAATCCTTCAGCGAATGCGCCATGTCCTTTTCGTTGGCAGACACACTGCCAGAGACTCTGTCGGAAGTGGTGCCGACGCTATGCGAAGCTGGTCTGTTCGCATGGCCCGACTACACGTTGTTAGGGGGTATGTTGGTGATAAGCACTGCCATCGGCTTAGCGTTCGGGCTGCGTGGCCGTGCGAATGCTTCCACTGACGACTTCCTCCTAGGAGGTTCCTCTATGAGTGTCGGGCCTGTCGCTCTCTCGCTCGCCACGAGGTATGTATCATAGTATCTAAATTTTATTCACTGGGAAAATCTTAAACCTCATCTGAAAATTTCTTCACTATAAAAATAATTATATTTCGGATATCGCACGGGAAAAAGTTTTTTTTCTTTTTTAATTTGTTCTCATACACAGCGGCGGCAATTGGGGATCGAAAGGGGGCGGCGGGGGAACAAAGATATTTTAGAACGAAAAGTTCGGGAGTCTGGGGGAAATCAAGGGAGGGAGAGAACAAAATTTAAATGGCTGTTGTTACCCCTGTCACATCACGTGCTACGCGTTGCAGCACATGTCTTCACTGCTTGTTACGGTATAGTAAGGGACATCGGGGCATGTTAACAAACTTGTTTAATTTTTATTGTTATATTTTTTAGATTTATAATTTATATTTTTTGTNATATATATATATATAGCAAAATAAAACTAGGACTTTGAACAAAGAACGTCTATCACTCTGTAGGGACAAGTTTTCCAACTATCCTAATTGATAAAAGACGCGTAATAAATTTCAAGTTTGTAACGTAAAAGAATATTAACACCTTTATTTTCAAGAACCTTGCTGTAATACTACTGTAAGGAACTAAAAAAATATTAACTCAACAATTTTAAATAGTTTGATTAGATGAGGGTAATAATTTTCGAAAAGTCGTAATTATTGTCTGAGTCACAATAGACACAAAGAAAAAAGAAAATATGTCCTCGCTCACATTCAAATGGTTTATCACAAATATTTCTCTTCTTTTTACATGGAATAGAATTAGTGTAATTTTTTATAGTTCTTTTCTGAAAGATGTACATCTAGGGCAACAAATTGGGTATCAATTATTGTTATTTGCTCGACTAGTGCACCAAAAATATATATTATCATAAGATTAACCGACAGAACGGGGCATTTTTTGTGGCAAATACGCATTTTCCATGACAAAATCTGCCCCATACGCTGTTACAAAACTTGTCCCGACGCCACATTGGGACTTTGACATAACCTCAACGAATGATAATGTAAATTATTTCCAAAATAAGCACTAAAACACATTTTTTAAATTCTCCTTTTTTGTACATGCGATTCAAAGGAGTTAGTCAAACGTTGGATCATTTTCCTTTAATTTTAGTCAGGGCCTGAGAATTAACTCATCTTTGAAATAAAAAATTAAATTAATACCCATGAAAATGAAGTAAAAGCGGTGAACCCCGCGTGTATCACGTGTCAGATGTCACGGCTTCGACCAGTCCATCTGAAAATGTCTCCTTTAAAATCTATTTTCAGTTGGACAACTTACCCATAAAGTAAACCTTCCCAGATTTACCCTACGGTTAGGTTAGTCGCAATGCATGTATTATAAATTTTTAAAAACATGAATGATAGATAATTATGTGACAAGGTTACGAAGGTTATATAGTTTATATAATTGCCAGTTCCGGGAGGCTGAAACGGAATAAAAAAAATTCCCCCAACAAAGTGGGGATCGGCAGCTCCCTCTCGCCTCCTAAACGCCACCAGTGCTCATATATTTTGTCTGATTTTGAACTTAGAAAAATACTTTGAACGGGATCGGGTTGACCACATTTCGTTAATTTCATTGTAACTACGGCTGAACTCGTTTTTTCTCTCCGGAGTAAACACGACCCTTCAATCCTATTCACGAATTGGAGTCGCAAAACAAGACGGCAGATCTCTTCAGAATTTAACTTTCAACAATGTAATATTTATTTCGTCAAACTCATCCTAAGGATACTTAAGATTTATTATTTGAATTATCATGGTTTAATATAATTCAATAAAAGACATTTTAAAATTGTCTTTGCCACATTGAACCCCAACAAGGTTTCTTTTATGTAGAAAAGTCTTAAGAAGCCAGCTTTATGCACAGAATTTTTCTCGTATTGGACTAGTAGCTTAGGAGATGTCAGACACATGAAGGTAAACATACTGATTTACTTTTGGTGCAAACTCCGTGCAGAAGCAAATCAGATGTAATGAACATTAACTAAATAACAGCACATACTAATAATGAATGTTTTGACTTTTTATAAAGAATGAATTTGAAGATCTGTAGTAGGAGTTCCATTCGCTTTTCACAAAACATACCCCATACGTATCGACAGACCTATATAAAAATTAAAAGAAATAGTAAATATTTATAATCATATTACTGCAAAAGTGGCTCAAACAACTGTAGTGTCTTCGTGGATCGAACACACATTTCCCCCTGCAAAATACGTTCCACTCTTTGGACTCAAGTTTGCTTGGTCTGTTACTTCCCAACTTCTCTTCACGTCAGTGCACACAACAGATATTAACTAGTGATTCCAAGAATGAAAAATGCTCTGTTGTAGTAGATCGTAGTTATTATAGGGCTCTAATGACCTTGCCGTTGACGAACCCTAAAGCCTCACAAAAAACCGTAGTTATTACAACGTTACAATACCCAGTAGAAGTATTTGTAAACGCCAAATTCTTTTCAGTTTTCTTGCTAAAACATTCCGTTTCAGTAACATATAATTTTATCAGATAATGATGAGTACGTCTTATTTTCTAGTTTTATAACCGCTATCGAGTTATTGGGGAATCCAGCTGAGATGTATTCGCATGGCACCCAATACTGGTTGATATGCATTCCCTTCGTTTTCGTGGCACCAGCTGCCGCCTATATCTACATTCCCGTTTTCCACAAACTTCGACTAACATCATCATATGAGGTAAGATCGTAATTATTGGTTAGGAACAATGAGTATTTCTTGATATATAAATCAGTCTATCATGCAAAATTTGAACGACATAAGATGAATGGAGTACTTGAGCGACTTACAGGATTTACTAATATTACGCGCTGTTAGTATACCCGTGCGTGTGTCATGACAATGAAAAGGTAATTTTGCTTTTCGTTTGATAATGTTTGCACAATGGAAAAAAGATCACGATTCTCTGTTTCTTAGTGTTACCTCTCCAGTAACATTTTGCTTTATTATTCCGGATTCTACTATCGTTAGCGACAAAGAAGTAACCTAGAATCTAACGATTTCAAAAAAAACTTTCGGCGATTTTCAGTTAATCGCTCATCAAGAAAAATAGTGGAATTTGTATATGTTACTTTCTTCTACTATTTTTATTTATTGTACTGATATAGTATTAAAGAAAAAAAAACACATTATACCGTCTTACATGATATTTACGAATATTGGTCAATTTAATTATGCTATTGAAAATATAGATATGTAACATGACGTGAAAATATAGATGTAAATACGCCATTTCTATGAGGATATTCATTACAAATTATGAATTAGTATGTATTTAATTAACAGTCAAAATTTCAAATAAGCGTTCATTTTTATACATATGCTAACAGATGTTGGATTCATGGAAATTAATTATTGGTAAATTTTCTACGATAATTCTATCAAAGAGTGAGTGATATACTTCGTTTATTTTATGGCGAAGAGACAGATAATACTGAACAGAGATAAACAGACTGAAATTCTAACATTATAAAACTTTGACGCATTTGTGGTTCTTTGTAACATGAAAGGCAATGTAACATAGAAACATTTATATTTCGACTGACTCTCTCGGTACATGCGAAACAATTGTAAAACTCGTCAAATCTCTTTTAATATTACTTATTTGGTTCTGCAACTCTTTTTAAAGAAAATGTATGGCTTAAATGAAGGGCAGTATAAGATAAACAACAAAGTTTTAAAATACCTTTAAAATTGGTCGCTAGTTTTTCAATAAATTGTACATATATTTAATGATAGTACTATATACTATACGAATTGTGCCATGTGTGGATTGATTACTTGACCTACGAAAAGTGAAGTTTTGCGTAAATGTTAACAAAATACGTAAAGAAAATTAATCTGATCACTCCTGGAAGATTACTCCCATGGAAAGAGGCGAAAACAGAGAACTATTTATCAAGTGAACGTGATTAAGTTGAATTGGTCCACAATAATAAATTATTTTTGTGTTCCAGTATCTGGAGCTTCGTTTTGGAGTGGCGGCACGTACCGCTGGTGCTTTGATGTACGTGTTGCAGACAGTGTTGTACACGTCGGTTGCGGTCTACGCGCCGGCGCTGGCACTCAGCCACGGTGAGTCCATGAACGGGGTCTTCCTCTTGTGGATACTATTTCTCATTTTACATAATTGCAAATATTAATATGTTCGCCCATTACACGATTTTCGTGTACCTATAAATATCTTCGGTGATCGTGTTTCCTCAATGGTGTTATTCTGAAGGTTTTATGTTTAATTGGAGAACAAATACCAACGAAAATCAATGATATGGACGTTGAAAAATTTCTTGAACATGAGACTTCATAGATAGTCTCTTGGTATAAAACGAGTTTTACAGAAAATAAAAATTGGAACACGTGAAACTTGAAACATACTCTCACGGATTTGCGGAGACGCATCAGCTTTTGCCATCACCGGACCGGGAGACAATCTCAATCATTTTTGTAGTGTCTTCCGGACCGATGAAGGCAAATCCTTGAGCACGTTTTAAAATTTATTCTTTTTTTTTACTTTTAATTTCCTGTAAAGCTCGAATATATTTTATATAGGTCAGCTCACAATTGTTAGTGTCGCTTTGGTAAGCGGATACAGATTTACTTCAGTAAATAATCTTTCAAGTTGCACTCAAATATTGAATTGAAGTTGGTAAAGCATAGAGACAATCTTTTACATCAATTTATGAGAATATTTAGGGTTCTGAAGGAAGCGAACTTGCGTCCACAGCCTTATGGGACTCACTATTGTTGTACCCAGTATTGAGGCTTAGTTGGCGTTACTAATTGTGCAATATAATATATTTGAGAAGGTTGTCATAAATGATTGTATTTATTCAAATAGCATTACCCACTAAAAATATAGTTAGATGAGACATGTCGATTTTTGATGAATCACTCTTATTTGGCATTTTGATTTGGTTTCAGTAACTGGACTGAATGTGTATCTAGCGGTATCCTGCGTGTATGCTGTGGTCATTGTCTATGCCTCTCAAGTAAGAAAACGTCAAATGTCAAGTATAATTCATATTTGAAGGAAAAATATTAATGATTGTCAAATCTTACTCGCATTATACAAGCAGTGATTGTCAGTTTACATCGGCTTTCGTCTGTCAACGAACAGTTCCTTTCCTTCTGTCTGAGATACATCTACTGGGCGCTCACCTACAGATCGTGACATTTGACTATTCTGATGAAGTTTTACGCCGAAGGAATGCACAACACTCGCTACCGGCGACTGAAATGATAAATGACGCATTTCCCACTAGCCCGGGGACCTGATGTTCAATATTTATTTGAATACTGCATAGCCATTATCCACGGTTAATTAACGAATTCCGATTATGGCACTGGTTGATTCATATGTTTGACTTTGACAAATGTTTGGTAATGTCAGCATTGTCGTCGATAAGAAGGTGGAATATCGATAGTAAAATGATTAATGGTTTGGCCATAACATCTTTTGCATTTTAATTTGAAACAAAACATTGCTACACTTACAATTTATAATACATATCATAATAATAGCTACAAACTTGAACTTGTGTTAATTTAGTAGAACATGAAACTAGTTACACAGCTATTTTATAGAACATAAAATTCGTCATGCCTGCTTAACTTCATTCCGGAAATCAATCGCTTCAAGTATTGGAATTCTTGTTTATTTGATTATGTCCTACTCGTTATTGAAAATTAATTTGTTTTTTACAGGGTGGGATGAAGGCTGTCATGATGACAGACATGTTCCAGGCGGTTGTTTTAGCAGCATCTTTGGCACTGATTTTGGGGATAGGCCTTTGGCAGGAAGGTGGGATTGCTGCAGTCTGGGATCTCAGCTACAAGACCGACCGCATCGAATTTTTCAAGTAAGTGCAAACGAATACTGAAATTATTATAATTATTGTAAGCCTTAATTCTAAGCTTATTTATTGATGCATGTTAATATTCATGAACTGTTTTTGAAACCTATTTTACACATTCAATGTATAAGAACACTAAGATACTCAAGAATACTAAGAGTGCTGAAGACGTTCTGATCAACTGCTGATAAAACTCTTTTCTCAGTATAGTCCATCTATTTTTAATTAAATTAACAAAACTTTGTTTCATATGGTAACAAATCATAGAACTTAGAATATTAAATAAACATTTATTCCACAGTATGGACCCAAATCCGACGGTACGTCACAGCTTTTGGTCTGTGGTGATCGGTGGGTCCTTCTACTGGGCTACGATGTTTTGTGCTAATCAAGCTTCCATTCAGAAGTGTCTTTCTGTGGAAACAATCAAACAGGCGCGAAGGTAAGGATCAAACGAAAACGTGAAATGTCATTAACATGCGATATCATTTCAGTAGTGCAATCCAGTTGAGGATCTTCTTATTTTAAAGTAACTTAAAAAAAAAAGGCAGATCAGATAATTTAAGTTCACATTCCTATGGAGCTCGACTGTTGAATAAAATGATTTTTACAAATAGATCGAAAAACAAACAAACTAGACTTTACTCCACCGAATTAACATCAAAGCAATGTAATAATTGTTAGTGAATCTGAGATTCAAAGAAGGAGAAGTCGGCATTTTAGTAAATTCTGTTTCCAGTGCCATCTGGGCGAGTTCTGTCGTCCTCATCGTTGTTTTTTCGATCAACTTTGTGACTGGAATGGTTCTGTACGCTGGTTACCATGGCTGCGATCCATTGACGACTGGGGTAAGTCTCAAAAAAAGAAAATAAATGAACGCGGGAAAATTCGGTTTTAAGGAAATACAATCTCTTGTGATCAGCACGTTCTGATCACAATCTCTTTTCTCCGCCAAAAGTTTGACAACTGTTATTTATGTATTAACTTATAAGAAAATTTGTTTTACTCACGTCGCCTTCCTGAGTCAAACTGGTTTGGTCCCCGCCTGACCAATGCACATCCAGATAACCGGATTGTCCGCGGCTTTCGCGCTTTTACCTGAGGAAAACCTAGACGAGACAATGTTTACAATGTTTACTCGGCGAGTGAATGCCCAACTTAGCTATAAAAAATCTTAGGTTGTCTCTGAGAGGATATGTGTAAAATATTTATTTGCGGGAAACTAACAAATACTAGTATTTTTATTTTTTTATTTTACCTTTTAAGACGTAAATTTTTGTGAGGTAAACTATTCTTTTCAAGAAATTTCCAACATTTGTATACTGTCAATGTAAATTAAAAACAATTTAATATCATAATAAAACCTACGGTAGTATTTCAAAATTCAATTTTTGTTTATTGTTGAAATATTATTAACTAACTGGGCGCATAAGATTGTTTTTCTTGTGCTTTATCTGTTTGAAATTTCGAATGTAAATTCTGTGATATTAAAGTAAAACTATTATCTGGACTAACTTAGTGCGGCAGTGATCCAGACCTTCGAAAATCCAGATAATCCTAACGATGAGGAATAAACTTTAAAATAATATACTGAAGAGGGACCACTTGCCTAGTATGAAAATAAAGAAACAAAAGTATTTCTAATGTAAAAATTGCATGTAAAAGTGACACAATATTGTGCAACGCAGATCCCGATGGGCTCACACTCTCTCCTCTGTCACAGCTGAACTCTATACAGTACACGTAATTTCTAACTTTAGATTTCAATTTGTTATATTTTATCTAAATAACTTTAAGTTAAAGTAATCATGTAATTTAGTCGTCTTTTTCGTTAGGTAGATCTTACACAGACTACTGCATTTAAAACTTATCCTATGCTGTTTAGCTTGCGAATAGAATAAAAATATTTCGATAATAAAACTGATCCGGAAAGATATAGGCCGGATAACCGAGATTCTATTGCAAACAAAAATTACCCGACTGATAATAAACTTCTCTGACAAGTGATGATTGTCATTTGTTGCAGGAAGCGAGTGAAGGAGATGAATTGTTGCCTTTGTTTGTGCTTGAGTATTTGGATTATCCTGCGGTGCCCGGTCTCTTCGTGGCAGGAGTGTTTGCCGCTTCACTTGGGTAAGTCTGAATCAAGCCTGATTCTGTTGTACATCGTGATCTCAACTGCGTCAGGATGGTGTTTCAAATAAATGAAACCAGTCAGGTGCGGATCCAGGGTTCTTGTTTGTGAGGGTCGAGGATCCAAGAGAAAATTAATACATATATTTAATTTTTACCCAAGTTAAAATAATATTTTGAATGAAGAAAAGTTGTTTCTTGTTTGGATTCGCTCTTGATGTGACTCGATCCGAATGGTAAGGTTGTTTACACTACTCGATGTCTTCCGTGTATTTGAGATTGTAGGAAAGTGGTTGAGAACGAAATTTTATTTTGATGCAGGAGGGTCTGAAACAATTACGTTTACTTTTTGCTGACAGATTGTACATTCAATTTATCTGATAACACTGACAAAAATGAATGGAATATTAAAGATATTTTGTTATGAAATATTTTAGATAATTCATTTGTTAGTAAGTTTAACCCTTAACGTACCCTTTTGGAGGCTTGTGTCGTTTTCTACAAACGCACCCCAACCCACAATGATAATTCTCGACTATTATTGTGACAAGGAATATCTTAGATTGCGGTGAACCTCACCGCCAGGTAACAGATTAATCATGTTACGTCGAATGAAAATGGGTCCCCGGTCCCGTCTCCCATTTTCATTCGACGTAACATGATTAATGTGACAAGGAAGTAAGAAAGTGAACGAGTAATATTTCTTACGGTTTCGTGGAAGTGATAAGATTTATTTGTATGTGCTTTAAACGTATTGTGAATTGAAGAGGAGTTTTTGTTGTCTTTTGTGCAGCACTGTGGCAGCCGCGCTTAACTCTCTGACAGCGGTGGCACTCAAGGACCTCGGCGGCGCTCGCTATCTTCCGTGCAGTGGCGCAGCCGCAGGACGCTGGCTGTCCATCGCTTTCGGAATCGTCTCCTTCGGACTCGTCTTCCTTGTGGAGCGACTGGGTGGTGTGCTGCAGGTACGATCTTCTGCCTTTAAATATCTGTTTAAGATAACAAATAATTTCGGGCTTGAGCGGTGGAAGGCGTCGCCGCAAAGGGTCTCGATGTTTCTATAACCTTCTCAAGGGATGTTGTGATGATAACTCTACTTGACATCGATATTTATTCTTTAGATCTCGAAGAAGGCCACAGGTGGACAGCCGAAACAGTTGCCAGAGACTGAAACAGATAAAACCCGAAAAACACCTGTTAAATGAATTTTAAACTTACACATTCTTCTTCTTTTAACAGAATGTGATTGTATTTTTTCTCTACAAATTGCAACTTCAAGGTGCTTCGAATAGACTATATTTCATAAGTCCCGTAGTATTTCATCTTCTTTCTCTCCTTTTTCTTACACTCAGAACCGTCAGGAATCATGTTTGTTTAGCCACCTTCTGAATTTGTTCCAATCAAATGCCAGTATTTCACCTCCCTCAGGTTCTTTCCTCTTCTCCCTGAGATTCTTTCGAGGTGGATCTACAGTCTTGATCTTCCTCCCAATGTCATTAATATTTTTGTTATTATTATTCTCGAACTTTTGCTGCACGTAATATCTACAACTCGTTTCGGAATAATAAATGAATAACACGACGTATTTATTAAATCATTTGTTTTATAAATATTTAATCCGCCACTGCCCTTGGGACGTTGATCGGAATTAACCGGGTGGTCCCTTCTTCGTTTCCGGAGAGTAACTTAGCTTATTATCCGTCACGCTTCAATTTCGTATCTGAACTTTCTTTCTTCATATTCATTCTCACATCTTTTTCCTCAATCACCCTCTTCCTTCGCTCCAACTCCTCTCTTATTCGAGTGTTCCTAATTTTGCCTCGTAGTATTTTTCCACCATCTCTCCTGAGGAATTTCATTTCTCATGCTGTCATTCCGCTCTCGTGCTTATCCAGCAGAGTCCATAGCTCACACCCGTATAATAATATAGGGAACAGGGATTGTTATAAATATTTGTCCCTTTTGCTTCCCAATTTATTTCCATGTTGAAATGAATGAAATTGTGATAATATGTCGTTGCAGGTTGCTCTGAGTTTCAACGGCGTGGTTGGTGGAGTGACGTTGGGCATGTTTACTCTGGGCATGCTTTTCCCATGGGCAAACTCCAAGGTAAGGAGCACACACTTTCATAGCATTACTTCCATAATCATCAATCTTTTTATGGCGAAGACATGATAATCTAAAGAAAATAATTCCTTTCAAACGATTGTTTCTTGAAGTCTGTTGCCTGAAGCGTGGTTACTACGCGTTTAATATTCCAATTACCGAATTAAACCAGAGAAAAAGTTACACCAACGAGCTTCAGTTTGAAATATTTAGCCGCTGGAAACTATTTAAAAAACCCAAGTTGAAAGAAGAAAAAACGTTTAGTTTTTATTATTTGTTTTGAAAGAAACAATATTTAGTTTGATCATGTAAAAAGTTTTGACGACAAAATGAAATTCAAATAGTGAAGATTTATTGGAAATGAAACGACTTATCTCACATGTTATATTTCCTCTTTTCAACTTGCAAACTTAAAATACTTCCGAACCAAAGTGGTTTTTTTCTTTCCTTCGATTTTAAACAAACTCCCCATTGCATAATCGGTTCCACTATGTATCAATATTTTGTCAAAAACCAAACAGCAGATTCTTTTTCACTATCGGTAACAATATAATATATAAGGTTTTAAAATAATTAATAGTTTCGTCATTTCTTAAAGATGTCCTCAATTGTATGTACTACTAAATACATTAGTTTCTTATGTACAACTTTTTCCACTTCTCAAAATTTAATACTATATTTGCTAAACCGAAGACTTTATTCATCAGGCAATTACATGATATTTTATGAACCTGAGTTTTACCAAATATTTTAAATGTCTCCAATTTTATACCTTAACAAATCAAATTATCATTTGTTTTCGCTGCAAAATGTTACTGAATATCTGTCACCCGCTAGTGATTGAATTGCTGTGGAGCGTGCAGTACGTATAACACGCTGTTCCTTGTGTATTTCAGGGAGCGCTTACTGGTGCAGGCGCAGCAGCGCTGCTGGTGGCGTGGGTGTGCGCAGGTGCTCAAGTGGCCATGTCCAGCGGTGCCATCGTGCACGAACTCAAACCCACGAGTGTGGAGGAGTGTAAATGTTTCAATGCGAGTACACCCATCACAGTCCCTCCACCGGTCGAGTAAGTAACCATTAGAATATGTCTATGTCAGGAGATCCTCTCGCCAATAATAAAACGGAAGTAAAAACGGGATTGATTATTCATTTCTCAAATAATATTATTTTTTCTTGATTTTATCGATCATAACTTATCTTACAGACACATTATTTATATATTTGTTGGAATGTATTGTTAATTTCAACCCTATTTTCATCATATATTTAGGTTACTGATGTTTCATGATTTTGTCCGCCATTCTGCGTTNGGGGGGGGGGGGGGGAGGGAGAGAATGGGGAAATGCTCCGAGACGATAAACGATACGACTAACAGCGCTTTAGTTCTCCACTGACGTAATTGTTTCTTCTCTAATAAGAATATCCTTTCTTAGTGATGGATGGGTGCTGTCGCTGTACCGCCTATCATACCTGTGGTACGCGGCGCTAGGTTGCTGCACGACGGTGTTGTTGGGGCTGGCAGTAAGCGTGTTGACGGGTGGCCGCGATCTCGAGACTCTGGATGCTGATCTAATAGCGGCCCCCGCCTGGGCATTCTTACGAGCCCTTCCTGAATCTCTTCGCACACGACTGCACGTGCCTCCAGAACCACAGGTGAGCAAATCCTTGAGACTGTTCCCTCACATTCCCTCCTGAACTCTCACACAAGCGGTACCATAGACTGTCATTGAACTTCAGTAATCATGGATGTTTTGGGTAAAATTAATAAAATAACTTGTACTCAGTAGTAAACTTCCAATGTTGTTTGGGAAGAATCAAATGCATTTTCTTATATTAAAATTTTAATTTTCTGAAACACATGAATCCTTCGTAAATGGTGTTTCTTAACTACTCTTACATCTGTGAAAACCAAGCTAACTTTGGGACGCCCTGATGTAAATTTAACCCCAGTTAAATGTTTGAGAAATAAAATACTTCGATAATCATCCTTAACCTGATCATATAAAGCAACCTTTTTACCAATGAATAACTCCTATTTTCACAGGCTCTCTTTCATTTAACTTGCTTAATATTTTAATTTCGTCTTTCCGTGAAACGTCTTAAACTCACTTCTTATCATTTTTAATTTGTTTTATTCATCTTTCTTATGCTTTTTAGTGTATATGTGTGAGTCAATTAAAACTTCAATTTTTTTCAGGAAACTGATTTGAAGGAAGTAGTCGATAGCAAGAAATCTGTTGATCTGTTTACCAAAGGTTACGATAACCCGGCTCTTGTTCACGATCATGAAGTGACGTCATACAAAGAGAAAAGGCCAACTGAAAATATCAAAGCCGAGAAACAGTGAATGTCGAAGATTTGCTTTATCACAACTCTCTAACGTCTGGAGATGTGACGGAAGAGTTGTAATACAATCAGTATTTATTATTATCTGAAATTATGTGACGAACATTTGAGTGTTTCAGTTGTCTGATTATGTAACCTGTGATGTTCTCCCATTCATCTCAAAGAATATGGGATACGTCTGTTGTACATAATTGTTGTAAATATGTTAATTGTAAATACTTATTATTGAATTAATGGCATTATAAATGCTGAATAAGATTTTCAGTAGTAGTTTTTTGACACTCACGTGTTTTGTGAATATCAGTATGAAAATAATTTATTAACATGAGTGACGCGCACTTAAAAATCGAAGAAAGAAAAATAGAAAGTGAATAGCATTACTTTGTCAGTATTCGTTTTTAGTTGTATAAAATACGATTTCGTAAGTTTTAAAACACCTTATACTATAGTTAATTATATAGACATAGAGCTCAGTATATTTTAATTGCAATGAAATGACGCTAAACTATTAGAATGATTCAAATGTCAATTTTAATTATCTCTGATATTAATTTAAATAGAAAATGTTAGTGTGAATAAAACACATTTTCACATCCTTGGCTGTGCCTCATTTATCTCACTTTGAGGAAATGTGTTCTATTTTGTAATTTATTTGTACTTTTTTATATGATTCATAAAATTGAAGTCATGAAATCGCAACTTATTTTACTCATCCACTTTCCCATAATTTTAATCGCTTGTTCTAGTAATGTGGCTTACGCTTCTAAGAGTCATATCGAATGATGACTTCGAAGAAAGCAGATTTTAATTCAAATAAATAAATAAAATAAGTAAATTGATTGTTATCCTTTACTAATAATAAGTTAATTCACGATAGGAATACCTTAAAAATCCTTAAGAAATATCATGAGTCTTTGAGAAGATAAAAAGATACTAATGCAGAAAAATAATGTATTTGTTTACAAAATGTAGAAAACTATCCTCCTATGTTCTGCAAATTTACTTTTTATACAAAAGATGTTTAAAACTCATTTAACGGCTAATCCCTAAATTAATTGATGAAACTCATGTTCATAAAGGAAGTTTCAATTGTTGACTGGTATTTCAATTGGATGTTCAGTCGCTGGTTCTGTGGAACACCACGACATGCCAGTAGCGCTTAAGCAATACGGAGTTTTCCAGTCAACCAGAAAACTTGACTGTAGTCAACTTCGCTCGGAAACGCAAGTGAAATGCAAAAGTGGTGCAGAAGTCGACTTCTGATTAAAGTTTGTATGTGTTGAGTAATTACCTGTGCAAGTAAGTGAGCTTGAAATGAATTCTGGGAGCTAGTTGTGAGCTTGCTTTTACTTTGTCGGAGTAGAGTGTTTGAGAGGATGAAGGTTGTAGATGTGAGATGGTTGTTCGAGGGCGTATGGTTTGGAGGTGGAGAAGGACTTGGGGGGAGGATTATGGTTAGTAGCAAAATTGGCAGAATGACTGTTATTTTGGCTCTGTTTGGTATACCTTTCTTGGGTATAATATTTTTGTAATACGGACAGTCGCGACTGGACGACGCATGAGGTCCGGGACGCTGACGTCTTTCTTCAACCTCGACAACAGCATCGAATAAGTATTGTAGTTCATAAATCTTTTACGCCGCTTGTGATTTGGTGAGCGTTATCGCGCAAAGAGGCCAAGGTTTTTGGTTCACATCTGTTATTCGAAAAACTGTAATAAATGGGAAGTTCATTTTTGACAATTCGTCTTGAATTTCGTCTGTGGAGTAAGATTTTGGTACATTTCTAAAGATAACAGAAATAGTGCATTTTGTGGGGTCGTTGTAAGTACGATAGAGAATGTTTTTTTCACGAAAACTATTTCGGAGAGAGGAGAAATCATTAATCGTTTTCACTTGAACTTTTGTACAAGGACCTTGCACTTTGAAAATCTTCGTGTTGCAAATTTTTTAAAAAGTATTTTGCAAGTTCTGCATGGTTTGAATTGTCGTGAATAAAGATAGGGGGAATATTAACTCTAATGTGTTCAATATTTTGAATGCTAACAACTTGAGGCATATCGTCTTCAGTGGGTAGGTTTTCAAATGAGATTCTAGTTGGGATGTTATATACCACGGATTGAGATGCTGTTTCAGAGTGAGTGCGTTGACGTTTAACTGGGTGGCAGATATTGAAGGAGGGACCAATATTACTAACACTGCATCTACTTTGAGTGAGATTACTGACGTTCGTCGGCGCACTAACGCTATTTTCGCATTGCATTTGCTTTCATCTACCAGCAAAATATTTGAAAAATATTTACTCGTTCTACTGAATTCTTATTTATCCTCTGTTGGGACTGTCCCACATCACCAATTCGGATTTAGATCCTTTCTATCTACAAACCATCAAATATTGCGTCTAACTGAAGATATAATTCAAGCTCTTCATAGTTCTCAACACGTAGCTGCTCTTTTCCTATACATAGAAAAGGCATTTGATGCAGTATGGCATCCTGGACTTATATACAAGTTGCAAAATCTTGGTCTTCCCCAATATCTATTAAATATAATCATCAGTTTCTTATCTAACCGCTCTTTCCAAGTGCGACTGCCAAATTCATCTTCTAAATCACACCCAATCTAAGCTGGAGTCAAAGGGAGGTATTATCACCCACTCTTTTTAATAAATTTTTCTCCAATATCCCCATTGCAAGTGAAACATCTATAGCTCTCTTCGCAGACGATATAGTAATCTACAGTGCCGACAACGACATTGACAGTGCCGTTGCAAATATCCAACATCTCAACCAAATATCGTCCTGGGCCAGTAAATGGCATATCAAACTAAACCCATCGAAGAGTATAGCAAAAATATTCACCTTGCGCAAACTAACCACACCATGTCCACTCTCATTTCATTCAAATTCCATTTCACATAATATCCCCGTTAAATACCTAGGAGTTCTTTTAGATACAAGACTAAATTGGAAACAGAATATTCTCCATCAACTCGCAGTAGCCACTAAACGAGTTCATCAGCTATATCCCTTATTGAAGTACTCATCTTCACTACGTATACATTCAGGTATCCATTTCTATCGTTCTATGATCCGACCTATCCTTTCTTACGCAAGCGCAATATGGGGCGCAGCTGCTAAATCTAATATCAACAAAATTCAAATATTTCAGAACAAAATGCTTCGCAAAATAGTCAAAGCACCTTGGATTATCTCGAACTCACAATTGCACAGAGACCTTGGTATTCAACCCATTCAAACTTACTTCAAACAAACAGCTTCAAAATTTTACAAAAACATCGCTTCTATTCCTTCCGCTCAAAATTTCGAACTAGGAAAACATTTTCCGCGTAGGGAACGCATCAAAAGAAAGCTCCCCAGGCATTNTATATATATATATATATATATATATATATATATATATATATATATATATATATATATATATGACGCATGATCTTTCTACTTCATAAATGTATCTTTATAATGTACCTATAATTTAGTTTTTAATGTTGTATTGTAACACTTATATTGTAAATATGTATAACCTGTACTGTATTCCAAACCTGCTGCCGAAGGCCCAAAAGTCTGGCAAGAAAAGTAATAATAATAAAAAAAAGGTCGACTTCTGGGTTTGCGCATGCGCGTTGGGTTACTGAAATGCTTTTCGTGAGGTATACGGTCACAAAATGCTTAATAAACAATGAATTACTTGGCGATTCTTCTAATTCGAATCATCTGACTGGACTCAACTCTCATCCTCAGCCCAGCGCGATTCTTATGAATCCTTGAGATCCTATCGATTATTATGATTGCGCTCAACTCTCTTCCTCAGGGAAGTCAAGCGAAGTTGACTACAGTCAATGAATGGAATGCCCGCAAAGTTGACTTTAGTCGAGTACAGTCAGCAGTTGACGTAACTGGAAAGACCCAATAGTACTATTCGAGTTTCTGACAAATAGGGTATTGATAGAACCATTTTGTTCATGAAAGACGGAAAACGTGAAGTGACTTTCCTTCCGAGACTATGGACTTTCAATACATATGATAAAATAAATGAGTGAGAGAAAATATTCGTGTCGAATACCACCTTCATATCGATATAATAATTATATTCGGTTCAAGGTTAATCTTGCTGCAACTTCAACATATTCGACTGTGAAATATAATTATTTCTTTCATAATCCGTCATACCTGAAGATAATTGTCATCGCGCCTTACAAATAGTAATATCTTATTACGGAGCGAAATTTTACAAAATGCTGTATATGAAACCCAGTTATGTATTCTTTTTTTATTCAATAAACTAAAACGACAAAATAAAACACATTTTTGCCTTTGGAAAAAACTTTTATTTGCTCTTGAAATTACTTATTGTAATATTTGATGGTTCGTGTGTTTTCATCTCTCATCTACAGAGAAAAAACTAGGTACTTGACACTTAAACGGGATGTTGCTTTTGTATTGAAGAGGTTCACTAATAAAAGATTTAAAAGTAGTAAATTGGGGAGATATATGATTTTTCGAATTTTTACTACACTTAACTATTGAGATATTTATGATTTTGTGAGAAAACATTTTTAATTCATACTTCTAAAAACTAAGGCACCATTAGAATTCTTATAGTGTTTGCTTGTGTGTACTTTCTTTCACGAGCAGTTTTCCGATGAAAGAGCTCTGTCTATGCAGCGCTTTCCGGTAGCGTGAACCTCAATTATCTCGCTATTTCGTGAAATTTCTGGCATGCTTAACGATAGAGATTCTTTCCCGTCGCACTTGAGACCTCACAAGGGTAACGATAAGCTTCATAATCACGAATTTCCCTTTATTTCCATAAATATTCCTGTATTTAATTATTCACTGAATAAACATGTCGTAGTTTTTTTTTCGGAGAGAGAGAGTAAGAACCTAATTAAATTGAACGGAGTTGCTGTTTAATAAAGTCGAAATTTTGAGTGGAGAGTGTGTGTTTGTTGGTGAAGGGTAAGGTTATCACTTACAATTGGGGCATTCATGTTCCCCCCCTACCTGCGTGCACGTAAACGATGCCGTTTTAAATAGAAGGGTATATTAATAAAAAAAAAGTTATGTTAAGAAAGCGAGAAAGAACAGTTTTGCCGTTTGTTCAGAAAAGAATTTTTATCATTAATTTAGTAGACAATAACGAAGTATGTGGAAGATTTGATAGCTAAATACTGATGCATATGTCATTACCGTTTTTCGTTAGCGATCTCGTTAACCACAGACTAACTCGTAAAATTCAAAAATTACTGTATCTCTTCAATAAATCATTTTGGTGTGACACAAATAACTACAAACAACGCGAACATGCTTTTATTGTTTATTAAGTCACAGTAAGAGGCGAGAGGATGTCCAAACTTGCCGCCGGTATTTCGATATAACTCTTTTCAATCGACAATACGAAACCTCGATTCAATTCGGTGCTTCCTCGATAGAAAAGTAGCTGTCATTCCTCCTCGATGGATCGTGGATATGGTGGAAGAGCGACAGATTATGATATTTTGCCGGGGTCGGGGACACAGTGTATGTGAGGCGAAACTGAGCGGCATGCAAGAGATTTGCAGCACACACTGTTTATGAAAGTGAATTCAATGAAATGCGTGAGATTTGCTGTGCAAAGTGCATATGTGTCTGAAATGAATGGCAGGCATGAGTATGGGATGTGTGTGTATTGGTGTGATGAAATTGAGAGGTTAAGAAATTGGAGTTATTAGTGCATAATATAATTGTTGACACAAGCTTTGGAGATTTGTGCATTTATCCTATCGTAAATTATGGATGTTGATTTATTACGCCCGGGAACTGTTCCTATTTCCCCAGATACTGTTCTGTGGTTTGAATTTCTGTTGAATCCTTACTTACTGGAGGATCATTTGTCTAGAGCCAAAGCAGGTTAGCATTCTGTTTATTTAATTTGAAATGCAATCTTTTTTTATTTTAGAGATATTGTTCTCTACAATTTTTTCTTTTTAGATCCATCACCTGTTGACTTAATAGTTAGTTTCTTGTCAATTGCTTCTGAGAAAGATGAGGAAGGAGGAACTGCAAATGAATCACTTGATAAACCGAAGAGTGAAGAAAATGTTGGTAGGAGAAGCCAGAAGAGTTTAGCATTGAAGATACTTGCTCTCAAAGTTGCTGCTCACTTAAAATGGGATCTAGGGGTCTTGGAGAGCAAGTGAGTAAATAAGCTACAAATAATGTAGCTGACTATTGTTATTCTTATCTTAGAGGGGCACAGACATGATAAATCCGTGTCTGCCTTAGAGCCCTTGTTCAGAATAGAGGGGATGGTCCTTTGCATGCTTCCCAAGAGTAAATTAGTGTATTCTACATGTTGTCATACACAGTTTCTAATTGCTTTTTGTCAATGAAGTTATGTGTTAAATTATTTAATGAGTGAATTTGTTTTATTTTTTCTGTTGTTTTGTTTTATTATTAAATTAGGGCCTAAACGATAGTTTTTCTTTTGAAAATTTCTTGTTGATTTAACTTTAAACCTTATTCTTCTACAGACTAATTATATCTATTGAATTATTTTAATTCTTATTAGTTCCTCAATTATTTACATTTATTAAAGAAAGGTTTTGTATATGTAAAGAAAACTTAGTTAAAAGTATGATTACATATATATTTGTCTTTTGAGAAATTTGATTTTATTCAATCTATTAGAAGAAAAAAAACACTTGGATATTAATTAGTTAGAAATAAATGATTCACCAAAAAATATTAAACACCTTTTCTCTTTATTTCAGAATCCCTTTACCAATGCAGCAATCCTTGTTGCAATCCTTGTTATTTTTTTCTCTGAATGGTGATGTTGATATTACTCATCATGAAAGTATAAATTTTACAAAGGAGTCTGGCCATGTAGTTTTTGCTGTTACATTATACCATCGCTGGGTTCTGAGAGCTCTGATGCACAGCCGCCTTTGTATTCGCCAAAATCGTCTTCCTAACATGTCAATGTAAGTTATGAGTGTGCCAATGTATCATGGAGAATCTGCAAATTATAAACTGAGATAACTCCAGAGTACCTTACTTATAGTTTTGAAATTGATGTCCATGTAAATGTTAGATAGAGAAATTATTTATTTTATAACACCTCTAGAAGCATTAAAATGATAAATTAATATCACTGTTTCACACTAGAAAAGTATTAGTTCATTGTTACCATCTTCAATAGTAATTTTTTTCATTGAATTGCTTGCTATTTGCTACTGCTTATACTGTCAAACAATACCCAGGCTCCAACATGGGTATATCCCACGTTTGGACAAAAGTGTGTCGTTATTCTCAATGCAATCACGTTGGCATTTTTGGGGGCAAACTCTGTGATTTCCTATTTTTAATGTGATGGTAAATAAATTAAATTGAAATCATTGGGTCAAGAGTTAAAAAGTGAAATAATTTGTATTGTAGTTCCAAACACACTAAAAATGCTCTACAAAATAAGGTAATTGTGATGATGTTAGAAAGAGTTATCTTATGCCATTGCAATTGATAGCTGATCCTTAGATGTTGTATTAAATGAGCTAGAATTGTTTAGGATTTCTGATTCATTGCTGGAAATAAAAGTCAAGACTGTCTCAGAAGGTTTTTTTCCATCATTGAGATACACAATAGTTTCATCTATAACATTTTAAAATATATTTTTACTTACTTTACAGACCAGGTTTGCAAGATCCCGGAAATATTGCTTTAAATGTTTTAGAGGACATCATTCGTTCTTTAGAGGCACAAAGTGTTAGTAGTCTGAAGATCCTGAACTCTTTGTCAACTGTCTCACCACCTTTGGTTCCTGTCTTTGAAACGTTTACATGTTTGACTGAAAATTCACTAGAAATAAAACACAATTGGGACCTTGGAATTAAGATAACTTCTGAAGAATTTTTATACCAGGTAAAAATTGAGGCATAAAAGAATATTTTTTATCGGTAAATTTAAATTTATTTTAATGTTTATAAATTATGTTATTTATGATTAAAATGAAGTATTCCATTAACATAAATTTCTTTTATTTTTATGGAAAGGAATAAGAAGTATGCTAAGTGAACATAATTTAATTTTATTTGTTTAATTATGAAAATTTGGTATGTTGTTGAAGACATTTTTATGATTTAAATTTATGACTATAAAATTTTTAGGGGACCACTCCAATAAAATATTATACGATTTCTGTTGAATACTCAGTCCATCTATTCAGAATGCATTTCGATAGTTCCCACTCTTACTATCAGCTACTGTCTATATTTGGTATTTTACTGTTGGAACTCCTATAATATTGGGTTATTTTTATATGTGTTTTGGTTTCAGCTTTATTATGATCTGGGTTGCTATCACTTATTTCAAGAACAATATCAAGAAGCTCGAGAAAATATGCAAAAAGCTTTTAATGTTAAGAAAATGCTTGATAACCTTCATGTAAAATTGTCTTACTGCTCAATTAAAGAAGAAACTTTTAATGGCTATTGTCAAGCTCTTGAGTTGACATCCAGTAAATCTGATCTACTCTCTTCATTACAGCATTCCATTCATAATCAGTATACTGTAAGTGAAATTAAACTTTATATCTATTAGAGTGTATATTATTATGTAGCAATAATTTACTTTTCATTTAATAATTTCATGCCAAATGAATAAAATGTATATTAATAATTTTTTCTCTCGCCATTCATGTGAATTTCAAATTTTATTTTGTAAAAGTAGATTTCCAATACCCCCTGAACATTTTTATTTCTCTCTGCATATGACACACTTTATTATGAATAGCACTCCTAATAGATCTGCTAGTTAATATTCACTCTATCACATTTTCATTTATATTATATAAAGAAATTTTCACTACTATTTTGTTTTTACTTTATTTTTATTTTGAGTGATGTTGTGTAATGTGTTGTTTAACTCATAGGAGAATGTACTCTGATATTAGTTTGTGTAAGAGAATGTGTAAAAACTTACATACATTTGTGCATTGAAATTTTTTTTCTTGTTTTTTAAATTTCTTTCATACAATATGTTCTCAAAATAGCCATAAATCTGTTCTCATTGTTGTACAATTGTTTGGGGAGAAAAAAGGAAAGAAAATCTTTTGTTGTCTGTAATATTAAGAAAGGGAAATAAAATCAAAATGTTTCTCTTTGTGTTTCAAAATCATTTAGGTTTTTATCTTGTGACCATGAAAAGTATCTTTAAAATTTTGTATTAAAATGTTCTTTAATAAACATATTATTCATGACAAAATATAAATATCAGTTATTCTATTTTTATGACATCAGAGGAGTGACTTGTTGGAGAGGGGCTCTAAAAAGTTGTTTGAATTTTTATGTATGATTTCATTGTTAAATGATCCTGTATTGGTAATCCTGTTAAGAAATGAATTTGAATGTTCTCTTAAGTTACAGATTTCACTAAACTACAGCAAAATTGTTAAGAGTTTGTAATGTTTCCTATATTTATATTGTATAGAATATAGTGCTCCTTGAATGTATCCTCTGTAACAGTTTCGTCATTTATCCTCTTGTTTATCATAATGAGTGTTTGTTCATGATTACTCTATTTCTTCAACTGTATTCTTGTTTAGTTATCGAGTTACTACTCTAGTTTACTCTTGTATTCTTTCTCTAATGAAACATTCTGTCCACAGGGAGTTATTTCAGTTCTGCAGCTAGATAATGTTGCACTTCAAATACCTCAGATGTATCGTGACATCTTAGAGTTAGATATTGTAGGTGCATTATCTAGTGGAAAGTTTACTGTAGCAAGAGACCTTCTATTTCAAGTACAAACATTGAATTTGGTTTGTCGTATTTTGAAGGGTCTTCCTACATGTGGAGGTTATTGGCAAAAATTAAACCAATGTAAGGCGAGAGGAACAGAGATATTTATCAATGTAAGAAACATAATTTTTGAAGTATTTGAAATTAACAGATTTACTTCTGGCAGCTCAATTCATTACTGATCCATGGAAATAAAAATTAAGAACTATTGTATTAAAATTGCAGGCTGTATTAGCTGTAATGCCCCATGCTGATCACCAAAAGAAACAAAAGTTAAAGCAGTTGCTCTATGTGGGAGTATCCGAATATCCACCATTACGTGATTGTATTGTTGATTGTCCTGAAATAATGAGATTATATTCTACACAAGAGTTGTCATTTATGAATCTAACTGGTGTAAAATCTGAGAAAAATTCTAATGATGCCAGTGAACATATGCCGAAATTGCTTTTTGTTCCTAGCAAAGAATATTTCAAGGCCAACTTTGCAGGTAACTTTATATTCTTTATATCTTAAGGATTTCAACACAGTGAACTGGCGTTAGCAATTTTGCCTCTTAGGGCTTGATTTCCCTCTTGACTGAACTGGGTGAGGTTTTCATTTGGTATTTCTCTCATCTACAGGAGATGAATGATTGTTCATTGTTTCTTACAATATATGTTCCTTGAATACCCAATGTTTCTCTTAATTTCTTAGTTTTTTCTCTCGTCGCTTGGTTAAGTGAAAGAAAAGAGTTCATGTCCTGGACATTGCTTCTTCAAAAGTAAGTCACTAATAAAAAAATCAAAATAAATAATAAGTGGTTACATAAGGGCATTATAACATAATAGATTAAATTTGTGTAAAGAACTTGATTAAAAATTTGTGAAATCTGTTTTGGGGGATGTATTTGATTTTGACTGGAATTCCATTCTCAAGCTACCCTGGAGGTGAATGGATAAACCTTATGATTAAATTATTTTCCATTGATTTTCCAAAATTCAATAAACCATTTTAAAAAGTTTTAAATGTAATTTCCCAGGCATTAAATTTGTTATGAACTGATCTTAGTTTATTTTTTTACTTCATTTTACATGTAAAAAGGACACTTTCTCACACATCTCAGCTTACACATAGGATGTCACAGTTTTTAAATCAACCAACTGAATCGCTTAGAACTTAGAAAGTTCATTTATCTATTTCATTTAGTATTTTATAAACTATTTGCTCTCAACTAAAATTAATTGTATTTCTTTTACTATTCATGAAATATATATTCACTACCTTATGTAAATTAAGATTTTTTTTCATACTGTTTTTTTTTTTCAATTTAGATAATACACGCCTAGAATGTGGCATTTTGGAGCAGCAGTTGATAAGTAGTTATGATACTCAAGAAGTTCATAAATTATTACTTAACTTGGCGGCAATGAATCCTGGAAAAGTTCTGTGGAAAATAAATAATAAAGTGAGTCCTCTCTTTCTTGTACGAGGTTTTATTTTGCTTCATGTGTTGAGCTCATAGCTTTGAATTGAGAAGTTCATGAGTTTGAATACTTGTCAGGGTAGTGTAAGTTAGTTCTAAGTGGTGTTAAAATTGCGCATGCCAGAGGATAAATTAAATAGAACACCTATAACTTTGTGAAAGCAATTTATCATGTCAAAATGTTTCAAGGGGATAAAATTAATAATGCACCTGAGATCTTCCATAAAAATGAATTAAACACATCATCAAGAATTTGCACAGAGAAGATGCTAGTAAACCTGTTGGAAGATCTTATGTGTTAATAGTTTGTAGTTATGTGATTATCTTTCTTGAGGTTTGTGTGTTGCAACTGCTAAGGGTCATTGATATGTATCTGATTTCAGTGGGAGCTCCCCATTCCTCTACAAGCTGTTGTCAGCAGTCTACCTCGAGGTCTAGGGCAAGATTATTGCTACGTTCTTTTGGCTAAAGCAAGAGAGCTTACATCTATGAAGGTTAGAATTAAACAAGGCCGTATTAAAGATATTTTAAATATTACAGATAATATTAAACAATCATAAAACACAAACGTAGGCTTCCGCGGCCGGAGTCTGTACGAACTTGTTTATCCGGGAGAAACCGCGTCTTGGTTGATAAAACTACCAACGTTTCGGTCATCATGATGTGGCCTTCTTCAGGGCAATGTCCGAGTCGTACAGACCTGAGTCGCTGTCGTACTCTGCGAGGTCGAACGAGTCACACGTCGGCATGATGGCCGAAACGGTGGTAGTTTTATCTACTAAGACGCGGTTTGTCCCGGATAAACAAGTTAATAATCATAAACATGTTAAATAATTGGACCTTTATGGTTTAAAAAAAATTATGTATTACAATTTTTGTTATGAAAATTTCTTGCAGTCACCCTAGGAACGATGACAAATCAAGTCATTAATATTTTATGATATTAAAATGTTAACATTCCTTTGCTTTTTCTTTCTTCATAATTTCATGCACACCATTCTCTGCTAATATTGTCGGATACAAAAATGATGTTTTTTTAGGATTTCAATGGAGCTCTACAGTTCCTCTCTTCAGTGGAAAAGGAAGCCAAACACAACAACCAATTTTCCTCCAATTTATCATACAAGCTTGTGCGGCTTGTTTCGTGGGAAATTCTTCTTATCCAGATTAACCAATTTCATGCCGAATGGCCATCATCGAACTTAAGTAAGACCCTAACAGTACTAAGAAACATTATATATTTCTGAAATGTTAGTATTGTTTTGTTCAATTTGTTGTGAACTCACATTTATTAAGTATTGTTGGAAATTAAGAATACAGTTGTAGCATATCAACAGAATATAAAGTTTTAATTTTTATACAATAATGGTAAATATTATAGTTTGTTCATTGAAATTACTGCTATGAGATGCTATTTCTATAATTTCTTTTTAGACACTGAAGCATTAAGTTCTGGGTGCAAACAATGCTTGTCTACTCTGAAAGCTGGTGACAATGTGATACCTCGCCTTGAGGTATTAGAGCAGTGTGCCTTGTGTTTGCTGAACCTGGGTCAGTGGGAGTTTCTTTCGTCTCTGGAGAAGCGTTGGAATTACTTTGAACTTACTGCTGCCCTGGCCAACGCTTGCCTTGATGTTACAAGGTTCAAAGGCAATAAGAAAGTGTGTAAAGATGCTTGGGATATTAGTAAGTGATCTACAACTATCGTATTTACCCGAATATAGTCCAACCCCCTTATTTTAGGTGGCAAAATTTAGAGAGAGAAAAATGAAGTTGAGTAAAATCAACTTTCTGAAGGGAAATGCTCATTCAAAATTCCATGTGAAATGGTTGGCACTGGTAAGTATAATCAAAAGTACTTTAAAAGCTAACTGGTGTAGTTAAACTTCTCCTCTTGACATCGCCAGATCCACACGGACTTCGGTTCTACTTCGAATTCTCGTACCACTGCTTTATTTCTGTGTGTCTGAGCATTATTCAGAACTTGCAGTTTGATGTTGGCATCGAAGCATCTTGTGCCGAAGAAGATACCCGTCTCTCGAAAAAATCGTGTGTCACGGTCGGCACAGCGACGGCAGTCGGTCATTCCTAGACGACGTGGACCAGTTCGGTTTCTATTTCGAATAAGCGTCAAATCCCGCCATCATCGATCGATGTTCTTTGTGTTACGTTACTTATACGGCTCGTGTTCGCTTAACGCATTATCACTCACGAAACTTTGAATTAGCAGTTTCCCTGTCCTAAACTCCTAGTAAAGTCCCCCCCCCCAGGATTTTTGGGCGATTTTTTCGAAGAAAAAAAAAGGGGGGAGACTGTATTCGGGTAAGTACGGTAATTATTTTACATAATGATGGAGTTTCACATAATGCATACATTTTATTTTAGCTATGTAATGATATGATTGAGTGATGTGCTCTCAATTTTTTATGATTAAATGACATGGAATAATTATCTGGAAAATCAATTCTATATACTCAGTGTGAATTTTTTAGTTTGAAACCTTATCATCATTTACCAAATTATTTGATAATAGGCGGTTCGTGTAAAAAAGGAAGGGGAGTACAAAGGTTACATTCTCTAAAAATAGACAAGAAATGTGAAAATATTAGTACATTTGCTTATTATCCTTAAAGTGATCATACACAGTTTTTCACTGTTGTTTGGTAGTAAGTAAGGATGTAAATAAATAGAAAAAATTAAAAATAATCTTCAAGTTATTCTACAGATGATATTTTGCTAGTGTCGCGACTCTTGCATCACCTGAGAACTTATGTTCCAGGATCTGGTTCCTGTTGACTTGCGGGGAAGGAATTCAGGGGCAAACTCCACAATCAAAAAACACATATTCCTTACAATATCGATTTATTACTCTTAAGAACTATATGTTCCACTAATTTCTCACTAAATCACCAATTATCTTTGTACCAACTCTAACAATTTTACATATATTACTAGTACTTACTCTGTAACCAAATTATCTATATTGTAATTCTGCAATTAACCATTCACACAAAAGCCAACTCCATTTTTCCCTATCTTTTCTTTCTCTGACCCCCTAGCTCAACACAACTCCAGTGTATTTATTTACACCCCCATACATCCCACTTTCCTTTATTTAAATTACTATTCAATCTAGCAACCCCAAATGTTAATACAGTGTTCACTCACCCAATGTGCCTCCGTCATCCTTGGTCTTTCTCTCTACATCTCCTCAGGTCCCCTTCTACACTTCACTTCCTCTCACATCCGACCACACCAAGACCACATATCAGAATCCCTTTTTCCACTTCAGCCATTCACCTCCTCGTCCTTCCTTCAGCTCCCTCTCTGGGCTACCCTTTCCTCTTCACTTGGGCTAGCGTCAGCCTTCTCACCCAAAAGCTTCGCCTAGCAACAGCTATCTTGCAGTTTGTCAGTCCTTCGTCACCACATGTGTGCCCAATGCAATTTTCCTTTGCTGGATAGCAGCTCCCACATCTTGCTCTTTCTACACCGGATGCTGGCTAGTGGAGTCAGCACTGCTTAATCAAATAACTACTTCCATGGCTGGTCTTGATACAATATTGATGATCCCATATTACCCCTCTAACAAAGGGTCATTTTATTTGATATTACTCCCCTTTGCAAGTGAGGAAGCAGGTGCAACATCCACCATCTTTATGGAGCCTAGTTAAGATATTTAGAATTCAAATATTCATATTTGTCTCTGTATTTTAGTAACAATGCCATATCTGTAATATTAATGTCCTTTCTCCCTATTAGTCAAGTCAAAAAATCCCTTCCTCAACTTCAGTCCCACATCACACCTTCTTTTGTCTTTCTATGTATACAAAGGTCCATATCTGTCATAACTATTCTTTTCAAATAGGACTAGAAGTTACTGTGTCCTGTCATAAATTGTAGTAAGCTTGGGATGGATTCAAACCACTTCTTGTTTTTCTCCCGAAATCTTACATTCCTTACATAGCTACAACACTTGCTTCTCTTTTCTGTCACTTCCCATCTCGTTTGCCACGCTTATATTAGATATTTTCTCACAGATATTTCCTTCCTTTTGTTTGGTTCCACTTAGTCCTTCCAGCTTTCGGTCCGCCTGCGCAAGGGAAGCGAGGTGGCGGAGGCAGTGCATCATCCGGAGGCGGGGGCGGTGGGGGTAGCTCTGGCGGCGGGCGCAGCAGAGGAGAGTCTCCGCCCCCGCCACCTGCACCCCCGGCGCGCTGCACTTCACCAGCCACGCGAGCCGGAGTCTGGGCGACGCTGGCGACCTTGCGCGAACCCACGGCGCTGGCTGTGGCCATCGCGCTCTTGGCACGACTTCACAACGCTCTTCGAGATGAACCTGCCCTCGAACTGCATGCGGAACACGCCGCGCTTTGGCCGGCCGCTGTCAGCAAGTGAGTGTATCTGCTTCCTCCGAGGAAGCTCTTCACTAATGAAGTGTGTCCATTCCTATTTGATAGTTGCAGAATATTCTGTAGAGAAGACACATTTAACCCTTTGAATTAAGTAAATGTGAGTAAATGAAGTAAAAATTAGTTAATGTAATATATTTTACTGAGTAATTTTCTGATTTAAATTTTTACGGGAATCTTAATAAAAAAGTTATTTTGTTAGTAAAACTTCCCCAGATAAGTAAATACTGGTTAAATGTTTGTTTGTTTTTCTCTCTTTACTAATACCTTTGAAATGGTGTAAACTTACTTCAGTTGTTCAATCAAATCCTTTTCAAAAAAGGTACTTGATGATCTTCAGTATATGTTGCATAATAATCAGACTTGGCTTCCATTTGAATGATTTATTAAATTATATTTAAACCAATTGTTTTTAAAGAAATCATCAAGATTACCTCATGTTCCATCAGTTTTAAGAAACCATTCTTTGATTATATTGTGAAACTTTCATTAACAGACACTTCTCATTAGTGGACTTCTCACCAATTGTTTTTAAAGAAATCATCAAGATTACCTCATGTTCCATCAGTTTTAAGAAACCATTCTTTGATTATATTGTGAAACTTTCATTAACAGACACTTCTCATTAGTGGACTTCTCACCAATTGTTTTTAAAGAAATCATCAAGATTACCTCATGTTCCATCAGTTTTAAGAAACCATTCTTTGATTATATTGTGAAACTTTCATTAACAGACACTTCTCATTAGTGGACTTCTCACCAATTGTTTTTAAAGAAATCATCAAGATTACCTCATGTTCCATCAGTTTTAAGAAACCATTCTTTGATTATATTGTGAAACTTTCATTAACAGACACTTCTCATTAGTGGACTTCTCACCAATTGTTTTTAAAGAAATCATCAAGATTACCTCATGTTCCATCAGTTTTAAGAAACCATTCTTTGATTATATTGTGAAACTTTCATTAACAGACACTTCTCATTAGTGGACTTCTCACCAATTGTTTTTAAAGAAATCATCAAGATTACCTCATGTTCCATCAGTTTTAAGAAACCATTCTTTGATTATATTGTGAAACTTTCATTAACAGACACTTCTCATTAGTGGACCCTCTTAGTCATTTAATCTACGGTGACATTACCTTCCCAAAAGCGGACAATTCTCAATTGCGGAGAAATTTTGAGGTCCAATGAGTGTCCTTTATTGAGAAGTTTCACTGTAATTAAATATTCTTTGTGAATGTTGGTTTTGTTTTTCTTGTATTATTAATACTATTTTTTTTCCTAATAAGGCGTTAATGGAGGATGCACTATAATATTGCCAAACAGAAGCAAAAAGTCTTACCAAAGTTTTAATTATAATGCTATCTTTACTCGCCCCTATAAACACATTCATGTTAATCTGATAACTTCACCAAAGATTATTACTCACTTCTTTAGTACAATAAGAATTATTCTCGTATAAGAAACAGCATTTGATTAATATCGAATAAGGATATATTATAGATAGATCAGTTAGCTCTAATAATCACTTGTGTTCTTTCTATATTTTGCTGTTTCCAGTGCCAACTCCTATTATGTTCGTGCTGTGAGTGAGATGCTGGGCCAGGTGCTTGCTGTAGCTTTGCACTCGCACCCCAACAATATCTCTTGGCTCAAGCTCTATGCTGATTTAAATTTTGGTAAGAATTTATTGTATTTGATTAGTGTGAGAGAAGAGCTGAGAGTAGCATGCTAATAATTCAAATATTGAGTGTTTCTGTTAAACTTTGAAACTAAATAAATCTCATTAAATTTAGTGGTTTTGAAATATCTTTTAGATTAGTGTATATTTTGGTTTCAACACGTGTATGTACATATTTTTTGTTTTTTCCAGTATTGATTAATTATAAAATTAAAATTTGGTGCTTCAAGTAATTTCAAACCATTGCTAGATAATAGTAGGTGAAGTGCCAGAGGTCCGGAAGGGAACAAGTGAAAATCAGTTATTTTAGAACTAGAAAACTATCAGAATATAAATGATAGGTATTTATAAGTTTTGCTGAAATAGAAAGTGATCCAGAAGATCTACTTCAAACTAGATACAACAAATTTTGCTTATGTTATTGTGGTGACTGATGAGAAACAATTTTAGAATGGCTGGCTGATTTTTTTAATCATGGGTAGAACTAATGTTCAATTCAAAACTGTTTTTGTTTTAATTTAATTTGAGTTTGTCTACAGAATGTAAAAAACATAAGTCATATTAATTTTAACAGGTATCAACTAAAAAAATAAAAAAAACATTGTAACCTAATTCTGTTTAATTGACAAAAAATTCAATATGAAAAAAATTATTGCATTATTTTTTCCCTTACTACCAAGTTATGAAAGTGTTACGAGAGTGTAATACATATTTTTGATTCTACATGTTAACCATACTTTTTTCTAGCTTATTTGTTATTATGTGGTGTTCTAGCCCACTTGGATCTAGTACAATTCAATGCATAAAGTGCTATTGTTATTTTTCAACAATAGATGGACTTGTCACCTTTATCCTTCAACCCCTTCTGATGGCCCTACAAAAAAAAATTAAATGAAATTTGGGGGACAAAGAATAAATATTTTGTGGGTAGAATTTTGCAAAATATGAAATTCTCTTGTCATGGGGACACATCAATAAGCTAGATCATCTTTTTAACTGCCTCATTTCTCTCCTTTAATTTACAAAATCTTTTTCTTTGTCCTTTTTTATAACTCCTTCATCCTTGTCAAATGGTACCACTAACTTAATTTTTTAAACAATTTTGTTTTTCTCTTGTGCTTTACATTCAGGTATTTTTATAGAACATGGTTGCTTTCAAATTTATATGAATATCTAAGTATGCATTTTCATTTTTTTTTAAAATTCTTTATCATCTAACTACTTCAAAAAATATATTCTTTTAGTTATGGGCCATTATTCTGCTTCCCTGAAGTGTTACTTGGAAGTAGCAGTGTTGGTCAGTGATTTCTTCAGTCAGCCTCTTCCTCGAGCTATAATGGATGATCATGTGTATAGGCGTATGATAAAATGCTGTACAAATTTGCAGTGTCACACTCAGGTAATTTGACTATGGGTTATATAAATCTGCATGTTTAGATCTATCATAGAAATAGTAAGATTCAACTTCCTCCATTTTGTATTTTTGAAAAGAATTCTTAATTTTGTTTCCGTGCATGAATATTTTTTTAAGACGTCAGGGGAAACAAATTTGTTCTTGAACTGTCGCTTCTCAAGCAAAATGACATAATTAAAAATCTTAGAAAATTGGTTCTTCTGGACACAGTTTGCTTTGATAATGACCTTTTCTTATTAAGCTACATAGCAAGATTCATTAGAAAATTAAAGTTTGTTATCAATATATCAATTTATTTTTATTACTGTTAATAGTCTTCATTTTAACAAGGTTGAATTACAGAGATGAGTATTAGTTACTATTCATAATTTCCTTGAATGTTTACGTAAAACCACTACAGGTTTGGTACTTTAGTTTCATAAATGCAATTTCACACTCACATGCATATAACTTTTTTATTTGTTTTTTTATTGTTAAATTACTACAGAATTTCTTCAGTTCAAAAGCTTTGTATATTTGTCATAAACACTATTTTTTTAATGCAGTCACTTGGTAGTGTTTTGTACAATGGGAAAGAAAAAACATTTTCGATATTGGGATAGAAAAATTTTTATTAGTCATATAAAATGAAATGAATATTTTTAAAAAAATTACAACTTAACTAAAATCTATAGTTTTAAGCATGTACATGCTGTAGATCATTTTAAGGTACATGAAAATTATGCAGTTTCACATTAGTCTTGTAGGACTAAATTCTTCAGCAAAAATGATAGCAAGCGTCAACCTGTTACAGCTTATTGTATCATCTAATCTTATTAGATTAAATAAATCTGACAATATTCCATTATTTCTTTTTTATTATTATTATTAGTGTGTGTACTACTTTACATCAAAACTCCTAAGTTGTATGACTACTATGTAGGCAGGTTTACGAACAAGGATTGTTTTGATATTTATTTACAGCTTTTACACTACAGAATTATTGTTGTTGCCCACCGATTGTAAAAATGAAAAAAGACATATTCGGTCTAATGATTGTCAGAGAGTGTTTCATTGTATTCATAAATTTAAAGATTACTGTCAAGGATTAAATCAAAAAATTGAACCTGTATCTAATTTAAATTTATTGAAATTTTGAAGAAAACTAAATTTGATTTTTATGTATATATCCAAGCAATTGGTCCTGAAACCAGGAAAGTAGCTTTTATGCTATCTGAGAATGAAAGAAACATCAGGATATCATGAGAAATTACTAATCAAAGTTTGTCTACACATGTCAAAATCATTTGCCTGAATCATCTTATTTTCTTCATACCAGAATATTTTTAAAACCTACTTTCTCTAGATTAATCTAAATTAGAATTGTTCAATGAAATGTGTTTAATATTATATTACTATTATTATCATCAGCATCACTGAAAGTATTATGACTCGCCAGTAACACTTGAAATTATTTGTAGGCTGCAGTATTGTGTCAGTTCCTTGAAGAAGTTGATTACACCACAGCTTTTAAATCTCTTGGTGACACCAAAAGCAGTGGTAGTTGTTGTGATGCTATGGATGCCTATTATAATTGCATCTGGGATACAACCATTTTGGAGTATTTGGTACATTTACACAACAAAAGAGGGGAAACTCATAGGAAACAACAAGCTGTAAGTAATTTTTCTTAGGTATTGTGTATAGATTGAAATTTGGTGTTAGTAAGTTATTTTCTCTGTTGCTCTTTGTATGAGATTCTTGTGTCTGTTACCTTTGAAACACTTTAGTTCGGTTTAACTAAATGATAAAATATTGTTAGTAAATTTCTCTACAACCATTATTTAGGGATTCTAAGTATAGAAATAATAGAATTTGCCTTGTTGTGAGGGACATTTTATATATATACAATTAACATTGTGTTGAAGAAAAAAATCAGTATCTAAGTACAGTAACAGCAATTGCATTTACATCAATAGTCCAGTGATCAGGTTAAAAAGAATCAAGTGAAAAGTTCATAATGTACAACTTGTCCATTGGATTGACAGATTATCACATATTCTCCTTTGTTTGTTAAAATCTCATGACTTGGCTGGTTGTTTTCTTCTTATAGCATGTAATTTCCTATTAATACCACAACTTAAAAATTGTCTGAAGTAGTATTAACTTGATTAAGTCAACCATTTGCATCAAAAGTCTATCTCTTTTGTCTTTCAGATCAAAGTAATTGGGCTGCAAGAACTGAATGCAAGTAATAATGAAGAGATTCAAAGAGAAGCAGCAAATGTCCGTAAAGCTCGATTTATGCGAGCCATGGCTCGTCAGTATTTAAGTTGAAATGAGATTCATTAATATGACTTTTTATATTAAAAAAATTAATCACTTAGGTCTTGAAAATTTTTTACTTCCTTTCTGTTTTTTGTTGGGAGCTGCCTTATCCTCTGACTGGAACAGAAAAAAAATATTATCTTGAAGCCATCAAGCGAAATTTATCACAGACTGATATTGATTGAAAAAGATTGATCATACCTTTCTTTTTGCATTAGTATTAGGGAGAACTTTAAAAAACGAATCTAAACGTCCTTGAGGAATAGTGGCTCTGGCCTTTAATAGTTTCTTGGCCCCACTTCTTACACGATCTTCATTAAATCCTTTGTCACCACAGAGATACTTTACCAAGCCTTCCTCGTCTGGATTATTCCATTTCAGCTAAAAATAAGAACAATTAGTATTTAACTCAAATTTGAAATCTTGAATACAGGAGAGGAGCTTTGGAAGACAAGTCAATGACCTTTTTAGTATTTGCTGTATAGAAAGACACCGAAACATATTTGTTTTTTGTGCAAGAATTTTACAGAAGAAATTAATTATTGATTTGTTGGAGATTGGAGAAATAACATTGCACCCATGAAACACTCATCCTCAAACTTGATAGCATTTTAAATAAAAGTCAACTTAAAGGCAGTTTGCATCAAAAAGGGGAATAAACGCTCCTAGGTTAGTAGGGGACAAAAACAACAAATTGTCACTTTCAAGCCATTCTGGCCCTCCAAACCTGGTGAGTGTTTTGAGCTACTCCACATTTTTTTAAAATTCGAAATATTGTTCCTGTGTATATTACTCTTGTTTTTAAAAAAAATTATTTTGCATCCTTACAATCTAGTCAATAAATGTAACAATTTAAGGAATTCTATTTAGAACTTAAATTTCCGAATTAAGAAAATTATTTTGCCCTTTTAAGATTAAATTACTTGAATATTTAAATCATTGTGAGAAAAGAAGTAATTGCATAGACGTATAAATTGTTTAAAAAATATTGTCTGAGGGGGAAAGTGCTAAGCCTTTTCTCGCCACACCATAAAATAATGGCCAAGGTGATGACAGTGCTGACAGAAGTTACTGTCAAGTCTGAGATATTTATTGACAGAACGAAAGTTGGGCAATTGAAGATGCTTCCGCGCAAAATTCAAACTGCGAGTACTAAATTATGCTCATGAGAGATGGGAGAATTTGAAGTAAAGCCGAAGTCCGAAGTGGATCTGGCAATGTCAAGAAAAGTCGAACAGCACCAGTCATCTTTTCATTTTAAAATCCCTATGATTATTATTACCAGAGCCTACCATTTCATGTGCAATTCTGAATTAGTATTTCTCTTCAGAAAGACTTTGATTTTACTCAACTTCATTTTCTCTCTCTAATTCTTGCCTCCTAAAGTAAAGGGGGGGGGGGGGACTATATTCGGGTAAATACGGAACTCTTGTAACAAGATTCACTATTCTCGAGAATAAGCTCCATTAATTCCTCAAACACTTCTACTTTTACTTCTACAGTTCCTAACACCAACTTGCTGTACACTCGGCATCCAGAAGCTAATATTTTTCTCTTATGACAACCATCATAACAAGTAATTTCTAAAATTAAATTCAAATTTTCCAATAAACATTTATTGAGAAGATTTTGAGTTCTCTGAAGGCTGAATTAATGATGCATGTGGTCGCTTCCTTGTGATGTCATGGAAGGCAAAAGGAAAGTACTTGTGAACACTATGTAAAAATTGAAATCCTCAAAGTATCAACAATACTTTATCTCTAAGACATTAGTAATACTTACTTCAATGCTTGAAGGATCAGTTACTTCTGGTTTAACAAAGAGTTCATGAGCTTCCTTGTATAACCAGTCGGCTGGAGGAACATACTTCTCCGTATCTATTGACTTCAAGATTGTTTCAATATTGTGATGCTGCCGAATGAGCTCTATGGCTCTCTTCGGACCAATCCCTTTAATGCTGTCGCAATAATCGCATCCAAGCAAAATACAGAGATCAATAAACTGCAAATAAATAAAAAATGAATTAATCCATTTTGCTGAAGATCAGAATCTTTTCAGATCATTATGTAGAGGTATGGTTCCCAATCATAACAAAAGAATTATTATAGAAACCATACCTATCGAAATATACAGGAATCTCTTAAATTGCAGTGAACCTCACTGCCAGGTCACAGATTAATTATGATATGCTGAATAAAAATGGGAGACTGGACCGGGATTCAAACTCAGGGTTAAGCTGAAGGTTGCTAGTTCGAATCTTGGTCCTGTCCTCATTTTCATTAAGCATAATTTATCTCCTGAAAAAAAAATTTGGTAATTTACTGTTGACATCTACACTATTTTTGTTCTTATTTTAGGGGGGCACATGTCATGATTTTGCCTTGTGATTTCACATTTCTGTACTCTCAACTGCCATTGGGTTCTTCATCCAAATTGGTGGATCGCCACTTGTTTGCTTATTGAGAATAAATTTGTTTAGTTTTCCACACTGTCATACGCTATAGGGCGTTCCAAAAATTCCCAAATTTCAGGTATTTCACCCTTCTTCAGGTACCTCACATTTGAGCACTTTTAGATAGTGCACAATACCCCAATTTCAGTAGTGGTTGGGGCTAATTGGAAAGGGGTAGTCTTGAATGGTGGGAGATCATCTCACCTCTGAAGGCCGATTCTCGTTTCGCCTAGAAATGGAGTCTACATCAACTCATCTATGCAATTCTTGTTCATTTTTCTACGGAGTAGATACGTACATGTGGTACAACGTGTGGCAACACCACAACATAGAGAAGAAGTCAGCTGCATTGGGAGCTGGTATTTTATTTTGTTTACCAAAAGTGAGAGAAACTTTTACATCCATTTACATACAAGGTTAAAATTAAATTCTGACACCACCCGTTTCCATGTATTTTTCTGATTTAGAAAATATTAACAGTTTCCGTTCTCAATATTTATTGCAATGGGCAATCTAATCGTATATGTAGATGTTAACAAACCTAATTGTAGGTTATTCAAATCTACAATGGTAAATAAATGATAGTACTTTTATGCAATTCATTGTAATATTTAAAACTGTTTTTCAGAACAATTTTTTAATATTTTCTATCGTTATTTTTCAATTGGTCACTTTCGATCTTGTTTCCCAAGTAGATAATAAAATTATATACATCTGAATGAATTAATCAAATGTTACATTACAAATGATTCTTCAAAATATACATTAGAAACTAGGAATAGAAACCCTATTTTTATAAGTTAAATGAAATTTTAATTATTAATAAAATGTGGGGAATTGGTGTGATTTAATTAGTGGCTGTGGTCTTAAAGAATTTGATAGTATTGTAAACTCTTCAGAGAAATTCATTCTATAACTGACACAAATACAAATTAAATACCTAGTTCTAAATTATTTTAAATGTAGTACCGTGGTTAACAGAGAATAACCAAAACATCACGAAAAACATAACCTTACATCACAACAAAAATGCTGCCATAGCTCTGTGAAATACGCATTTTCTACTTGGATACCTCATTTCCTGCGGCATGAGAGGCCTAGGAAAGTTCTCTGCAGTGGGCCGTCGAGAAATGTTGATCTCGATGTAGACAACGGAACGAGAATCAGCCTGCAGATTCTTGTCGACATGAGTCGTAAAGCCCCACACACACAAAAAAAACATCCTGCAGATTAGAATGTGGTCCTTGAGTCTGTACACTTAACATAAACTGCCCCAGACATCTGTGTGTGTTTGACTCTTGAAAAATTTACACCCGATAATAGTCAAGAGGGTTGACCAACACCAAAAGCACAGAAATGTCCCTTTTAAGAAGTCTCAATAAAACACGAGGTCACCTTCCCTCCAATCATTGATTCGAGTAACAATGTGTTTTCAAGTGCTATTTAAAGTTGAAAAATTGTTAAGTTTTTATCATGAATTACAAAATTGTAGATTGCAAAAAATAATAATAATACTGTAAAATTTTGAGATAGTGTTTACATTTTTAATCTAAAATAGTAAATGACCCTCAATGATCCCATTGAATAATTATATATTAATGAACTAGCCAATAATCTGAAATAATGTCATTTTGTGAACTTTTACTTTTGACTGTCACAATCCCTAAAAATTGCAAAAAAAGTAATAAAATTGGAAGTTTCCTGATTCAAATGGTGCCAAGGAATTCGTACTCAAAGAAGGGTAGAAAACTAAAAAATACAAACATTTTGAAACACACTATATAGTATGAGTTGTAACTGCTTTTTTGGAATAAATTATTTATCTAAGTGAAAAAAATTTCTCTAATTTAACAATACCCCATACGTAAAGATTTCAGTCTTTGTGTTGAAAATAACTTGATTCAAAAATAATTGTTATTTTATCAGTTATATTGATTGAATTAATCAAATCAATAATTGGCTTATAAGACTTCTCAAGCAAGACACATTATACGTAAGTGATATTAACATTAATTCTGTTCTTGACAGTTCCAAATGACCACCTGTAGTTTTGCTTCTACACCTATTACAGAATACATAGTTCTTTTCAAAATTCATCCATCTGCTTGTCACCAGATGACTGCCGTACAAACCTTTGGCAAAAGACAATGATGGGAGAAAGAACTCTCATCCTAGGAGAAAAAGTAAGTTGTCAGGATATGTTGCAGACACTCTGAATTCTTATATAACAGTGAAACCTTTAGGTTTCTTAAGTATTATACATCAAAATAAATTATAATTCAAAACATCTCACATAAAGAAAGAACTACTGTTAAGTACACAAAGCATGGTGACCACATAATCTGCTTTGCTTACCTCATTGAAATGCAATATGCTTTATTTCATCAACAAAGCAGGTGGAATTTATTCTAAATTAAAGAATTAGTTTTAAGAACAAACCTCAGTCTGTGTTAGGTTCAATCCTTCCAAAACTCGGCCCAAATGGAATTCTTGTATAGGCATCTTGCGTGCCTCACTAAAAGTCATATGTCGGAGGAGGATGTTGGAGCCAAAAGTGAGAGCATCCATATCCTCTGTGGCTGTTGCATACACCTTACCAGAATGCACCAAAGCAGCACACTGAGCCTCTGCCTCACACGGAGCCTGAAAAAAAATTCACAATTACCTTTTAGGGAAACAAATACACACTAATATCTCAATGCAGACAACATAAGAAACAAATACAAAAGCTTTGATTTCATTCCATTGAGGCTGAACAATAAAAGGTCAAGGTCACTCATATAACATTAGTAAGACGTATATTACTACCATCAGATAAGTTTAACTAGAAAAGTAGACACGACAGAAAACAATCTTGTGGGATGAAGAATTAAGCTATTTAATTTTCAAGAGGGAGTAAGCAAAGGATTATCCCATCACATATTAGAAGTGTTTTTTTTTTCTCAAGAAAAATTACTTTAACTAAAATATTAAGTGCCACTACAATAATTGGACCTAAGTGAATAATACACCTAAGTGAACAAGCAAAAAATATAAGAACTATAAAATAGGCATTCAATATAACATAACATGGAAGTGATAAAAACAGGAAAGTTTTGTCTTCACACACTCCACATAGGTTACGAGTTATCTTTCCCTTAAATGAAAGGATGTTTATCCTGGTGTTTCACCTGTTTCTCTACAGCCTTTCCAATCACCGTTCTCATTAGAAGAAAGGCACATCATATAATACTCAGGATAATTTGAAAAACAATCAATAATACGGAAAAAATGCAATGAATAAATCTCCATCTATAGCATCATCCTCAGTCAACTGTACCTGAATTACCATTTTTCAAATATATTTAAGACAAAATTGGCATAACATTTTTGGAATAAACTAATCAAACCAAAATATATGAACAAAATGTTTAAGCAAATGAAGTAATGACAATCATCCTCAACAAATTCAAAGATCATACCTCAATGTATGGAACACCCATTAAGGTCAACAACTCTTTACACTCATCCATATGGTGTTTAGTCACTTTTACTAGTCTTCGATTAAATTTGTCAATTTGTTCGGCATCACCTGAAATTTATTAAATAGAATCCTTTATACAGGTCGCACTGAAAGTCGATCTGACAAGACCAAGATTTGTGTAGAAAGGTAGATCCCGGAGTTTATTTCAAGGGGGAGAGCTTTGATCTGTTGGGGTAAGGTAGTATGGAAAGTTATGGGTAAATTATGCTACTCTGAAGCAATTAACAATTTTGTAAGAACATATTTTTCACTACCCAATGCAAATGAAAGGCCCACTTAACAAACATTATTTATTTATTTCTATAAGATATGAGATCATTTTTGTTTTTATTCATTTTAGATGGAAGGTGGTAAAACAAAATTTGTAACTCCACAGTGGGTAGAAAGGAACAGCAAATGACGCTACAGTTACAAGAAAATCATGAATAGTTTCTTGAATAGTTTGATAATATAACAATAAATACAGACATCAAAGTACCTTTTACTAATGACAGCAGTTGAAATAGATGGTACTTCCATCACATGTTACACTACATTTCACAGACAAACAATGTACATAAATAACAGTTTTCATGAAGTTACCTGCTTCCTCTGCTTTTTCCAAAGCTTTCTGTGCTACTTCTCTTCTTTCTGCTCGCTTGTTGAGTTCAGCAGATTTGAGTTGAGGTGGTTTGCCATCAAATACATAGACTGGTTTAATTCCATTTTCAACTAATCTTATGGTTCGATAAAAAGTGCCCATTAAGTGACTAAAGAAAAAATAAAACATCATAAATAGTTGAAACACATGTTACATGATGAAAGATGAGAAAGGGCATTTTCTCTTCAATGATTATTACCCACCTTGTCGTTTCTCCATCAGCAGAAGTCAGCTGAGCTCCTTCACTTCGGACAGCGATCAAAAACTGATACAAGCTCATTGAAGCATCAATGGCTACTTTACGACCTGCAAGACATAAATTATTACAGTTAAGAATACATCCATACACATCATTATTATTATTCAAATTATTATCGTAGTAAAAAATGTCTAGTCTTACCAAAGAAATTCTTAATTTCATTTTCTTTCACAGCAGATGGTGCTTCATTAGCGATGAGTTTAGCTAAGCCTAAAATACCCATATCTTCACAACCAAACCTCTTTGAAAATAAAATAAAAACTCGTTTCGGGATTTTTTAAAGACGCTGAGCTAAGTAATTAAAAAATAATCACGATGTAGAATACCAACAAAGAAAGGTTAATCACAACACACTTCTTCACCTCGTAAGGCGATCTAAGCAATTCTCTTCTTCAAAACATTCAACATACGCAACACACTCCAAAAATAATAATAATAAAAAACTTTAAAATCCTAAGTAAAGATTCTCTGTTCTGTAATTTTCCCTAAATTGTTTCAGAACATTAAAAACAGCGGGAAAAATGATCTGAGTTTGCTCAAAGATGCTGTAGTATCCGGGTAGCATCACGGAATATGTATAATTAAAGTAATTTATTCTTTGCCATCTCAATATTTCATATCATTTGCCTTTCTCGAAAGAAGTATTCTAAAAGAAGTTGCTACCTACTGTAAATTAAGAATGGAAATGTTCCTTTCCTTCACCATTGAAGGCCATCACTATTTCTGGGGGAATGGGGGAACCCGGACTTTTCACCAAAAATTAATTGATCTTATCTTAAAGTTCAAAATTTTCCCCTGTAAACAAAATTTATTTAATAGCTTTATTATTGTTAATTAGTTAACTACAGTAAAATACAAAGTTATAGAATATCTCCCATGAAATAAATTCAATATATATTCTATGAAATAAATTATATATGACGTGAATTAGTCCTTCATTTGGTCATGTGCAGATTTCAATTACTTTTTGACAAAAAAAATTACAATAGTCGAATATTATTCCGGCCACATCTACCGGTTCTCCACAACTGTCTGCTCCGACGTTTCCGAGATATGGCTACAGGTCTTCGCGCATGAGGCATCTGAAACGGCGAACAATAGCACCCGTAGTAGCTTGTGTGATATGTTGCCGCAGCCTTGCAGTATACACCCTTTAATTTCATGGCGAGCAAACTTTCGAAACGAGGCTACAGTACATTTAGATAATTGCGCCGTATGCTGTCTGAAATGACATTTATAGACATTTATAGGCATTTACGTGTCCGACTACCGCAGCCGTAGGCTTTGTCTAGGGGCGTGTTTATTGTAACAATAAATCGTGAATTTAGTGGGGGGTTTTTCAACTCTAATGATTTTTAAACACTATACTCAGAATAATCTATAGTTCGATAATAACTTGTACATGTAATTTTTTGAGTAAAATTACAAACATATTGACATTCTATTAGTATTATAACTCGCAGCTAACTTTTTATCTTATCTAGGAACTTTTGCTGAAATTTTTGAATCCGCCTCTGCCTTAGGGCCCTTGATCGGAATTGATGGGATGGTCCCTTGCTTGCTTCCGGAGAGTAAATTAGTTTATTGTCCTCCACGTGGTCATACGCAGGTTGTACTGTTTTTTGACAATAAATTTATTTATTTATTAGGTGGAAACCACAAATCACATGCTTGTCTTACCACAATAGAGAAATACGTTCGTAGTAAAAAACACAGCACCCAGGTAGAGAAAGGTACCACATATACGAAATCATTGAACTTCAGATTTCTTGGAGTAATATTTACATGCTCAAAAGTCAAACTATCCCACTACGGACCCTATGGTGAGCTCATAGGGTTCACGAAGAGTAAGGTCCTGTAATGTATTTGTCTCTGCAGAAGGAGGAGGAGATGTGGCAGCATTTTGCTCCGGCCAGTTTGACCCGGTTCTCATTTTAAAGTTGGCTGAGTAGGGCCGGGTTTCCGACTGAACATTGAGGTTTAAAGAATTCCTATTTCTCATCGGGATCTAGCAACAGGAATTTAGGGCAGCCAGCAGCTCAGAGCTTTACCCACTGCTCCACGCTGACTCCAAATACGCACTTAAGGAAAATTTTAGTACGACGTTGAGCAAATACATGTCGAGGTCACGTGGTATGGAGTCATAGAGGTCCTGAAGGGCGGCCGACGATAGCACGTTTCATACAACTTGCACTTGAGCACCGCAGTTCCAGTGGACAAGTTTGTAAATGTGGGGTCCTGATCGTACGTTGTTGCTCCCCAGTGTTACAAGGATGTGTGATGTGCTGAAATAGGGATCTGGCGTAGGCGTTCACAAATGGTAGCGCCACTTGCCATAGGACTTCCTGAGCGTAACGCTCGATTGTCAGTGTCCTTGAGGAACACTATCGACCCATAGAATAGGGCATTTTCTATGACCTTCTATACGAATCACAGTCTTCCGTACGGGGCTGAGAAACTAAACGATGTGAGGGGAAATAAGCGGGAAACGATTGGATAAGATATTACGACAGGACGTAATTAGTCCGATTGAGTAGGTCTGGGTTTCAAGTGAAACGCTCAATTTCCCTTCAAGTTTGTAGTGAAGAGGTGGGGAGATGTCGTAATTGAGAGTGCTTTATACTCCTAGGCCATGGCCTCCTATAATTCCTAATTGTAGGAAGCCGCGCATAGGCCCACACAACGCAACGCAGCATAAATTCAGGCTGCCAGGACGTATCGGGCGATTACTATAAACTGCTATTGTTATAGCGCAATAGCCCTCCTGGACCGGTAATACATGTCGATGCCTCTGAGGTAGATGTGGGAATTATCACCGGAAATGACCCTATGCCAGTATATCTCATGGCCCCATGTCAGTGGTTCACATCATCAGATGCATCTGAGCAGTTATCCTGATTTTTACATCCATCTCACCCTACATACTGTAACCTTCTGCAAATTGTATTGAAATTTACAAGATGCAGTACGGTCTGTTGAATGGCACCTATTTTTGCATTTGGAACAGTTCGTGAGTGGCGGATAATAGTTGGTTCCTCCTCCTCCTCGAGGCGCATGTCAGACCTCCAGACCTTGTATGTCGTGTGTGCTTGGCTTTTTATAGCCATTGCCATAAACATCTCACCGGAAGAGGAAATGGAATCATAGTCAATGCTGATTCTCGGCATTGTATCTGCCACGTTTGAATTGGTTCAGTTGAATCTTTCAAGGTGGTTTTTTGACGATGAGTTTAAATTCTACATACCGTACATGTCAACTCATATAGTGTCATTCTAGTCACTAACACAGTGCACTAGAAGACCGTTGTACATGCGTCTGTGGTATTCAGCTATGTCGCAGTTGGTTATGCAAATCGGTGGTACTACTAGCGCTGGGAGGAAAAACATTTCCACCCATCGCATCGCCATATCGAGAAGACCGCGACAAAACAGCCACAGAACACAATGACGTTTGGATGTGCTGCGTATATTGAAGGTTTCGATTTGTTGGTGTGTCGGCAACTGCGATAATGTCGTATCTAGATGTAGGTCTGTGCAATTGGAACTGCCTCTTTGCAACGCTCAACAGGAGATGTCTTAAATGGCCGGATCGTACTGACATCGTTCTCACGACAGCGATGACGAGGCACTCACATGTGTCTACAAAGTTCAGCCGCTCAATGAAACTGTTAGTCTTGTGATCAATTTCAGATTACTGCTCGGGTTTCCCTAAATCAAAATAACTTCACGGAGGAAACAAACACACTCATTGCAACGTTATATCGTCAAAATACAAAATAAAGACACACTCTTTACAATGACACATTTTAGTGGAATCGAGTACGACTGTCGTGACAGATTCGTTGCAACGGAACTGTTTAGAGGAACTGCTTCACAGCTGTCACGGACCCGTTTCTAGAGTTCTGCGATTAGAACTGTTTGGACAACCTCTAGTCGTTTCATCTTCACTATCATTTAATGTGTATATTCAAAGCACGTTTACGTTTAAACACAAAGATGATGTATTATTAATTCGTGATATTTAGTGAAAATTTGAAATGACATGTCACTCGAATTTATAATTTAATTATAGTATCAAAAAACATCTTTCCCAGTAAGTTTTTTCCAATACATACAGGATCCCATTGAAATATCAAGTTCCTATTTTCAATATATTTCTTTCTGTTTTGCTAAATAAGTGAGATATTCATGTAAACGAACAAAATATTTTCACCACTTTTAAAACTTAAGTGGTGTATTTTACAGAAAATAGTTGTTAGATATTGTAACTTCCGTTTAATTATAATTTTTAAAATAAACTCTGATGTTACAATTGAGAATATACGGTAGAAATCAGTTAGTTACATCATCAACGGTTATGAAATGTCAGTTGGAGGTAACGAGTAAAAGCCAGTTGGAAAAGTATCGAGTAAGCCAGTGATAGTTGTTCAGAACCTTCTAGAATAAATTCAAGGCCACCAATGAATGTGCATTAAAACACAACCATCGATCAGAAAGCAATTTGCTGCGTTATTATTAAATGAATTTGGTTGCTAGACTAGCCCAACGAACACTTGTAGAACGGACAAGGATATCATTCTAGCCCAGACGCGCGTAGCGTCCTATTAATTCTTGCGCGAGGGCGCGAAGCGTTCAAGTTATTGGGGGGTGCGAAAGATTTGCGAGTGTCTGATTGCGCGAAGCACTTTGTCCCGTGTTTTGGAGCATCGCGAACTTTTTTTTTGTTTCTGACGTGATTGTGCGACTGAATAATAAAAGATCCAGTCGACGTTAATGAACGTCTCAGTGCCGATCGTCATATCTCAACGCACCGATTCAATGAGAATTTAATGGCTGTGTACGTGTGAAGTGAGAGTCAACAATTTACGAGTTTGTGAGTGCAATGGTACGCGCCGTGTTTACGAACCAATCACAACACCGGAGGCAGAATAGCACTTCGGCCGAGGTTCATGGTAGTGCGTTACTGAAGGTCACGCAACACGCTGACATCGAAAACTTTCGTCGTCTCATTCACAATCAGAAGCAATTGCAACCTACTGTGAGATCTATTTTTCACGTTTGTCAAGACGTCACGAATAAACAGCTTGTCATTCAACTGTGATGTATCAGATAATTGTGTAATGGCGTTACTAACATTAATTTCGTCGCAGAACGGAGTTCATGAAGACGGTAAGGACAATTAGTTACGAGCGCCACGAGATTTGTTATTATTTTTGGAATAGAAGTAGTTTTTAGTGAGAATGTGTGAATGCATTGGGGGAAAATATTGAATTTTTTATGCTTGTGACTATTCATTATGTTCTCTTTTATTGAATAAATACACATTTCAATGTGTTAAGTTCTTTTATTCCATGAAATAGGGAATCTAGACTTGTGGGAATCTAATAAGTTGGAATTTTTTTTGCGAATCCACGCCCTGCTTCATGTTATATTGACAACGACGATTTAACATTCCTTACTTATTGCCAAAGAGATGATATCTTATTTGTTCGTAAAATATAGCAAATGCAGTATACCATGGCGTTTGCTGTAACGACTAACACATGAAAATATATCTACCTCTTTGCACCCATAACGAACGAATTATTAAAGAATCGAAAAATTAGTATTAGATTATTAGCTGTGTTTTCTTCAAAAACTGAAATGATATCTGAATTATTCGTGCGATAATAAAAGAGATATAGAAGTCGAGAAAACTTATTTCATCCTGAGTTTCGCTTTTAAAACCGGAATTCCGAAAATTACTTTCTTTTCGACACTTTACAGTACAATAGCTACAACGCGCCACAATTTTAAGTTCATATCTGTAACATATTTCTTTCTGCGTCGATTAATGTGTTTGTCCAACAGGACAACGTACCATATATGATTACTACGTTTTCCCCGTCATATTCCTACCTTTAAATACCAAAACCGAGATAAAATAGCGAAAATTATAGAGCCGTTAATGCGGACGCAAAAAAACTGAAAAATCCCTTCTTTACCTCCTTTATAAAAAAAATAAAAGAAAAATTAAACAACTCATTTCAAGATATATAAATCATATTTATATTTACATACATCACATATATTTACATACATCACTAATCATATATTTACATACAAAATCAAAGTTTGTCCCTCAATTAGCTGGTGAGGTTTAGTAAAAAAACAAATTTCGAAAAAAACCTCCTCGTTGATATTAAACCCAGGACCATTAATAGGTCAAAGTCAGGACAATGTACCAACCATTTTCACACATTTAACAGAACAATATCGACAATTCCATAAACAAGTTCTTAGTTATTCCATTTACAACATTTACATACAAGAAATAGCAAAATGTCGAAATATTACATTTTACCCTGTTTTATCCTTTTAAAATTGTAATTTCGAAAATATCATCAAAAAGTGATACTTACGTTACAGAAGACACCTACTGTTCAAATTTCATGTTTCTCCCTTCCGTAGTTTAGGCTCTACGTTATTGAATGAGTCAATGAGTCATTCACTCAGGACATCGCTGATTATAGACGCTCCCAGAAAGGACTAACTGACTGAGCTCTGCGTTGCCCAGGAGCATTAATTTGATAAAAAGAGGAAATAATCTTTTATTGTTTAATTTTCTAATACTTCCGTTTTAAATTATTTCTTTTGATAGGACGTTTATTACACTTCAGACAATGTTGTTCACATTCGTTGCAAAAGCCACCTGCATACATTAGGCAACCAACTCATCTCACCCCAAAGCTTGACCGCAAAGCTTGACCCCAAAGCTTAAATTCGATTAAGCTTAAGACCCCCGGAATGTGGCGTCATGAATCACAGACACACCAAAAAATACGCTATTTTTGGACACCTAAATTTAGCGACTATAATATCCGAGTCTGACATCACATCGCAATTTACTGAAACAAACTTTTACGAAAAATATTCAGAAAGTTCTACAGAATTGCGTTCTTTCTATTTCATTGTACGTGGACTTATATTCCATTGAGACTCACCAATAAGGGTAGAGACACCACTAATAAGGGTAGAGACACCACTCCACACTTAGGAGTGTTAGGGGTGTTTACGTTAGGGTTATAGGGAAATTATACTTTTTCGACACTATTTGTCTAAATGGATCCTACAACTTAGGATTTGACTCAATTATCGATTGTTTTCAATTTCTTTTTCATGACACTCCTTTCCCTCTCTACCCATTGGGATTCTTGGGATGTTTACAACCCTTCCCCCCCATTGTGACTGAACTCTTTCATGAGAAACGTGACTACTACGCTTAGCCACACAGAAAATAGGATTAGATTTCATATAAGTTGTTTTACGAACCTTACATGTTCTAATCCCCCCACTCGACTATGTTTACGTATCGCCCCGTATGGAAATTTCAAAATCAATGCAAAACACTTTTTACAGTTCTACACGATTCATGGGGTTAGAATGAAAGAGAACAGGATTCACTTGGTGTTCTTCTTTCTAGTGGAAATGTGTAATTTTACGAGATGCTTCATGGAACTGAGAAACGTGTTTGAAAAAAATTGGAAATATCTCAATAATCAGGACTAGTATAAACACTGCAGTCAAAGAGCTGGTGCATATGAGCGAAAATGTGACTCAAATCGACCCATAGAGGCCGAAATAAATTAAAGTGAAAATACGTTACATGAATATGGTCGATGTTTCCATGGGCGAGTGATGTTTAGGATGCCAATATGCAGGTAATGAGTGCATCATGAGTTTAATTTAAAATAGAGATGGAAGAGAAATATATAAGAAAAGTGTGGACTAAATTTGAGTGGATTTAGATAAAGGATATCGGAAAGATAAGAGAAATAATGTTGTCCTATGTTAAAGCATGGGGATGCATCAGTTTGTAAATTAGAAGAAAACTACTAAATATTTGGAATCCTCATTGCATGGAAAGGTAGTACATAAATACTAAATGTGGCAGCTCGCTAAGAAATCTGTAGATTTGGAGCAGTAGCTTGAATTTGTTAATAAAAGCAGTATTTACATATTTTATGTAAGAACGGTTATATAAAACCCCATGCAATACGCTGCGGTAGAGATTACATATTCTCGAGTGGCCTATGAGAACATACTTTAAGTGGTTTGCTATAGGCGTCATATAATGTTCTATGTACATATCGATACCCAGTACCTGCACCGAATAAGCAAGTAGCAGCGCAATTTCGATTCCCTAGAACTTCATATCTGAAAATCATAAAGTTGCCCCTAAGGCATAACTGCTTCAGAAGATTCTGATGTGATATGGAGATTAGAAGTGGGGACCTAACTTCCAGACGCAGTTTAATCCAGGTTGTATGTGCCCAATAGAGTTACACGTGCAAAAAACATGAAAGGGAAACGTCGAATTTCAGACTTTCCATACTAACTTTAATGGAATATCCAATTGGAGGAGACGGAATATGACAGTTACTTTAAAGCTGAATGATTTTAATACGTAAACCCGTTTTGTAAAATCGATTTTTTTATTAGAAGTTATTATCGAGAAAAACAAAATATGGATTTTGGATAAATAACACCTTCTGAGTCTCAGTTCTCCAGAGGATTCCGCTGCAATTTTAGGGGTAGGAGTAGGGACCCAACTAACATCTCCTGACGCAGCTTGACGGAAGTCGGATAAGCCCCAACGAAAATACACGTGAAATACAAGTGACAGGGAAACGTCAATTTCAGACTGATCCAGATAACTTGTGAATGTTATGATTGAGGGAAACGGCATATGGTACAGACTTCCGAGCTGAATAAATTTCTTAAATTATGAAACAAATTTTGCCAATTCGTGTGTATGAGATGTTATTACCGAGAAAACTATAAAACCTAGTTTAGGCATGAACAACGCCATTTGGGTCTAATCACTTCAGGGTATTTAGCTGAACGTTGGAGAGCAGATATAGGGTTTGTACTGACATCTACCCAAGGACAACAAAGTCCCTTCGGAATTACTTTTGGACGTGTGCCACAATAACCATGAATACACTTCCCTTAATGGCTTGTATTCGGTGTACCCTGACCTGAACAAAGTTCATACTACTACCCAAACAACATTTTGTATCAGAAAAGAGCTATAAGGGAGTTAAGAACAAAACCTAGGTTTGCCAAGATCACTAACCTTCCAGGAAATATTTATACAACGAATTGTCTTGGATATAAGAAATTCAGCAGATTTCTCACGAAAGTTAGTGAATATTTGAAATTGGCCATTTGCTCATATATGATAATGTTAATTTTTGTAGGCTGAAGTTGTTTTGCGGTAGAACTGGCGTTGGGGAAAAGGAAAAGCAATGGCCGATGAAGCGGCGGGTTTGTGTACCACTCCGGAGTACAGTTCAGTATGCAGGAAACAGCAGATGAATACATTCCGAATAAAGTATAGTAAATTAACTAGCCTCTTAGGAGAGGAGAAATTAATGCGCGTGACCTCAGGAGTAACATAAAAGATTATTTCATTTGCAGAGAGAATGTGCAAAGAGTATTAGAAATTTGAGGATACGATGACGCGAATTATGGCAGAAAATGAGAGGTGGGTAGCAGCAATGGAACATCGCTTGCATTTAGGTCATGGCGAATTTAAAGAGGGAGGAACAAAAGAAGTTATTAAAACGAGGTGATTGCAATTGAAGTGCTAATGCTTTACGAATCGTTCAACAAAATGCGCACCGAGGAATAATCTCGTCTGGTGAATTGTTTCCAGTTTTAGCTGCTGAGCAGGTAGATATATCCCTCATACAGGAGCCCTACCTGTTTCATGGAGAACCAGGTCATGTTCCCTTACGAGCACGGAAAATACCTGCTAGTAATGCATGGGCAAAAACTTATGTCTTGGAAAAGGCCATTAAAATAATGAATATGAAATATTATAACCTGGTAGCTACGAAAATACGAAAAGAAGATATAGAACTTTTGATTCTGAATGCATACTGGAACTTCGGGCGGAAAATACACGATGATATATTTTGTATGGAAAAAGTCCCTCAGAAGGAGAATAAAAGTAGTCTTAATTTGTCGAGACAGTAATGCGAGGCTAAAGTTTTGGGGGGAGAGAATAACCACCAAGAGAGGCAGAGCTTTAGAGAAATTCATCCTACGATATAACTTGTTAATTTTAAATGACTAAGGAGAAATGACCTTCGAGAATGGAGGACAGACTTCCTTAATAGATTATGCATTAATTACGCCGGGGCTTCTAACAAAGGTTCAAGAATGGAGGATTTTACCAGGCGTAACTTGTGATCACAAAGCCTTTATAATTGATATAGGGAACGCAGAGGGAGGACCAAAGGTGCATGTACCATGAGGTTGAGAATACAGGATTGGAAACGTTATGAGATTGCAGCTAATAAAAACTGGGCATCTTTAACGTTCGTAGAAAAAGAGGAAACATTTTTGGAGGAAATCGATAGGCTGCAAATAGGAACGCTTCAGGAAGGTTACAGTACTATGAGTTTACGGATAGAGAGCGCTATGGCATGGAAACAGTTGTGGTCTAAGGAATTGACGATTTTAAAACAGAGAAAGCACACGTTACAGCATGTTGTCCGTCGCTTAAATAGCAGGGAAAGTACACGACAATTGACTTGAAAGTATGTCAGATGGCGAAGCGGGAGTTTAAAAAAAGGGATTCAAAGCAAGAATATTGGACCACTTATCTAGACGAATGTCTAGAAAAATCATGCTAGGGTTTACCCTATGCAATATCAAGAGAAAAGATCAAGGCGGGGAAGATATGGTACTTCTTGCGACTTAATGATGGGAGTTTAACACAGTTGGTAGGAAATGACAACGGTACTGCTAGAGAAAATTTTGTCTGATGCATCAGAAGAGATATCATGGGGTGTCGTGCTGCCTGTAGCTGATCCAGAAAATGAATATATCACAAACAGGGAGAAAAATATTCTAATGCAGAATTGGCCGGGGCGAAAGGCGCCTGGGTTTGATGAAATGACATATGCAATGCTTCAAATAGCATATAAGTGCAATCAAGGAGCGGTGCAGCATATTTCAAAAAAATGTGTCTCTCGAAATGTGTTTTCCAATACGTTTTAAAATAGGAGTTCTGCAGATATTTAAGAAAGAAGTAAGAGACACATACATGACGTGAGTTCATAAAGACCCATAACATTACTACCGATGTTGGGAAATGTACTTAATAAACGGTGCATAAAAAGATTAGCAACATTTAGTAGAAAATGATTTATTATACGGACATCAGTACGGTTTTCGTCCAGGCAGTTTCAGTGAAGAAGCAATGCACTACCTTGTGGATGCGGTACGTTGTCGTACAAATAAATATTATCTAGTAATTTTTATCGTCGTCGTTGGGCATTTTGACAACGCGAGTTGGGACTTAGTAGTGTAGGAGTTATCAATTACGAACGCTAAAAATACTTAATAAATATGGTTAAGTCATTTTTCTGTTACAGGAATATATTATTGCGGCCAGGTGCAGCGACAACTCTGAAGAAGACGACGAAAGGTTGTCCTCAGGATTCTAGCTGCGGGTCATTATTCTGGAACGTGTTAATAAATGGACTGTTGGTTAATAAGGCTAGCACTGGATTAACGACTGACTCTTACACGGATGATCTTGCACTGTGTGTCTTTGAAAATAGCCGAAGAGAGAGGTGCAGCAGTTATGTGTGATTGTGAGACGGAAATGGCGAATTTACGTTTGAAGATGAACAAATTCCATAAAGCAGAGAGTACCTTGGTTTAGAGGTGGACGAGAAATTTAACTTTCAACAACACATATACTACGTTATGGACAAAGTTAAAAAGGTATATCACAAGCTCAGGCGTGTAGGATTCAACAAACATAACTTACAGCATCAGAAGTTGGTCATTGCTCAGCATAGACTTAGCAAAGTGCCCATCCAGCGTCGAGTCCACAGTTTGCAGAGAATGTGCCTCTTGCATTTTAGTGGAAGTTACGCAACTGTGGCGACGCAGTCTTTGGAGATAGCTATGGGAATATTGCCGCTAGACCTACATCTCCAAAAGACGTATCTTCGATTTTGGTTGAAGAACAAAGGGGAGGCATAAATTGACAATGAAAAAAATATTGAACGAAGACAAGAAAGCAAGGTGGAGAATAACGCAACGTTTATTAGATGAATGGCAAATACGTCGGCGAACAACAGGCAAAGGGAGCCAATTATATCAGTTCATTTCGGAAGTCGGATACCATGAGAAATTGCAAAAATGTTTTAAACCAACACCAGCGGTTCTAGAGATGTTAACAGGACATGGTAACTTCAAGGAACATTTATATAGGATCAAATGAGCGGATGATATCTGTCCGCGTAAAGCTGGTAAGGAAGACAGAGAACAATTATGGCAATGTCGCTACTACGATGAGGAACACAGGGAGTATATTGTGACTATAATAAAGGTAGGTTTCTTCAACATACATAATTGCCTGGAGCAATCGTATGAAGCATTCGCGGAATACGTAACGGAATTGGGTTAAAAACGTAACATATTGAAAGGAGTTGCTTAACATATCCCATGAGGAATAATAGAGGACTGCACCCACCTCCACCTCTTCGTGGTGGGGATGGACAGACTCTTGTGATGTGGCGTTTATAAAAATTGATTTTTCTTAAAAAAAACTATCTCTTTATTGACTTTGCAATAAGAGGAGATTAATAAAAAAATATCACAGTGTTTACAGATTTTGAAGTAAGCTTTTAAAGTGGACCTACATGCTATGTGTCCAGATGTTACTGGAAAGGAGAAGTCACCTTCATCTGACGCAAGTTTGGTATCGACAAAATACAATTCTTGGATAGCACAGGATTAACAAAAACACGGATATGGGTCAATTCCACTCATAGGTATTGACCTTCCAATGCTCCATTAAAAAGATATTGGAGGATCATTTGTGGATGACTTCATGGAAAATCTGCGGAACGAGTATAGAATGGAGAAGATCATGAATTAATTAAACGATGATTACACGGATAATTAATCCTATATATCTCCTGCTATGTGGGTACTGTCCGGCAACACTCGTAAGTTTGGATGCAAAATCATTCTTCTCATTCAGACATTTTACATTGCATTAAGAATGGATGGAAAGTTATGCGCTGCTAACAAAAAGGAATATATCACTCTTAGAAGAAAACATTTCAAAATAGAGTAAATGACCTAGGAAGGTATTATTTTGTGAGGATTAACGCTAACAAAAAAATCTCTCCTGTAATCAATATTTCGGAACAAACAAAACAAATTCAACGGAGTCATGACGAAGATAGAAAATGCTGCTTTTACCGTAACCTTCGTTTCACTAAATGAACTGGGACGGTAAACATTGCTCCTTTTTTCGATTTTCACTTTCTCATATGCACAGAAAGTTTTGTAATCGTGAAAAAATTCGAAAGCGAGATTTCGACGGAAATATCCGATTTGGCGGTCGCTGATTCTGAAAAAGTGGACTTTGGCATAACGTCTGTGCGTCTGTGAGCAGCGATTCTGAGTAAAAGGAAGGATCAATTTAATTCGCATTTCGTATTTACGGTAGGATTTATTTGTTATACTGTAAAACAAAGGGTACTTCACATGAAGGTCAAAATACTCTTTCGAATGTTTCTCAAAAAAAAACAAAAAAAAAACGGTTCCAATGATTTTGCTTAAATTTTCTGCACGTAAGGTATAATTAGTATGCATTACATCCCATTAGCGGTATTTCGCTTGAAAGTTTGGTATAGACGCAGTACAATAATTTGTCTGCTACACTTACACGTTAGTTCACTGTTTCAAGAAGCTTGAACAATATTTAGCAGTGTAAATGGACCAAGCAGACGTAAGAATACACTTTTCGTAAACTGAAATGAAAGATACGATAATGATATAATAGAGGAAGTTAGCAAACGCACTGCAGATTCGAAAATACATCAATTTCTGTATACAACGAAATTAGATTTATACACTTTTACTATATATATTTTGTCACTCAATGCTGCAGATGGATAAATGTATATGAGAAAGTATGTGCAATTGTTTTGAACAACTAGTTTTATCTTATATCTATTAAAAGAACACAAAAGTGAACCTGGTTTTAAAAAGGTAAAATATTATTTTGACATCTGCTCAACAAAAAGAATATTTCGTATTCAATTTAATGAATTAATAGTGTGCTAGAAGCATGCTTTAAAATCTAAGGGCGTAAGAGAACCACGGGGCAGAACCGTGTGTCTCCATTGCTTTCGTTTTCTGTAAAAATCTTGTGTGACTGCTGTTATACTTTTTTGGTTCCCAGTTCTTCCATATTCCTGGTGGCTTTTGATTCAATATTCTTTTTTTACCCATTCATATTACAATCTTCACATTTAGAGTATATTTTCAGGGTTTACCCGCAGTGTATTCTGCAAGAGTTTGCAAAACATAGTTGAAGTGTAAGACAATTATCAAGTAACTCATAAACTAACTAGCGTGAACGTGACGACAAGAGAGTTATTGTATCCCTTCGGGAATGACACCTACACACAAGTAGAATAGAAATATCAGTTTTCAGAATATTTTAACTTTCTTTGTTTACTGGACTTCGCAGTCGTTCAATAACAGTAACGCAATAAAGATCTGATTTATGTAATAGAAAATTGATCTCGGGAAAGGTTTAGGGTTGTATTTTTTCCGAGCGCAATGAATGAACTACGTATTAAGTTGACAAATGTAAATTGGTTCATGAATAATGATGTGACCATCCACACTAGCACCTATACTATTTCTACTACTGAGATCTGTGATGAAGTTCTTTAAATTATCAAGTGAACCCGTGGGAAGAATTCTCAGTCGTACTAAAAATTTGTAAATCGTGATATTAGAAAGTCTAATACAATGGTTGTTTTAATTTTTAAGATAAATAAACGGAATTACAATTTCTAAACGTGGAATTCATCGAAGTTGTTTTTCAGAGAATAGCATCACCTGGGTGGCAGTTTATGAACTACTCGTTATTCCAATGCAATATTTATGTGAAAACGAATCGTTAAAAAGTGGTAAATAGTTTAAATGTAAGAGGACGATCTCGTCCATGTCCGTTCACTAATAATTGTCATGATACCTCATATGAAGCAATTTCTTAATTATGACCGGAGAAAAAGAGATAATTACAAAAAGTTGGCGTTTAGAAATAAGATATAGTTATCATATATGTATTACGATTTTTGATAATTGTTTTATATTATTTCTTTGGGTTGTATAACGTATTTTGAATTTGTTTGTTTACCAACGTGCTTCATGTGCTACGTTACATCAGCTCTCTTCTCTGATTCATCTTCTGATTAAGTGACTGAATCACTCTCTGAGGTGTCAAGAAGTCGAACCCTCATGTAGGTCATGAGCAATGAATTCGGAACGCAGTGAATACTGTGCAAATCGTGCAGTTCAATGTAGCCCTTGTTAATATTGTTAAATTGCTCGACGGAGGTGCGGCCAAAAAACATTCCGCGCTACTTTTATTTCCGTCAAGGTAGATATGCACAGCGTGAGAATTTGGCGCGGGGCTATTGTCCTCTGGCCGCGCGCGTTGCTCAGCGACGCTCCTGAGATTGTTGGCAACAGACGCGCGGCGCCCTCTAGGGACGCACATTGTGCGTCCGCTATATTTAGCGGGACAAGAGGCGAGAAACGAAGAGGAGCGGCGCGGAGCGTCGAGGCGGCTCGTGCGGTAGCTCATACGAAAGACGGCTGTGTCGGCGTGGCGCGGCCGCGATCTGGACCAAACGCCACATCGCCATGAGTTCCCGTGGGGTCCTCGCGCGTTCGGATACCGAAGAGCGTCCCCATACCCCGCGGACCTACTTCGACGAGAGCGACAGAGGTAGGCCTTGCTTCTGCGCGAGTGCCTTGGAAAATGAATATGTCGATTAGTTGTCGATTTTAATCTATGAGGATATTAATATTACCGAAGGGTACGCACTTGGATGAGGGTCTGTGAAACAAAGGTTAGACTTGGCGAAGACGTACTTTTGGCAAGTGCAAAACGATGTTGAAAGTGACCTTCATCCAAGAGCATGCTCACTGTGATTTGTATGTCAAGATCATGAATAGAGTATTGTTTCTCTAATTCTTCCCGGCGATGGGAGATAGCAAGGCAGCTTCGTCTGTCTCTGAAAATACAATGAACAGGTGTGACGATTAAGCACGGAAATAATGCTTCAGCGTAATATTATGAATTTGTGTTGTCAGAACGCGATCCCACTATTTCGCCACCTTAATGTGTATCCATGGATGTGACTTACTGCGCATGTTTCCATGGTACTGAAAAAATGAATGCATGAACATTCAGAACCCAGTTCTTGAAAAAGAGCGTAAACATTTATAACATAAAACGTGTGTAAGTTTTGTATTGAGATTTTGTTTCTTTTTGGAAAATGTTAATGTCTTTTTTATTCTTCCGTTGGTATATTTTGCCCCCGAAACCCGGTATTTGTTCATAAATATTAGTGTCACATCGAAGAGAAAAAAATGAAATCCATTACTTTTTAAAATTTAATTAAATTCACTCATTGATACTTAATTTTATTATTAAATTTTTTGTGGAGCAGTACAAAATGTATTACACCTTGGAAAGTTCGCAAACTTTAAGATAAAATCAAAACATTGTTTCAAAACAAATTGACCGGTAATAAATGAAATAAATTTGTTATCACCAATAAAATCTCTAAATGTACTTCCTAATAGATTTCTTTTGGACAAAAGTAGATCATTTCTTCAATAATATACGATTTTGTACATCCGTGTAGTTCGAATATCATAGGAAAAACTCTATTTGTCAGAAAATAATAAAAGTTTATGTATTCAGACAGGTTGAATTTACAAATTTATAATCAATATTGCGTTCAAGGTGCAGTAGATAAAATATTACTTTCATCAATTATGCGTTTTAATCAATTGATTCTATCAGAAATCTAATAATAACTTAGATTGTGATATTGTATAATTTGAAGTAAAGATTCAGTAGTATGTAAGAACTACATTAGAAGAACATTTTAAAGTCATATATGTGCTAAATAAAAAATACAGAACGTTCATTCTGAGATTGCAATTCTCAAAACGTGCTCAGTTAAATGATTTTACCACTAATTGTTGTTTCCTCGCTCTCAGTTGTACAATCCAAGATTTTGACATTTTGTTATCACTAAAGAAAGAAACAAAAAAACTGTTAATCAGTAATTCTTATTACTTTCTCGATGCATCAACTGAATGAAGCATAAAATTTCATGTATTTTATTTCTATTAGATTATTTTTCACGATGGTACATAATTTTTGTTTGAAATTCGTGTTGTCATTTGCACCCTTCCCAACGTGTAAACTAGATTCTTTTAATTATCATTTTCTTTCCTCTCTTCTTGATGATTCATGTACCCCAACAAAATTATATTCGTGTTCTTGGAGAAGTGTTGGGCATATTTCTCAAGATAGGATTTACGACACAATCCCATAAGTACCACCGATAAAGTCTTATCGTAAAACTCTTCACAAGTAGTCTTCGTTCGTGACATAAAAATGAGCTGAGTTTATTTTAACTATCGGTGTCTAAACTAATAGCATAAATTAGATTAAATTTTAATATCTTAAAGTTAAATATTAACTCGCATGTAGGGGAAGGTGTGGCAAAACGGTGTACCCCTGTTATTTGTCCAGGACATTCTTCCATCGCTCCTGTATTCTCAGGACTCGATCTAGAAGGCATGGATATATTATTTCTAACGCATTTATGCCATTCAAAGTTATCGTTCGCTTGAGTCAACATTCCAGTATCAGGCTCGGATCGGCCTGGCGGGCTAACTCAAGCCAAAACAAAGAACCGCGGGTCAGTGCGCCTTCTCGGAAAGAGCATTCTAGTGTATTTTCTTATTTGCTCTATTTTACTTTTTCATATATAGAAAGTTTTGTAATCGTGAAAAAATTAGAAAGCTAGAATCCGATTTGGCGATCGCTGATTTTAAATAAGTGGATTTTGCCATAACGTCCGTCCATCTGTTCGTCTGTGCGCAGCGATTCTGAGTTAACGGATGAATCAATTTAATTAACATTTCGTGTTTACGGTAGAATTTACTTGTTGTCGATGCACATGCTCTTATTTTTTTGACTCTAAAACAAAGGGTACTTTACATGAAGGTCAAAATACTTACTTGAATGTTTCTCAAAAACGACTTCAACAATTTTGTTTACATTTTCTGTACGTAAAGTACAATTACTATGCATTACATCCCATTAGCGGTATTTTGCTTGGAAGTTTGATAGAGAGAAGTAAAATACTTTCCTTCTGCTTCACTTACACATTAGTTTACCGTTTATAGAAGTTTAATATTTAACAGTGTAAATGGACCAAGCACACGTAGAATACACTTTTCTTAATCTTAAATGAGTGATATGATAATGATAAAATACATAGGAGGTCAGCAAACGCGATGGATACGAAAATACATCAATTTCTGTCTACAACTAAATTACTTTTACATAACACGTTTACGATATTTGTCAGATAGATTTGTCGTTATATGTTTCGAAATATAATTCTGAATATTTATTTTACTTTCAAATATAGCGACTTGGAGCATGAGTAGAATACTGGAAGACGACCAAAATATAGAGGACCACGCCAGAAATGACCTTTTCACTACATAATTTTTTCTCACTCTATGCTGCAGATGGAGATACGTATATGAGAAGGTATGTGCAATGGTTTTGCGCCACGAGTTTCTGGTTGTACGCAAAACCGGTGCACAAGTACCTGGCACCTCTCAAACAAATACAAATTCCTCCCAATACACTATCAATACATGCCTCCTAATACGGTATCAATACATACTAACAAATTTACACTCTTACCCGAAAATAAAACAAATATACACGAATTTGATATTAATTCTAGTATAATATTTTAAACAATATATTTCACACACCTCGGACATAAAACATGGAATCAAAAATCTTTTTCCAGGATTTCGTTTCTTCTTTTCACTCCGTATATACTTGCGACTTGCCCGGGTCTCAGGGGCCCAGCCGCATTTAATAAATAAATTAACTTTATTGTCAAAAATCAGTTACAAACTGCGTGTGACCACGTGTAGGATGATAAGCAAATTAAAAATGGTCTGTAACATTAAAACGAATGAAAATTCTACATTCGACATTTCTTAACTTGTACAGAGTGATTCAGAATTCATATTACACAGTTGTAGATGTTGTAGAGGGGACACAGAAGAGCAATATTTGGTAATGAACCCATGTCCGGAAATGCACCGCTTGGAAGATGAACGACTTTGAAGTAACTTCAAAGGATACGCTGCACGTTCATCAACCAACTCGAACCATCGTGAACTACAAAATATGCTTGAAATGGCGACCACGAGTTTCGTTGCACAAAGTGTACGTGCGAACAATGTTCACACGGTCCAAGAGTCCTCGAGTGTCCTGAATGACCTCCGCTGGAGCCATTACACGGACAAGGAGATCGTCCTGTGACTCCACAGGGGTCTCGTAATGTAGCCCCAGAGTCATGTAGTCGAGAGGTGGTGGATAAGGAATCGGTCCACTGCGACCTATTAATCTGTCTCCGAATGTTTGGTGAAGGTAATTAAGGACGTCGCGTGTTAAAGTGGGCTGGCGCGCCATCATGCTGGAATCACATCGTCCGACAGATACGCAATAGCACATCCTCCAAATGCTGCACCAGTACTCTTGGAGGAAGGTCAAGTAGTTGTGACTCGTTAGACGGGGTGGTAGAATACACGGGCCAATCAGATTACCATGGATAATACCAGCCCACACATTAATACCGAAACGATGTTGAAATCGATGGATATGTGTGGCATGAGGGTTTTCCTCATTCCAAATGTGGCTGTTACGACGGTAGAACGGACCTTCGTTTGTGAAATGCGCTTCATCTGTGAAAAGAATGATCAGAAGAAAGTCTGGAACGTCGACATAACGGTGTAGGAATCACGCGCATTAATCGGCACGTGGCGAAAATCACTTCCACGTCAACAGTGCGGCTAGTCCAGTCAGGACCACAATTAGCTCTATTAGCCTTGAAGGTGCCGGTTTCCCGAAGTTGTTGTTCCAGTCTCGCAAATATGGCATGTGATGGAGGGTACGACCCGGAAATCGTTCGTGATACAGGCGTTGTGCTAATCGACCTTTTCGTTCACTTGCACCGTAGATGAGCAACATGTCGATGTACTCGGAAAACGTGCACTCAGCCATTTTGTAATGCACCGTCTTTTTCGATCGCTCAGTGGCAACTCATGTACATGCGCAACAATTCATTTGATTGTTGTCTGATGACACGTGACCTGACGTCACACAAGACATCACGTGACACGAGACCGTCCTCTGTCAATGTGTTTTGCCTTCCATCGTTCAAATTTGTTTATCTTCCAAACGGCGCATTTCCGGACATGAGTTTATTGCCAAATATTGCTGTTCTGAGTCGCCACTACAACATCTGTGTAATATAAATTCTGAATCACTCTTTGTAACTCCAACAATGACCAAATTATTTGATTACTGACAACTGGCTGTGCAGTTGCAGATAATATCACAGCGAAATAATTTCACGCGTTTAATAAAATGCGAGTACTCACAAGGGATTTGCATGCCCTCGAACTTTCAGAAACGGACGGAAATGTGCTTACGAATACAAATACAATACAAATAGCTCATCCCAAAAACAGTTATGAGTCATTTTCATATAAAACTGTATGTCTTACCACGAGATACGTTGGAATGATCATCTATTCTAGATCTAAAAGGGGAATTTTGGTAACATGAAGAAACAAAATATCGATGCAATAGGACCTGAAACATATTTCCATGTAGTGACTATGTTGCTACATTTCCCTCTGCTTTCAATAATTACAATATCTGAACAACGTACTTTACCACTGACTTAATAGTATGGCACTGTTAACAACACGGTTGTCCCACGTTCAGTATCACTTTGTCATTCAAGCAGAACAATAGCAAACTCACACTAATTACATTTTCAAACGATGATATTGGCATGTCAATGTCATAACTTGCCTTTTGGCAAGCATATATAACATAGACGTGTACTTCATTGCAGAAAGTCGATTGAATAGTACAGAGTAAAATCTGATGATGAAATGACGATCTTTGTAGTTTTTCACATTGAAGTCGTACAAAATCTACGCTCCTTCTCACACAAAAAGAAGTTGACAAAATTTTGTCTTCGATGGCAATAACTTGAGCGTAACACCCTTGTTCGGTAAACTTTCATCTAAAAGAGTACGATCTTCAGGGAATTACTCAGCAATAGCCTCTTCCCGTCATCACGGGTTCAATGCACCGAAAAAAAGTAGTTAGAAAATTGATCATATGCTCTTTCGTAATTTTTCCACTTTTGCTTGTCTCCAAAGGAATGTCGTAGACTTGTTGCTATGTTTCTTTGAAACATTTGGGTTTGTCTCTCTTAAAAAGAGATTTCTCTAATATGCCACTCCTTGATAAAGTCGCATCAATTGTATAGCTGTGTGTAGAGCACTTGTATGAGCTCTAATGACCTTGCTGTTGACGAGCCCTTAAAGCCCCACAAAAAAAATAGAGCACTTGTATGCACAGACTGCAACACTCCAGCTGTAGCACTCCCTCCTCTGTGAGATAGTGTTGACAAGGAAGACATTTCGTAATTAAATTGACTTGGTCACTGTTCCAAAAAATTTCTTTCTCCACTCCCGTCTGTTACAAATTTTTTTCACCTCTTCGACAAACCCTCGTGCCCTCTGACGAATACTATGATCTTCTTGTATACCCCTACGTGTGACGAACGTAGTAATATGCCAGGAAGAAATGCCATATTAAGCCTTAAGTTTCTTGATAAAAGTTATCGAAGCTGTGAAATGGTGAAGGCCAACAACTTAAGACGCTTCTAGTGCCCACATTTGCAAATGTCAATAGTGAACTGAAGGTCCATACTCTCTTGACCTATCAAATTGTGACATTACACACTCTTTTAGAGCGTTTAATTGTGACAGGATGAGAACCTTTATTAGATTATCATTAGTTGAATTTTACTTGGTGTAAATCTTAATTACTTTACATCGTGTTCGTACAGTATAGTTTTTACCTGTAAGTACGGTACTGAGGCAAAACGGGAGCGGTAAGATGGGGTACACCGTTTTGTCCCATGTTCTTTATTTCTGTTTAGACTTTAACTTAATTTGGCAATATACAGTATATTTTCAGTCCCAAGTAGGTAGCAGAAACGGCTTCAAGGAGTGTTACAATTTATCTGAATACAGTTGCGTAAGGTGTATGCTTGTCTTAGGTGGGTTCATGAAAGGTGTGCACGTATTGACTGAGATAAGGCAAAACACATTTTCGTCAACTGTGAAGCTAAAACTGTTTAACTTTATTTTAGACTCAATTTTGGTTTTCTTGTATTATTACGTACGTAAAATATTTTTGCAGGACGAATTGTAGTTTTTGTAGTACAGTGACAAAGCTTGGGTTTTATTTTGCGGGGGGCGCGGTGAAAAATTTGAAACCTGATGTTGAAAATTAAAAGACCTAAAGCATCGCCGAACACCCTTCTGGGACTACAGCCCTGGTTACACCCCCCTCTCCTATCTCGTCGGGCTTGGGGCGAATGATGAGTAAGTTTTGTGATGGAATGAAAGACAGGGGAGCGAGAGTACCCTGAAACCTGCCGCGAACCCTGCTTCGTCCACCAGTGTGAATCTCACTTGGATCAGACAGGATGTGAATCAGCGTAACCAAAGGTAGAAGGCGAACACGTTATGCACTACGCCATGGTCCACCCCAAGTATAAGATTTGTGACACACAACACTCAGTATTTGCTGTTACCTCCCAGTGAACACCTTGCATTACTTCTTGTCAAGTCTTAATTCTTATATTGTCTGTCAGTCTTTTTGTTCCATTTTTGTATTCTCAACCCTCAGAATAATAATTATTCCATTCACTGAAAATTTAGGGTCTTGACTAATTCGACAATCTTATCTGCTCAATCAATGACAGTCTTTTTTATCAACTCCACTAGTGCAGTCTGCGACAATTGCTTATCATCAGCTACTGCTTTGTTTATATATTCAAATACACGCACTTTATCTTATTTTTTTCATTCTCGTGAGAGGTTTTATTATTAATTGTTGACTCTCGTCTCTCACAATGATCCCTATTTTCAAATCGCGCAGGCATCCTTTGCACTTTTCAACTGAGTAATGCTTTCCAAGTGAACACTATACCCTGTACTTTTGATTAATGCTATCGCGTTTTCTCTTTCTCTCTTCCCGTGTACAGCTTTCCAATTCCACTTCAGCTTAGCGATCTTCCACCTAATTCCTCAAATCGTTGCTGTCACGAATGGATTACTCGTTACAGCACCAGGCAGAATATTTGTGTGTCTCTAACTTCGTGATCACTTCTCTGTTTTAGGGCCTGATTCATTGCTACAAGAATCTCATGAACGTTTTAGCGCCACAAATTGGTTTTTTTGTCCGCCACTACCAGACAGAATATGTGGAGGTCTAGAACATTAAACTGTCAAACGTATTTGACACAATCAACAAAAAATACTCTTCCCTGATATTTATAAATCTTTCATATTTATTGTTTAATACAAAGAATACAAAATACAATAAGCAAGTAAAAAAGAAAATTTAAAAAGAACAACAGAAATAATAGAAAAATTATGAAATGCAAAAACACCATTCACGCTCAACATAGTATTATATATGGTCAAAATAAAAATGACGTTTCTTAATCTGACAGAATTTTTTTTAGGTTTATCTCGTGATATTTCCATTGTCACCATCGCACATTTCTTAAACTGGGAATTCTTTACAAATTTTTCTTAATATGGAGATTATGTACTTCAAATAATTTTGTATTTTCACTTAAACTACACACAAATATTTAGAAAAACCACAATGAAAACAAATGCACTCACTCTATTGAAAATAGGAGATCAGAGAGATTTTACAAAATGTGACAAAAATTCAATAATGATTGGGGATTTTAGATAAGTATTAGGTAAGAAATCCGCAAAAAAGTTGGCCTCTTGATGGTTCTTGACCTCCTAAAATGTTCAATTTATTTATACATTCTTCTATAAAAAATGAGAACGAAATTGACTCAAATAATTGAGACCTACATAGTTTATATGTATTACGATTTCCACAGATATTGTGTGAAGCGGCAGGGATGAGACCAATTCAAACCTCCGAGCAACCCAGGGCAAGTTCAGCAATTACTTTGTATTAAACCAGGGTCTTGGAAGAGAAAGTACAAAAAATGCTTTCGTTTCATTGGTAACCAACCGCATGACGTCACAACATGTAAATCTCCTTGCGTCTGTGATTTAGGTTCCCAAAATGCAAACTTTTTTTCCTCCTTCAAAGACATGTGAAAGATAATACCACCCGTTCCAAGAGAGTAGTTGAAGTGCAACTGCAATTCCTGGTTTGGTGTATATTAGTCTTCCAAGTGTACACTCATCTGAAACACATTAAAGCACTATCCGATTTTCATTATAACCTAATCAAGTAATATTAAAACTTATGTTATACTTCTTCTGTGGCCGTACAACTCTTGTAGTTTGGTCTTGACTACCTCTACAATGGCTCTCCACTGCTCTCGATCCTCATCCTTGCTGTACTGCCCCACACCAGTTTTTTTGTGACAGTGTTTCTACATTCTATCTAACCAAATTTAGTTCCTTTTTTTCCGTTGCTGTGTTGTCTTCCTTTCTTATTTAAATTCCGAGGCATGCGGTCAGGAGTCTCACCAAAATAAGGAATTCGGTCGTAAAGGGGTGGTAACCCTGTGTCTACCGAGGAAGATTGTTTCCACTATCGAGCCCTACCTACTTCTTGGTTTTCTGTCAGGATTTTCCTCCCCTTAGGGGATCCCTCACCCTCCTAGTAGGCAGTAGGTGATATGATACCAAGGATGGGTTTATTTGGGTACGACAGGTTCGTTGTGGGACCACCATTGAAGTGCGGCTTGTGATGCACTGCCAGTAGCTATGCTCCCACCGGCATAGCTTTCAACTTCACAGAAACACACAAACTGCCATCACTTGCTTCGTGAAAGTAGTGTCCCCTGGGGGAAGGGGAGATATGAAAATAGCATGTTTAAAGAATTCCTTGTCACCTAACAGAACACGACTAGTAAAGGTATGATATAAATTTTTATCGTAGATCATTTGGGATTTATTGGCATCCGAACTTCATACTTCACATTATTTTCTGTGCCGACTGTAATTCTATTTTATTGAGGTTTCTTCTTTAGGATACTTTTCCTTGGTTTCTGCTTTATGGATGTAAATTGCTATATCTTCATAAATTGTTTTGCATGTCTATGATTGCAAAATTTATTCCTCTTTATTTCTCTTGGGCATCCATCTTCTTTTTACTTTGTTTCCACCCGAGTTGTAGGTGTTTCATTCTACTTATATGGTAACAGTTGTTAATATGTTATTCGTGGGTTTCTCTCGTATCATGAATGATTAATGATGACAAAATGCCTTTTGGTATCGTTGATAGAAGTACCTTTAAACATTTTCTCAGAAACGTTTCACCACGTTGAACGCTTGCCAAGGAGAACAAATCAGTGGCCAAGAGTAATTAATTTTTGTGTAGTGGTAGACGCTTTAGAGTTGTCAGTATATGACTAATGTGATGCGTTTAGGAAATTTTTGGTAATCTAGAGTTCCAATGATGCGGATTCACTTCTTACACGAAGAATCTTCATGGATGTACGTCCGTTCTCTGCAACGTAACTGTCACGAACCGTAAAAAACTAAATTGTTATTTTTGCTTTTGACTTAATATTTTTCTTCCTGCATATTTTCATGTGCAATAACTAACAGAAAATTATTGCAGAAAAATGCATAATTTTTCTAGAAAATATTTTTTTGTGAAACGACAATTTAGAAAGAATACATAATATATTTGATGAAATTTAGATGAAATATAATTGAATTTTTGCTGTTTGGCAATGGTATTTTCAATATAGTTTCCGCAATAAAATAAAAAATAAAATTCAATTATATAGGAAATAAAATAAAGCAATTGATCCACAAGTGACAGGTTTCTTGTCAGACCCCTGTCCCCTCGCAGAACCGTAGCCAGATTTTTTTTCTTTTTTTGGGTGGTGGGGGGAGTGGGGGCGGGGGATGGTAGGAGTAATCGCCAAAATAAATATATATTGATGGATGTAAAGACAAGTATATTTTGTTATTTATCTATATACTTTTCATTTGTTCAATTTGTCATTTAACAATGTTAAATTGATATCTTTAGGCGTGCAGATAAAATTTTTAAATGCGACCAAAAGCTATCGGAAGTATAAAGATTTTTGATAAGAAATGTATCAACAACAGCTTCTGGACGGATATTTTTAATAGAAGAGAAGGTGGAAATAATAAACGGTTAAATGTTATCGTTGAGAAAATCAAATGTGATTGTAAGTGAAAGAACAATCGTACTTGTCTATCAGACATTATTAATTTAAATCTGGGGATGTAATTTGAAACAGTTACAAAACAAATTAAAATTAATTTTTAAAATAGGATACTTTACCCAAAGGGAACGTTTCAATTTGGAAATTTACATCATCCATTTTGTCTCAAATATTTACCATCTAGGCATAATCAGACATAAAAAATGACAGAATTTTATCAAAACCGAAATTAAAACGCGTAGTTATCACACTGATTTCTATAAACAACTGGAATGGTCAGAGTTCCAGGAAGGTCTGACAATCCGAACGATGTCATATTGGAGAAACTTAGTCAGCAGTTCCGGATGACCAACAGAACGCTGCCTAAGTTGTGTTTTGTTTGAATTTATGTCATCACGTTGGCTGCTATAGAAATTCTTAAACAAATTCTTCAACTGAGGACTCAATCATGCAAAACTTCCTCCGGTGTCATGGTGGACCAAGTCCCACTTTCTGATTAAGCTTTTTAAAATCCATATTTTCAGTTGTGGAAACAACGTACTGACTGTATGGACAATTGATTAATTTTAAATTTACTTCATTCATATGTTGTTGAGTAATTATAAGAGAAAACGTTCAATATTTTTTGGGGGTGTGGGGTTCATAAGAATTGAAAGGGATTTAATCATACATGTGATATTTATGTCTTAATTTAAATTTAATTATTTTTTCCGCAACAAACGAATGTAGAATGAAATTACGATAATTTTCATATATCTAATCAAATTGTGGTAAATTTGCGCTTCTGTTTAAGTTTCACGCAAATTTTATTTCATATTTACGAATCATGCGATGGTGCTAATAGTTCACTTTACCATATTCGGAATCCTCCATTTTCTTTCTTACCGCGACAAACAGTTTAGGAAACTTTCCACGATCCCTTGTTGAAGCAGAGTTAATATCAGGTAAATAAAATTTTTTTCTGAGAGAGATATGAGATATCTTTCTTACACTTGAATCTACTTGACTCAACTAGCATATTCTGATCAGCTTTTCCAATACAAGGTTGAATAAATTTAACCTAATTTTAGAACGAGAAAAAAGATTTGTTCCTCTGAATTGGGCCGAAACAATTATCTTAAAACACTCGTGTCGTATTTACTTAGAAGTTGACTTGACTTTATCTCTCTAAGATTTTGTGGGAAAAGCTCATGATAAGATTATCATCATGACAAACTATCAGTGAGGCAGCATGAGGCGTAATGAAGGTAAATTCTAGACTTATTATTTAATCATATGCACTTGCTAATATATAAACTGTGAATTTTACTAATCTTGTTCTCATTCTGATATTGTAATAAACTTCCACCGGCGCTGCATCCTTCCTCGGACTTCTTAAAATACAAAATAATTGAAGATTTGAACCAAAATGTGTTTGCTGAAAGGATGTAATTTTCATTTGCGGTCTTTGCGGTATACCAAGCGCTGCTAAAATGTTTCACGCATTGGGTTTAGAATTTTAACTCTGGTTACACGTAAGCCAACGCAGCGCTACGCTGTGCGGTTCTGAGGAATGGAATAACGTTATACAAAGTCTTTGCTTTCGTAATGATTAGGGAGGTTGCCGAAAGACAGCTCTGTGTTTCGCTGTGGCATGGGAAGCGTAATGCTCTATCAAAGTGGTGGAGCTTAGTTAGCATCAGCATCCGAGCTAAGCAAAATGTAATGAAACGGGTGAAATTTTCTGAAAGTGGATTAGCTAATGAATTTGTTTTGATCTATTCGATCTAGTGAGGTGTGCTGAGAGTGTTGGTGGATGGTTAGTCGTTGTGGATTTGCCGCTATTATAGACTTCATGTGTCGATTTATGTTTTCAAACTGTTGTTGATGAGCGAAAGCTGTTCTGATATTAGTGATTGTCCTTTTACAGTGTGTTTCGATGCTGCTTTTGTAGTCTGTCAGCGTAACTTGTTAAAATAATCATGTCTTCAATGCTGCGTGAATGCGTGGTTCTGCTGAAAGACATAAGCCTTCAGAACGTGAGCGATTTGCCGGAAAAGGAATTAGAAGAATTAGTGGAGCAGTTAGCTAGACTTCGGAATATTCTGAAATTAGTGGTCACGGATTTGAGAGTTGTCGCCTCAAATTATAATACTATTGCTGACGTTCAAAAATCACTTGTTTCCTATCCAGACTGTTAGATATTTATATTGCTTTGTCTACTTGTCATGTTAAGTAATCTGTGTTTCTAGTCGTGTCTAGATCATATACTCGACGCAACAGGTGTGGGATAATTTACTACCATATTTGGGTCAGGGGTCATTTGCAACAGTTAATCGCTCAGCGCGGCGCTAGCTTTTGCCCTAGCATAATCTTTTGAGTGAGTGTCGCCCGATATCAGTGACGTATTAGCGAGCGCTAGAAGTGAGTCGTTCGTATCCCACAGCACTGTGGGTTGCGAGCTGGTCGCGACCAGTCATCGCAGCGCCATGAGCGTGTCGTTCTACAGTAGCAGCAGCGACTCTTCGTCGTCGCGCCGGCTGTCTTGTGCTGACCTTCCCAAAAACAATCGTCGTTGCAGTAGATGTCTGCCGCCGCCTACTCCGCCTAGTGAGTGTCTTGGTTACTTTTTGTTTCCCACGTTCTCAGCTGACTGTCAGCTGTACTGCGGTTGAGGGTGCCGGTCAGTGGCGTGTCATGGTCTCTGGCGCGTTCGGTGTTGAGTTTAGAACTCCTAATATTCCTCAGTGTCTTCACTCTTTATTTATTATCATTTTTTCTCTATGTTCCTTTAGGTATTGAGGGCACGTTCTACCCGGCTTCTCCAAATTTTCCTATGTCCAAGATGGTTTTGGGTGAAGCAAGCCGCAATGCCCAGTTGCCTAATGAAATTTCAGCACCATACGAGGTGCCGCAATTTCCGATCGAGCAGATTGAGAATAAACTAGCCATTCAAAGACAGATTTCGAGTCGGTGAGTATATCTTGTACTACATATATTTTTAATTAGGCATATTTCACCTTGTTGTTTCAATAATCTACAGTATGAATTTTTATTTTGCACTTTAAATTCTATATCAAATATACTTGTGTTGAATCAAAACTTTTATACATGTTGGTTGGCTTGGTCTAAAATGTTTCATAAATTTGTCTGTGTAATTCTTTAAATGCAATTTCCTTTCAAATTATTGAATTAAGTTGAATTTTCTTAAATAACTTGTCACTGATGGAATAAGTTTACTAGCAGAAATAGTGCAGAAAACAATAAAGCTACTTGGAGGACTAGAAATTAATGAGGTTTGATTTTAAATAGATTATTTTCCTCTTGTGTAATAGTTACGTCTTTTTAACTTAGTGCATAGTGATACATTTATTTAGTGTTTCATTTGCAGTTGTCTTGCTGGGATCCTAAATATGCTCCTGAAATTGTGTTCCTAACATAATTGTTGCCCCGATTTGCTTTGTGTAGAGAAAACTTTAAAAAATCATTGTTTTTATCATTCTTCTTTCGTGTTTTTCTTGTTCATTTGATCAAAGGTAGTCTTGTGAGACAATAAACATGTGATTGCTAAAAAGTTTCTTTTCTTTGGTAGTATTCAATTACCTCTTGGTCAGTGAAACAATCTTGAAAGTATTTGTTTTGTACCCTATTATCAGACAGGATTAATGGAAAAGCTATTGTTTTATGAATTTTGTTGGGTCTTGAAGGAAGTAGAGGTTTACATAATATTTAATGATTTGTTTTAGTTAGTTTGAAAAGAAAAAATTAATAGTTATTTTGTTTAATGCATCCTGGTTTGTGAGATATTTATTTTTCTTTTGTTTGGGAATTATCAGTTTATTTTGCAATTTTTATGAAAGTATTTATTTTTATTAACAAGTGTGATACAATATTTCTAGGGAAAAGTACTGCCTTTTTCATTTTTAAACAACCTTGGTATTTTCATATCTTATAAGAGCAAAATGTACAGTGAAGGTTCTGGCCATCCTTTGGCAATTTTGAGGGGGATTGAGCCTCCCCAATTCTTAGGAAGTCAGCACATATAAATGAGTATCTGTCAATCATGTAGATAAAGAACATTAACTAAAATAAGACATTGAAATGATGTATGTTTTCAAATTTTCTTTTCAGATAGCTTATTTGGCATCTTGGATATCTTTTGAAATGATTTTTGTGTTTTAAATATTCACCCATGAATATTAATCCATGTCATTTGTCTATTAATTATTCAAGACTTGTAAGATGTGATGGAGAAAATTCCCATTAAAATTTTTGTAATAAGAAAAATTGAATATAAATTTTCTTTTCTTTGAAAGATACTATAAAGTGTGCGGAACTTCAGAATCACTGTGGGCTATATAATCATGGGAAGATAATTCCAAGTTAATGTCGTAAGGATGAAATTTCAGTTTAAGAGAGATGTCTGTCTGTTTTTAGCCTTGCCTTCTGTAGCTAATTATTGTAGGGTTGAAGTTATAAAAATATTGTTTGATTGAATGTTTTTGGAAAAGAATGTATAAGTAAAATGGGTTTCGTTGACTATTATTCTTTTGTATGAGAGATGTTAAAAATGTATGTTGATCTCTGTTAAAATATTTTTACTTGAGAGTTACGTAGTTTTTTGAGAATTATAAAAATATTTCTGTTTTATGTTAAATTGCTAGGGAAGATTGTGGAGATGTAAATGATGTCAGATGTATAGATTGAAATGTACTCTGCTTATGATAAAATAAAATAATTGTGTGATTTGTAGAGCTGGAGTGCAATGGCCAAATTTGTCAATTTTCTTTTTTTAGTATAATAATGTATATTTTATTAAAAAGTGTCTTTGAAAGAATAAAAGAAATAATAAATACATAATGAAAAATTAAAGAAATTAATAACTAATGATGTTGTTATAAACTGAAAATTTAACCTCATCAACTTGTGAATTATTAGCAAGGATTTCTTTCTTTACTTCTTTTTTTAATTGTTTTAAAAATTATTTTTATTGTAGGATATAAGGCCTATGTTCCTAAGAGTTAGTTCTTTTTGTAGTTCATGGCACAGAATAAAACTCTTATTCCTTGTTTTCCCTTGTTCATTTGGTGTTCATTGGTGAAGAGACTTATGAGTATGTATGTGTGTGTGTTTGTGGTAATTATGATTGAACCTTTTTATATTAGGAATTATGTTCATTCACTTAAGGATGACATTAGACTAGGTAGATTTTCTGATGTGTCTATTAAATTTTAATAATATGAACTGTTTTGAAATTCAAAGTTTTTATGAAAAGTATTGTAACCTAACTTTGACAAAAGTATCCCATGTAGTAAATAATGATTATTGAATTTTTGAAGAAGTTTTTATATTTAACTTCTCTACATTTATTTGAATTAGTAATATATTTCATTAAATATTATTACAGCAAGGCAATATTAAAAATCTTGTTGTAAATTTTTGTATAATATATTTCATTTAATATATTATTCAAAATGCAGTCAAATCATAAAAAAAACTATTTCACTAATTAAATCTTACCATGGGGAGAAATAAATATGTATAATTGCATCTATGTATAATTGGGTTTTATGCAATTAAGGGAATATTTTGTTTCTGGAAAGAGTACAGGAAACCAAATAATTCATATTTTCACATAATTATCTTTATAATTTTGAATGTAGTTTCAGTTCCAAGTTCATCTTTCAGATTTTTACCTTTCTCCTGTACTTGTCAGTAGAACTTCTGTGTTTCCTTTCTGTTTGATAATTTCTTGAACAATCAACATCCTTTAACCCTATGAGGGTGAAGATATTTTAGTCCAGCAAGTGGGGTACAAAGTGGACCTTCGGGGTGTGACTTGTCTAATAGTTTCATGAAATTAACTTTAAAGGTTTATGTAAGGATTTGTTATGTTCTAGCTCTTTTTTTAAATTCAAGATCATGTATGACCTTGAGCAAGGGATGCATCCTCATCCCTCTCATTACCACTATCAAAGCATTCATTGTCACTTGCACTTTGTGTGTCACTTACTTCGATATTATATTCCTCTTCTGAGGAAGAAGCACAAACATAAGACTATGTCATTGTCAGTCTAAATTGCTCATTCCATGGTCATATTCTAATAAAGTTTTTGTAGAGGTAGCAGATGAGGACAGGTTCTTTCAAGTTTCTACAGGTAACCAAGCAACACAGACGGGCGGGAAAGGACAACTTCAGTTGTACGAATGGCATGATGCTCAGCTTATGTTTTTCCCCACTTAACAAAATACTATAAATGTCAACTATAAAGTAACAGACTGAAGAATCAATAATTAAAAAAATATCATTGAAAAGCTTTGCTGGGGGACAAAATGTAACCCACTGTTGTACTATTTTAAGCCCACTTGTTTACATTAAGCCATTCTAGGGTTAATATAGTTTAGTCTGTCTTTTTTGGCTCATTTTGTAGTATTTTTCTTTGTTTGCTCTTTATGGTAGTGACTTCAAGCATGAGTCGAAATGTCAGAATACTAATGTATCAGAACAAAATAAATGTCACAAGTAAGGGTCTATAAACTGTTTAGGTGTTAAAAAATATTTGGAGGGAGATGCTGGCCACATCTCATCGTGCTAGTGCCAAGGCCAAGAAATTGCGGAGCTCTACCCTTTGCAAACCCCTTGAGCACCTTCGGGGACCTGTTGTACAATAGTTTGACTTTGATTTGTTATAAAATATATATTTATATTATGCACAAAAATTCAATTACACATTCATTTACATACAGTAATAATGCAGAAATGTGTATTCAATCATTATAAATTTGTGAAGCTTGACAAAATCTACCTGTCATTTTAATTTTTATTGCAATATTTAAGAAATGACAGTAATTCGTTCTGGTTTTAAGGTCCACAGTAAATTAATTTTGTGAACAAAATGCAAATTATCAATGTCGTTTGGTACTCGTCATTATTTGTAAAATGGAGTAAGAATAAAAATTCTTGCTTTCACCAGCAACTATATCCACAACAACTATGCAATATTATGGATGTGATTTCCTTCAAATTTTATTTTTTCATGGCCTCAAATTAAGTATGAAATGAGTTTTAAATATTTTCAGATATGGGGACTTGAGCTTTGAGCACTTAAAACAAAACAAATGAAGTATTTACTTACATTTTGTCAATCATGTGAATCATTCTATGTATATTTTTTATAGCTTGAATCTGAAATTTGTTTATGACTTGTATTTTGTAGAAATTACTACTGGGGCATATTGTATGTACAATTTAGTAAAGAGAAAACTTATTCAATTATACTTATATTGTACTCCTCTTAGAGTTGTGAAATGTGTGAAGATCAAGAAATTACTGATTTTAACAACAACAATTTAAACGTAACGCCAATATGTACAGAAATAAGGGCTCTAATGACCTTTCTGTTGACGAGCCCTAAAGCGCCCCCCACAAAAAAAAATGTACAGAAATTCTGAGTTTTTTGTACGGACAAAGAATATCATATAGATCATGCTTTTACGTCTCGGGCAAGGGTTCTGAACCATTTCATATTCTCATAACAATATTAACTATATTCCGGTGTATCACTTTTTGCAATTATTACTACAATCGATTATATCAATTCAATTTTCAATTTTGAGATTTCCACACTTAGGTTTAATTTTCCACTGCTATTTGTCTATTTCCTTATCTACAATGCTTTACACGCTAGAGCCCAAAATTGGGCGGGTGGTAGAAAATAGTGTCATCTGGAACATCTATTTGTGGTTTAACCGCGACAATTATTTTAACACTACACGGCGAAGGTTGCTAAATTTGTGCGTGAGGGTAACCGATTATTATTGCTATAACTTTTCCATAATTGGCAACGTTACAGTTTCTCATGAGCACCCAATTTCGTATTGCCGTTTTACTTTGTCTTGCCAGTTCATTTTCAATCCATGATCCTTCTCTTCAGATTTGGAGCAGGAATCAGGAGTGAGGTCACCAGACAGGAAGAGGGGAGAGTTCTGCGGTCTTGGTTAAATGAAGAGGCGAGTCCTGTGTACTGTTTTCCTAAGTCATGATTCCCCGATCTATAATTTTCGTGTAAATAAACCATTCATTCTGAGAAATATTGCAGTATTTGTTTTTGCAGTATTAGTCTGTGTGATTCCTGCGGTAATTATTAGTAGAAATCCAGGATGTGTAAACAGTTCGAAAGATGTATCAACTAAAAGAGTAGGATGTGATTTCTATTCCTAGATATACAAACACTCGTGAATATCTTTTTTTATGTTTGGAGTGACTTTTTTGATGTTTTAAGAAACTGACAAGTCTTTTTGTGAAGCAATCTTATAGTTAGATTCTGGAACTGGAGTACGTGGTAAGCAACTTTTTCCTAAATTGCAAGGTCCGATCTTTGAAGTTCAAGAGTCAGGACAAAGCCACGTATTATCATAGATAAGTATACGAAATGTTAAATTTACGACGATGTAGGGTGTCCTATTATCTCTGGGTTTCAAGCTACTTCTGTCAAATTACATTAAGATTAGTTCATTAATTTAAAACTTATGTGTAATTTTCGGCTGAGAGAAAGTCCCCACCAAGGATGAATGATTATAGGAAGTTGGTAAATGACCGAGGAAAGATTCGTTGTATGATTTAACAATTTTTCAATAGGTGTTTTGGCATTTCACCAAATGTTTGTTGTAAAGAATTTTTTTCATCTACTCTTACCAATGATTCCCAAAGTTTTTAGATCACCGGCGCTCTTGTTTTATGAATCACTTCCAATAGTGCGGCGCTTCTATGTAAAAACTTATCGTACTGTAAAATTTCAATTATATTTATTTCTGCTTCAATTATACTTATTGATTGTCACATAATACAATAACTACCACTAACTACAAAACTACAAATATGTTGATGTAGAAATGAAGTCGTAGAAATAAAGATGATATAATTATAATTTGTGTTAAGGGGTCTACTGTTAGTAAAAATTACTTTATATTTAATTTTATGACTGTGCCAGGGCACGGCGCCACTGGCAATGTTTTACTTTAGATACTACTATATCAAAGCCCACACTAGATCCCCTCCTCACTAAGGGCTCTAATGACCTCGATGTTGACGAGCCCTAAAGCCCCACAAAAACAACAACAAAAAAACCCCTCCTCACTTTCTGGGGGCGAGGTTAAAATTTTGAGCATGTAATTACCTTTTTTTCTATAAGATGTGAGTTTCTCGAGAGTTGCTGGAAATATTATGCACAATCATTTAGAAAATGCTTCAGATAAAAGTTACGCATTTTTTCCCCGTAAAATCTTAATCTGTAATAAAAAATGGCGGTTCCCATTCAAGAATTCAAAGTTGCCCCTCCGCACTCCTCAAAAGAGGACAGATGATTCAGTTTTAGCACGAGTGAATGAGTCCTTTTAAAACATTGTCTTTTTATTTGATTTTTTTCCTACGATGTTTTGAGTATATTAATCCTCCCCCCTCAAATGAAATCCTAGGTTACAACCCTGAGTGGGCGATAATTCACTTAAGGGATGTTTTACAGGAAGGTTTCGTAGAAAATTTCCAATAAACAAACACTATCTTACAAGTATCTGATTTTTTATTTCCAGGAAGGACATTTACCAGAAGATATATACAAAAATAAGTTTATAGCACCCTCGAATAAATGATTTTAAAATTTTCAATTTATTTGGCAAACCAACCCTAATATGTTAAAATTCTTTATTCCTTTGTTCAAAAATGTTTAGTGTTGTCTTTCCTCGGTACTAGTTCTATAGGAGCGGTGTCTACAAAAAATGCTGATTGATACACAAATTTTCATTCGAAATCACCTATTTTCTGAGAATGTCAATTCGATAGTTTCTATATTGGTCAAGTTACGGGCACTTATTACTCCCACAAATAGATGTATTTTTTCTATCTTTTCTTCTTATTTTTTCCTAGACCGATTATACTAAGATCAGAGGGGAACAGATAAATTTTACTTAATTTTTCCAATGTACTTGAAAAAATTACTAAAGAATTACTTTTGAACTATATTCTTGGTTTTCCATTCTACCGCTAATTCGTTGCTTAAAAGCATGGTGCGTAAAATTGTCTGTGTTGTGTCCAAGTCTTCCATGCGAAGTCTGGCAGGGTCGGCTAGTTCCTAATTTATTGGTATAACTTTCCTATTCAGTGTCACCTTTGCGAATATTAAACCTGTAAATTTGTTTAAAAAATCAAAGTGCAGTAAGTAAAAAAAAAATAAACTGACTTATTTTATTGTCTATGTTCACTTTCAAAATTATATTAATAGTGTTTTATTACATAGTCGGAACTCACTTCCAATCTTTACTTTTACTACATAAGAGCGATGTTCTATCCTGTTAAAATGTGTTGTGTTCTCAGCTGCCTTGATTGTTTCAGAAATGACATGTTTTTATCATTTATGAAGTATTAAATCATTACTTAGTTCTTTCGCAAAAGTGCGTTTATCTTAATATGCACGGATTATATGCATTCGCTCTGTTTGCTTCGTACCGTATCGTGATAGCGTGCGTTGTCCTAGGATATATGTACTTTGTCGTAGCTATAAATCTGTTCCTTTGTCTTACAAACTAGATTACAGTTTGTTTCCTTTCTTACACCCGCTTGTCTTGTTTCGAGCGTGTCATTGGCACTATCTTAGTTTTGTGGTGTTCAGTCTAAAACAAATTCATACTCCAGGACGAAATCCAAAGTTCGCTCCTCCTTTTTTATTGAATTTTGTCGGTATGATGTCACGTTTCACAAAATTCCGCGATCTATTTTTTGGAGAGGAGAAGAACTGAAATAGACGAAGGAATGAGGCACGCTGATGTGGGAGAAATATCATTTGCACTAATCAGGTAGAAAGGGGGATATTTTCCCAATTATTTTCAAGTACGGAATATTCCTCTTAGTTTTCTGTTGATAAATTAATAGATCCCCTCGGTTTACAGATTTAATACACAACTTTGTTTTTGTTCTGAAAGTTGGAAATATGGTTAAAATAAAGGGAATTAAGGGCATTAAATCGTGAATACTCGCGTAATCCCGCCCTTTATAGTATAAAAATCGTTGGGCGGAGGGAGTATTAGGTATGAGGTTTCAAGATATTAAGAACAAAGTTATGAATGATGAGTTGCACCGGATAGAAGACAAAAATTCAAAATGTGTTTCGGTATCGCTATTTCGTCAAGTTAAACAGTTTTATCCACCTTCGTACATCCCGTATTTCTCGAATGAATATCTGAAGTATTTGTTACAAAGGACTTCTAGGGTTATAATACTTATTTTTTGCTTCGTAGCTGTGTGTAATATTAATCGCTCAGGCCTGACCCCAAGGCACGGGAATACTTTTATTATTATTAATCTCGAATGTTGACTGATTTTAGTAGCTACGATTTTTATTTAGGAATAATAAATGGGTAACAGCACATATTTGTTAAATAACTTCTTTTAGATATATTTAGACCGCCACTACAATGGGACCTTGATAGGATTTGATGGTATGGTCCTTTGTCAGTTCATTGCCCCCTCTGCCTTACCCCCACCCCTACGTGACCATACGCAATTAATAACTGCTTTTTTCGTAATTGCAAGTTCAGGTGTATCTCTTCCTATGTCTTTAGGGAATGTTTTCCATGTATGAAGTTTCTTCGTGTCTTTAATGTTCCTGCGCCTACTATGGATGTGAGGGGTACCTGATATTTGTTTTCGGAGTTGTGTTCCTGTAGCATTTAGTAGATGGTATTGAGATGTGGGAAGATAGATGTACTTTGTCAAGAATTGATTCATGGAAGAAATAACATTCATATTAAGTTTTGAACAAGATGAGACCACTTTCTCTTACGACCTACGATTAGCATCGGATAATTTTGAGTGTGGGTTGCGCGCGTTGACGAACCGCTTAATGAATTATGCAAAACAATGTATCACAGCACTCCGCCCTGATTCTGGTGCTGAGAAGCTTCCCCCAATAGGAGCTTGTGCACGTATTGGGGAAAATACGCTCGTCGACTAGTAATGCGCGTAGCAAGGCTATGATGAGTGTTTGACTTGTTTCACATTCTCCATCTTGGTCTTGTTCTCGTAATATTAATCTTGACGCTGACGTTGACAAAGTCGCTGGAGGAGTACATTAAAAATATATGCTTGGAGAGGAAGATACGTCAAACATTTTCAGTTCATATCAGTAGAGGTTTAAAGGATAATATGTACAAAGATCTTTGTTTTTATTCGTTATTGTAAACTTTGCATTACTATTTACTATGTGACCACATTTACAAAAATTATGAAACTAATATATCTACTTCTGAAGAGGAATAGGTTTCAATGATTATCATAATTTTCTAAAAAAGGTGTAAAAGTGTATTCCGTATAGATCCTTGATGAGATGAGTTACGTAGATCTCATTTGATTTTTACAAATTTACTTATTATTAAGAGAATGTAAATGTTTGATACGTTTGTATCATTAGATTTTTTCCAAACTTAAATATTTAAATATGAGACACGAATTGATAAAATTAATTTCCTTAATTACAGTGTCTGGAAAGCTTAAATGATCGTACTAACTGTCAATTCACGTGACAGATGTCGATCGAACAGCACTATTAATATGCGCCAATGTGTGTTACTCAATGATGTGACGTAGGCGGTTGCTGACGTTTGATAAATGTATCTCTCCTGTAAATTGTTACTTGCTTGAGTTATTAATATCGTGGAACGAATTAACACAAATTATGTTTTCAGTTGATATAAACAGAGATTGACATTTTTATTTGAAATGCTTTGAAATAAAGTATGAAAGTGGTTGATTGATCTTCTAAATTGGACTATGTTAAGCGAAAATGTTTTTCCTCTTCACCGTTAGCTTAAAGGTTTTCTGAATTGTTTCTTAGTGAAAAAAGTATTGATTCCTTTCTAAAAAAACAGATAAAGATCTTCTGGTGTTTAACATTCACTGCTCTCCACAGTAAGAACTCTATCGGATCGATACGCTTGTATTCGGTGTTAGCTACCTTTTAAGTTTTAACACGTTCGTTTATGACTGTGAATAAAAAATGTTTGTCATAATTAGATTCATTATTTCAAGTGAGGTATTGATTTTGACCTCATACTTCCAAAACCATTAGAAAATTCGGTGGAGAATCTGGAATTGAATCCCAAATTTCTCGACGCATCTAAAAATATACTCTGCTCATTTCAGTGTATTATATGAAACGGGAAAGTTAGTCTTAGAAGTCGTGATCCTGTATGTAAAGATTTCGTACTGTGCAACCACTACAACTCCTAAACTAGAGATGCAGTTCTCGTTTTATAGCTAGGCGTAGGCCTATGCAATAGGCTTGAATATTCGCTGTCATTTTTTAATTCAACGTTATGATGGTAGACAAATGCGCAAAAGGAACATTAGGTGAGAAATTGGTACAAACACTATCCTATTACGGTGTATTTCTAATGAAATTTGGAAAGTATTACTGCTTTATGAGAGCGCAGGAAGTGGCTCATTACAAGGTTTCCATTTGCTATATATACGGAAATATATACAAACATTTGGAATTTTTAAAATAGAAAATATTCTGAAGGGGAATTTTGGAGTTCTATTCATTGAATTACGGCGATGGCTTTGGTTAGTGCGCATTTTACTTAAATTTTAAGGGATACATCGGTTACGTTGATTATGTTGAAACTAATAAGGTTTCGTAAACATATTCGTTGGATAGCGATATGTTGAACTTCTGAATATGAGAAACATGTGGACGAAGTTCGCTGTTAAATGACCTTCTTTTAATCACGCTGGATTATTCTTGCCAAAAATACCATGTGTTCTGCAGTATTCGTAAGTCCATGGTCACTACGAAGATAAATACTCCTTAATTTAGAATGTCTTTTGATAGAAGTCATAAACAGAATATTCCGCTTCTGCAAGTCAGTATGTGCAAGGAAGTGGCTGTTTGTAACAGTTTCAGGCAATAGAGAAAATTGACGGCATTTAAGCATCGATCAAACTAGTTTCAACAGCTTCGGGTGCTCAAATTGAAGGATCGACAGCAATGTTACAAAGAAAGAAAAATACCTAATTCTCATAACGAGATTTATTAGATTATAAAATATAACGTTGCTTAATTTTTGTATTTCAGAAACCTGCTTGCACTAACCAGATTTTACTATAAGCTTTGGCTCAACGTTTCTGGTTGTTTCAATAATACTTTTAGTGACCTCACAAGGTTGTAATGTAAAACAAAATTTGAACAACACACAAGATTCATCCCACTCACAATCATACCTTGACAGGATTACTTATGAAAAAACGAAACAAAAAAAACAACAATCATACCATACATTTTTTTCATATCCAATCCTGTCAACTCTATTATGGTTACAGGAAATACTGTTTTTCGTACGTGGAACCGTATATTCATAAAGCGTGATATTTTAACGATGTACCTCTATCATTGTTTTATTATCATACTAGCAGAGCTGCCTGGCGTTGCCCGGGATTTGAAAAGAAACGTAAAGCAATTATTAATGAACATTCGGGTATTAAAAACCTGTCAACAGGTCTGGATTGTTTTTAGCTCATTTTCCCCGGCGTTACTCGGGGTTCTTATATAATATTCTTAAATTTATGTTAGTTTCCATATTTCTCTACTTTCGTGATATTAAATTTTCACTTTTGTTGATTTCAAAAATTAAATACCACGAAGAAAACCTACAAAAACACCCAGGATTTTCAGTATTGTTTGCTTATATGTACGTAATTACGAATTATTTACGTAATTACGAAGAAAAATATAATTTACACAGAAAGCTTAATAAACGAAGCGCGTATTTAAGACCTGTGAATCCAGTAGTTTTAGTTTCTATTTTAGGTTAAGCAATTAAAACAATATCCTTCGAAACCTTTATTAATAACTGCTTCTACAATTCGGTCACTCGGATTATACGTTCAGTGGATTGTTCGCCTCAAGTAAAGCAATTGAACTCTGGCGGATACTTCTAGTAAGCGTCAGTCAAAACTTGCGAGTGAAGATTCACATCTACTGGTTAGCAACCAATTTTAGTCGTTTTTCTGCTCTTGTAATTCATCAATATGAACTATACTTTGCATTTTGGTTGCAATAATTCTTAATAAGAGTCCTTTGAAATATCAATTAATTTCATCGATTACTTTTTCCTATATCTCAGACATTCCAAATAATTCACTTTCGTTAGTATAGATTTATGATGAAAGTTATTCATTATACGCTTATTAAGCAGCTAATAAGTAATGAAGAATTTCTATGAAAAAAGTTCTTGAGATTCTGAACCAGATTCCTACAAATTTTAGCTTCTGTGCTGGAGGAAAAGGGCATTATTTAATAATACCCAACATATAATTGATGCCACTCGAGTCAGCAATTTATCTCACAACCATATCAATCTGATTATGAGATTCTTATTTTTCTATGCCTGAATATTGTCCAGATGTTTTATATTAAAATCCACTTCTTATCATATCAGTAAATTAAATTGATTGCGTACTGCAATATGTATCAGTAAATTTAATTGATTGCGTACTGAATTGATAAAGTGAATCGATTGCGTGCTGAAATATGTACTTTTATCTCGGCAAGAAAATGTACAAACTTGTTTTCTACGTACTTTTAAGTTTTGTCATTCCGGTGTTCGCAGCACATTCATTATTGAATCTTGTTTCGTTAACTTATTTTGAATAAGAACTAAGTTCCTATAACTAAGCGTTAATTGAATTAAGGAACAAAATATTATTAGATAATTAAAATATGTTTTTGCTAATCGGAGAATATTCAAAAAAAGGAACTAAAATTTTGATAAAATATTTATTTTAGATGTATGGGCTTTACTAATTGCAGATTTGATCCAATTTCATCCTACTGATGTAATGTTCATTACATTACAACTTTAATTTTTGGTCATGAGTGTGCATTTTTCTATTGAACTTGTATTTTTAGGAACATTTTTGTGTTGATTGAGTGAAGTTTTGGAATTTTCCTTTGTTTTCTGTCTAAATGATTCTTATTCCTATTTGTTTCATTATCCTTCGCTCGACTGTACGTTTCCTCTATATTCCTTTTTGCCTCTCCGTTATGACTACCCCATTGACAAACACGTATACTCAAACAGCTATTTTTAGCAAGTGACGTATCAAGAGGATTCTGGCTGTCCTCATTTTGAGGTTTCTTCTTTATGTGTACCTTTAATGCTTCAGCGAGAGCGATATCTCCATCTTATTATACCTCATTTTTAAATGACTGTAAATGATCTCATTATACCTGTACATAGTTTTCGAATCAAGAAGAAATGTTCATTTTTCTTGGTTAATTTTTAAAATATTCGTTATTTCTTTTTCTTAAAAAAGTCATGTACATTAATGCGCAATTACCTCAGAAAAGTCTAGTTCTTTTTTTGCGTTTTAGAACGGAGTAAATCACACTCGTAAAGAATCCTACTTCAGGGTATTAAAAGATGGGTCGGCGATTTCCAATTATTTCATATTTCACCTTTTCCTTTCATATATAGCAGCATTTAAAAATTACATTAAGAAAAGAACTTGACTCATTTATTTAAAAGAGATGTTGACTACTCTCTCTCACCATGCTGCAAGAAACAATATTCGCAGGGAATTTCACGTGAGATACTTGATTGTGCGTTATCTTATTCTATTAAAAACTATTTTGATGTTCTGTTTACAATGTTAAATCTGAAACTGAGAGAAACTAACCGACGAGGGAAAGTATTTTTATTTTTTAAATTTGGGCTTTATGGTTCGCCAACGACTAGGTCAATAGAGCCCTTGCAAAGTCTGTCGCATTATTCGGGTAAATAAAAGGAAACGTTCGTTCAATTTTCCGTGTGGGTAAGTCGTACGAGTTTAGTTACTTTATTGCATTCTGAAATTGTTTCGTAATAATTAGGTTAACGGTTCTTATGTTTTATGGCCTTGAATTGAGATGTCGTTTTGATAATGAGTGGTGCAAACTTGTGTAATTTTATTTGTTATTTAATGTTTATGTCTACTCTTTCTGGTGCCGGACTGGTGTCTTATCAAAATATACTCACGGGGAGAGGGAACGATGTATTCTGCAGTTATACAGCGTGGTTAGGAAGAAAGCGAGCGTGGAAGAATGTCAAATATAAAGCACCCGTAGGGCTTCAATAGGCAGGGGGCAGAATGCAAGGCGGGAGGGTTTTGCCGCAACGTGTGACGTTGGTGGGTGAGGAGGGTGGTGGGCCTGTGGGGGCGCCCGCCGCCGCCGCTGCCGCCGCCGCCGCCGCCGCGATAAGCTGCTGCTGCGACTGAGGACTGGAGTCACGCGTCGTTGGCGCCTGCGCGCCGCCATCTCGCTTCGGGGCACGCAGCACTCGCCTACACCCCGCACTGACTGCTTGCTTCGCACGCTGCAGTACGTTGACAAAGATATTACGTGGAACGCGACACGTCAATGGCATTGTCTTATCGTCCTATCATTCCATTTCTACGTTTACAAATAAAAATGCAAAATTGTAAGAGTTTTTTTTAAACATTATCATATGTAAATCCTTCTGTTTGTTTTTGTTGTCTGTAATAATTACCTTAAGTAATTCAACGTAATTGTGGCTTTTTTGTGTTATAAGGCGACGGTGCCTTGCTCCTTATTTGCGTTGCTGTTTTAATTCATTTTAACTTTAATATTAAGATGCGTGCGAGCTATCCGAAATATTCATTCGGATATATTTTAGTTCTAAATGGGTTGAGGAATTATTTTCTCTGGGATGACTTTTGAGGGGTACGTAATTTCTTTCTCGTTATAAGCGAAAGTGTGAAACCTGAGCTTTTAGTACTTCTTGACAGGTTCATATATTAGAATTTAAATTTATTTTATCTTATTACCTCCTACAATCTCCGACGTCAGTTCCGTTTTCTGCCTAAGGACAAAAGGAATCGGCGTCCTTGTTTTGCAATAAATATATATTTGCATGTAGATGCCCACGGGGCAAAAGAACTACATCAAATAACCTTGTTGTATATGCTTTTGTCCCTAAAATGTGTGTTGGTTGGAATTCGGTGAGATTCTCATAAATGATTAAAAAAACTTTTGCCATTTGTAAAAAGTGTCGCTAAATTATTTGACATTCAACAGAAAATCCTTGATGTAAAATTTATGGATGAGTGGGTAGCTTCAACTCAGCAAAAATAATACTTTGTTGTATTTACTTAAATTTTTTAAAATTCAAAGCAGTTTATCTCCATAAAATGTAGGTCCATTTGTCATTACACTTAAGATGTATTCGAGTGAGATTGGCTCCGAATGTTCGTGCGATGTTGATTTTCTTTTCGCGTGGGATCAGGTTAATTATTCTCACTTTCTTATTAGGTACATTGGTCAAGAATTGAATCCATGTATCTGTGTGTCACTTGCTTACCCGACGAAGCTTGAAATTTTTATACACAAATTCTAATTTTTATGACCAATTTTTAAAATGTTGTTTTAGAGATATCTCATGTGAAGCTGTGATCTGTCCCGTGGCGTCTATCAATGCGATTCGAGTAGGCAGTCAAGTGTTTCGTTGACTCATATCTGTTACTTGCCAAAAATCAATATCTTTGTTACACGTTATTACGTAACTTGCCGCATGATCTCTTGGCTGTCGCATCAAATATGTTTTTTAATTACAATCTATTTTTACGTGTATTAAAAGTTTGTTATGATGTGCAATTCGTGTAAATGTTTCAAGTTTTTTTTTTAATACGTCGACCTTTCCTCGTTAGGGGATTACTTTAATCGAGAATTTTATAATAAAAAAAACAAACAAAACAATTTCCTCGTGAAAATTGTTTTTAGATCAAGGTGAACAATGTAGACGTGTTCGAATGACAGCATTGGATCAACGTTGGCTCGATTGACGGGAATTGACCTTGAGAAGAGCTTTCGAGCAGCAACTGGGAGAAGTACGAACGTCATTGTGCTCGGTCCTTAGGTTACGTGATGATCGCGTTCTATGATTAAAGATCGTATGAAGTACATGTTTCGTTTATGAAAATGAATTAAAATTAAAATGTACATGCTCATTAGATTGTAATTTAATGGTGTTTTTGAATTAAAGTGATATGGATGATTCACAAAATAAAAAAAAGTTGAGATGCTATTACTGAGAAACATATTCTTAACACGTGTATGAAGTACGACGAATAAAATAAGGACTTGTCATATTCATATCTGTAATTTAAAATATGTAAGGGAGTTTTGCTTTTGGGTAATTGAGTCGATGGATGTCATCTCTCTTTAAACATCCCAACTTTTTGGGCTGTGTAAGATTCTGTGTTAAGACCTTATGATTTCCTTTATTTAAACAATCATATTCTTGTTAATAAATTCTGGTCGTTGGTTATGCAGTGTTGTTTTATGAATGTATGTAGAAATATAAGTATTTAAATAAATATTGCCAAAAAAGTAGTTTCAAACGTATGACAAGGGGGGGGGGCAATAAACTACGTTACTCTCCGGAAACAAGCAAGGGACTATCCCATCAATTCCGATCAAGGACCCATGGGCAGTGGCGGATTTAGTATTTATAAAATAAACTATTTAATAAATACGTACTGTTATTCATTTATATTTCAAAATAAATTGTAGATATTAGTGCAGTAAAAAATCGAGATTAATAAAACAAAGGTATTAATGATGTACCCGCCCAAGGAAAATCCGCAACTACCCGGAGGAAAACCGGGGTAAAACCCGGGCCAGGATGGTGCTACAGAGATAATGTACACGACCGTGCCAAGGTTGCGTACAGTTAGAAATAAACTATTACATGCATGAAAACAGGAATTTAATCTGTATCTAGAGTACTATAACAATGGCGTGATAAAATATAGAAGGTATTAACATCACATCATCCGAAGTGATATGGAAAACAATATTTATTAAGAAATATAATATTTTCTTTTATTAAAATCTGTAAATTCTTTCACATTATAGAAACTACAGCGCATGTAAAAGCTTTTAACCGCGGATTTAAAGAGATTTATTTATATCTTTTATATTTTTATTATAAAAGGGAAATATACTAAATTAGTCCTGAATGGCTATGATATGGGCCTCTTTAGCAAAGAGTTAACACGCCAGGACGATGAATATTAACCTTATTAAGAATGTTGTGTTCATAAACTAGACTATTTCTTCTAAANGTCTTAACAAATACGACTACATTACAAATGTATATGCAAGGGAGAGAGATAATATTTAATTCTCTAAATAAAGGTTTACATCAATTTGGGGGGTGAGTTTTACATATAATCCGAACTATTCTCTTTTGGATTCTAAAATTTTGAATGCTCTGAGTGGATTGATCCCAGGAGATAATGGCGTACCGTAAATGAGAATAAACACTAGCGAAATATTAGCAGCGAGAAACGTGTTGACTAAAATTCGGAGTGCATACCACAATTTCCTTAGTTTAGAATTCAGATTATCAATGTGTCAATTCCATTTGAGGTTGTCCTGAATGTGATGCCCTCAAATGTTGTTGCCTTGACAGTTTTTATTTGGGTTCCGTTTATCGAAAGTATTGTAGGAGGAAGAGATTTTGTTACATTATTGCGAAATGACATGGATACTGTTTTATCAGTATTAACGATGAGACGATTTGAATGAAACAAAGACGAGAGGTTTTTGACGTTTGGTTTAATATTGACTTTCGGAATTAGCTTTCAATCATGTTAACGCTTGGGAAGTGTGGAGCTAAAACCTTCTTTAAGCAATCGTCATGTGATGATTATCTCGATTGTTGCTCTATGGTGCTCACGTATCCTCTGTTGTTGACTGGAATGATGTCACTTCAGTATTCACATATGGGATAGGGAAAAATATTCTATTGATTGTTGAATTCTACTGATAGGGAAATGATTCTAATGAAAGTGTTTCTAGTCATTTGATGTAATAACTCTTAGTATCTTTCAGTGTGCATTTTCCAAGTGTTATGCGATAACACTTGAGAACTACTTTTATTTATCTTTACAATAGTGTGTTAAAGAGTGCTTTTGTATTATGAGGGAACATGGATTGGCAATGACGTTTGTTTTTTCGGCTGCCATACAAAAATTTGCATAGCGATGGGGCAAACGTCCGAATGACTCTGTTGCTTTTCTTTCTTTGTTCTTTTCGCCGCTAGAGGGGCAAGGATCTCATGAGACAATCCGAAAAAACGTGCTGGAGAAAATTTGACAATACTGAGAATGAGATAAAGATTTCTTATTTATGTGCATGATAAGAATATTTTCTCTCTATGTACAGCCTAATTTGAGCTCCCCATCCGTTTTCAAGCTTCATGTGTGAAGCATCGAAGAGAGGATCTATTCCTCACCCTCCTCCACCATAGTGTGTTAAAGATGCGGGTACTAAAATGTCTAATGTTACGCATTATAAATGTCTATTAACATTCAGAATATGTATCCAGCTGATAAGCTGATCCAGAACATCCAGCATGTGCTTTTCTTACTGCAAAGTGATGGAAAGAACATAATGTTTTGCTGGATACCTGGACACGTGGGAATCAGAGGAAAGGAAGCAGACGTTTCCGCAAAGACGGCATGCCTCAAGAATCGCGTGGATTTCTCCACGATTCCAAAACGAGATCTCTTAAATTCCAGCAAGTTGAGGATTCTGAGTGAATGGAGCAATGAGTGGTTAGCTGTTGAAAGGAATAAGCTCGGACTTATCAAATCCTCTGTTAAGTCATGGAGCAGTTCCTGTAGGCCAGCCCGGCGCGACGAGGTCCTGTTGACCCGCCTGCGCATAGGACATTGTCCTCTCACTCATAGGTATCTCTTATTACTCGATGATGAACCCGTTTGTGAGGAGTGTAGCTGTTCTCTGACAGTGCGTCACCTACTAACTGATTGCAGAAGATACTCGAGTATACGGAGACAAATTGGTCTCGCTGCAGATTTACCAACAATTCTCGGAAATGAAACGGTTAATGTTAATAAACTATTGAATTTTATGAGTAGATCGGGGCTTTTCCTACAAGTGCTTGGGAGGGTTTAAAATTTACATTCCTTTTTCATCTTTTCTGTCTTCTTTCTTTTCATCGTTCGTTTCTGTAATTAGAAAATATAATATTTAGAAATTGTTTTCGTTTTTTGTGATATAATGTATTGGTATACAGTTTTCTTTTCTTTTATCTTTGTATTTAGATATTTGTTAATTTCAGGAGGGTTTTTTAGTGGGTATGATCGAGGTATTTGGCGAGTCCCACACACGGGGAAGAGTCACTACGGCTCTTCTCTATGGTGCGAAACTGCATTTTTCCCCACCTGCATGGGTTCTAATGACCTCGATGTTGACGAGCCCTAAAGCCCCACAAAAAAAATCTAGTATCATTTTTATATTGACTCGAAGAGGGAAAAGTATCTCATGATTGGAGTTTTTAGTGCGTGGAACAGAGCTTTTTTCTTGGATGTTACCCAAGTTCATTATCAACCCACTATCATATTGTTTGTTTTGACTCATTCGACTTGAAAAAAGACTTCAACATGGTAGAGATAATTCTGTTTCAAAATCTCGTGAGATGTTAAGTTATGGTAAAGAAATGACGCATATATTTATCTAGTGGCTATTTGACGCCTCAGCGCAAGTGTTAAAAGATATTAAAGCATTCTGTGCAGTAGATCCTGATCGTACATGAAGCAGTACATTTGAAGTGTATTCTGAAATGTTTCAGTTAGTAAGTACTTGTTAATTATGAATGGTTATATTTCAAAAAAACACATCATACTTGAAGATTTTGTCTTACTATTTTCTTCTTTCGGAAGTCAACTTTTGTTTGTTATGGATTAACTTAATGCCACTAAATAACTCTGAAAAAAATATGTGGAGTGTAGGGATTGTTTAATTATAGTTCTAAAATTACTGTTCAAAATTACTTGATTCTGAGAGCTTAATATTATGATCCGTTGAGATTTTGTTACTACTGAATTCAAAGACCGCCTAGTTCTCTTTTCTGGTGATGTTGNTATATATATATATATATTACTCAAGGACCATCGTTGAAATGTGATACTATTTGTCACGCTTGATTATGTTTGAAGTAAATATAAATGAAATAATGGGATGAAACATAAGCCACGTTAATTGTTTTAATATAATTCCTCTTTTCTGATTTATGAGAATTTTTTTTATATCGCGCGTCCAGTGTGTTATGGGAATGGGGAGACGAGTTTGTTCCCACGATTACTGGAGAATGGAACGAGCGATTACAATGATACTTGCTGTTACTCAAAATATTAAGACTACGTGAGGCATGAAATTTTTGCTCTTTTAAGGAGCATGATTTAATGCGTGTTTTTATTGTCTGTGAAATGTCAATTTAATTTCATGATATTTGTATATTTGACTCAACTGCAATAAACTCTAGTATATTTTATTACTAAAATTTTGTGAATTGAGTTTAGAAGTAGCTCATTAAAAAAACAAGTTTCCCGAGTACAGGAACATATATAGAAACTCTTTTAACTGTGTAAGTTACTGTCAGAATAAAATATATAGACGATTGGCATTACATTAAGTAAAAAGTGACCCACGGTACGTAAATGGAACCATGCATACCAAATTACAGCGCCGTTAATGCTGTGTCAGCTTAAAAACAATTTTTTAAAGATTCTTTTGTTAGTATAATAAAATAGTTTTTTGTAGTCGCATGTCAAACCTAAAAATATTTCTGCATAACAAATATATAACTTAAATCTAAATGGAATTTCAAAGTTTTTTACCAAACTTTTATTATTATCAAGGGGTGAGTTTTTCAGGTGTTCTGAAACTACTCAAGAGGGTGTCGGTTTGCCAGCTGAACTGCTTGCTTTGCTACCGCAACAAGTAACTCCCTATTAGCCACCCCTTCAATTCACTGTTAGTGTTCCTCACAGGCTCTGACAGTCTTAAAGTGCGCGCAGGAAGTCTTCTGACGCTTCATTTCGAGAACGCCCACGTTGGAGTCCCATTTCAGGATGACAATGCACGTCCTCGAAAAAGCCGCCTCCCGAGCGTACTTCGAAGCTCTGAAGACTTTGCCATGACCAACTACATTGGCTGACGTCTTCTCGATTGAGAATGAGGTGATGTGGAGGTACGATTACAAACCCACCACTACAATATATACTGAAGAAACTGCGTGCTTAGGTGCAAGTTACTGTCACAGAACATCTTACCAGTCGTGTACGAATCCATGCAAACACATTTTGACACATGCGGCACGACGCCTATCGAAATTACCCGTTTGGTTATGTATCTCACAACGGAATTTTCAACAAGCGGGAGTCGAAAGTGGTCCTGGTTTTTTAAACATATTGACAATACGTATGTTCTGTCAAAACATTCACGACAATGGCACATTGGAAGGCACTGGGAAGAAATTAAGAAAAACCGACTCTTTTCGCACATCGAAGAGCCATTTTTGTGGGTTTTGTATTACCCTGAACCTGCAGATAGACTATCACCGACGACCGAATAATGTGGCTTAGCTTTGATTCGTCCGACTACTAGGTATCTTCACAGTTCAGAGAAGAAATGAAAATACAAATAAGTAATGCTTTTTCCCACGCAATTTAAGAAAATATTGATCCAGTCAAGTGAAGTAGTTAAACTATGTAGGTTCAGCTAACTACTTTTATTGACAATACTAAACCTTATTTTCAGAGTGATAATATAAGTAACGCATACGAGGAAATTAAAGGGTTCATCACAATTCATTTCAACCCTTTTTTCATTTTGACTAATACAAGAGATATAAATTATCAGTACCACTAAAGATTCTCCCATTTGTTAATATTATTTCATGCTTGTTTATGTGGATTTCTAGTATATCTTTGTTCGTGAATTTTCTGTAAGAAAATGCGTATTCATTGCATACTTGAAACATTTTGATATAAAAAGCTGATTAACAAAATGTTTTGTTTTGCTTACGTCACTTTTTTTGTGTTGCTGTAAAATGCCACTGATTCACTAAAACATAATTTAGTTTTATAATGTAATACCAAGAACAGAAATAGAAATTTGTAATTAAGGTCTAACAATTGTGTAAAAGATCTCAATTATAAAACGATAGATATTCGTATTTTGTTATTTTAAGGGGATTCAGTATCGGAGAAGGATATTGGGGTGATAACACGGCACGCAATGAGAAATTCACGGCGGCAGTTGGTGACCTTGTACTACAGCAACTGTTTTGGCCTCTATTGAAAAATTTTGACTTTCCTCACGATTGGCCAAAGTGTGAGTGGAAAGAAGTCGTTAAAAAATGGCTAACATCTCGATTTTTCTTCTGTGTCGTCATCGCCAATATTTTGATATGAGTACTGTTAGTCAATGTATTTCAGTATTTAAAAAATCAGGATCACTTTCGACCCGCGCTTGTTGAAAGTTCTTTTGTCAGTAAATATTGTTCCTAGAAATGTAATAGTTTAATCATTTCGTTGCTGCGGTACCTTATACCTGTCGTTCTAAATTAATCGCAATCCACCACGTCCTTCTGGGTGCAGCGAAGTTTTTGAAGGACATTATAATATATGCACTGGTTCATCGTATTTCTGGAAAAAAATTCTTCCTGAAAAATACAGTATATTTTTTACATTGAAATTTGTTACTCATCAAAAATGCTTTAGAGACCTCTGGGGAAAAATTTGAATCAATTCTTTATTTCGTTAGAGTAGTATTCTACTCTTCAGAGTTCATAGATAAAAAAATATAATGGTCACAAAAAATATTGAAAAATAGGTAAAAGTTATTTTAAGCATTATTTTTAAAGATGGTTAAAAGGTGACTTATAAACCTTTAGAAACATTTTTTTTTGGTTCCCAGGGGCTGAGAGGTAGAGCGTGGGTTCAATCCCTGCTCGGCCGAACTAGGCGAGATTTTCAGCTGGGGTTTCCCTCACCTACTCCAGACAAATGTCGGTTCAGTACCATAAGGTCTCCTTCCCAATTCCCTCTCCCAAGTTGAACGGTAAGGTGGAAGAGTAGTCTTCGTGGCCTGAACGTCGCCAAAAGACATGGAATAAAAAATAAAATAAAGTTTATGTATTAAACCAAATGAGCTGTAGGGGTTCCATTCAACACCACCTTGACACCCAGGTAGCGCGTCTTGTCCTATGTGGCCGACAAACTCGAGCTACAGCGCGCGACAACTTCAAGCGACAATATTCCAACACACTTGTGGTTATGAGACTGTCCTGCGTAAGCGACAGTGCCTCTGTCACACTGCAAGCGCTACATTCAACGGCTCTTGAACTTCAAAATTGCTTGTGTTCCGTCGAGTGACAGACGATATTTCGTCGAAGCTTGGGATTTTTATAGATTAGTTCGTGAAGTATAGTTGTGATTTTGATTTTGTGCAAGTTCGAGACGAAAAAAGAATTTTTTAATAAAAAATTCGTATTGTTATTGAGTGATGTGATCGCCAATACAATTTACTATGAAATAAAAAATACCAATTTATATCCTCGTATGTTCAAAATATTGTTCTGGACATAAACGCAGTTGCGGATACAAATGATGAAATTCTCTGGTCTTAGGTAATAGTGTTTTCATGGGTCTTTGCCTTAGAACGTCGTATTTCTCCGTAAATAGCCTTGTAGTATAATTTCACGTATTCTTTGCGGCGCCATCGTGTTTAAACAGCTGACCGATCGCGCCGTCGCTGCGATAGACTTTGCCGCCCACACGGGACGAGGGTGCTTTGCTTGATCAACGCCACCTGGACGAGACGTTGGCTTTGACTCTCGAGTTCTCCTGGTTATTTCAGAAACACGTAGCACTCACCGAGCGTTCAAGCAAGTGCGCCGTTAATGTTACCTCTCAGTGTATCAATAAAGGACTAATACCTCAACGTGGGATCAAAGAATCTATATTTTTAAGATGAGAAATTCGGCTAAGTTATCAGATTGTAAATTTTAACATGAAATAGTAGCACTGTATGCTGTGTGTTTGTGTGTTTTTAGTCAACGTTTATCTTGTAATGGGAGGAAAGGAGAACCTCGATTAATTTGTTATTTTTTAAATCATTCAAATATTGCGAAAACTTCTTTTCGGTAATTCAAATTGTGTTCCTGGGATATTGAACGTACGGAAGACAATTTGGTACTTAGTTGGCGTGTGATTGTGCGATCGTTCATCACAAGAACTTATTTCGTGAATGTTTCAAAGCTCAGTTTGCCCGATTGAAACGTCGCTGTATGCACGGCTTTAAATGGCGACTGCGATTTCTTCAAGAGTAAGGACTAGATATTTCGTGGTGTAAAATGGATGAGGACGGATTATCGTGGTTGTTAATATTGCTGTGTAAAGCATTACTATCGTTAATCCTTCCTTTGCATTGATTTAATAAAGGCTGACTGCACCCAGCGATTTTAACGAAAACCTTGTCAGGGTTCTTATGATACGCAGCGGGACCAGCTACAAAAACGAGTTAAATCGAATGAAGGAAATATTTAATAAAGAAAATAAATGTCAATTTTTGAAAGAATTACTAAAAAACTTGCATTAACATTCTCTTAAAACCGGAATCTGAGAATTATTGTTAGGTGACTGGCGTAAAACGGGAGACGAGTTTTAATAATCATTTATTAAATTTGAATGGTTCAAGTAATGTATCGGTTTTGTAACACCGAGTCGTCCACAATGTGCGACACTACAGACGCAGTTTGAAAAATAGCAACCAACCAATGCGATCGTAGCAATCATGATTTTATTTTCCTATTTTTTAAGAATCAATGTCTACAAAAATATCAGGCTAGCCAAAGCCGCCTCGATATCACAAGGCTTGAGCTCTCGCTTGCCAATGAGATATCCCGGGTTCGATTCCGGCGGAACCAGAACATTTGAAGATTTTCATTTCAATATCTCAGTTCATATAGCTGGGATGATGGAAAATTGAACACTCTGCGGCACACCACAGCAGTTGTAATACTCGGATACGGCAATCTAGATTATATCTAGACGCTATTCCCCCCCCCCACAA